>OW240916.1:245224943-245237710 GCA_933207985.1 Pelobates cultripes
AAATCTAAAAATCATAATTCCTTTATAAATTTAGATTATCATAGCATCAAAGAGATATCAATAGGTATACTTTTGAAGAACAATAATCATGCTACTTCAGTCATTTACCATGTCATGTGACGTTTTTGCCTTAGTGGTGTCACCTGTCCACAAACGCTTTTTGCAGAGGTCTCTTCTATTCTAACCAGAGGTGTGACTATTTGTGTGGCGGAAGATGCTTTCTTCAGGTAACTATATTTTAGTCTATACATTTACTGGCAATTTCATTAAATATGTACCAACCTGTAGGTGACCTTGTATATGTTGGGAATATCAGGTCTACTTTGAAGATACATTATCACAGTTATACGTGGGCAAGACATATTTTTGTATATTGACTTGCTTTTGAGGATACTGAAGGGTCCTGTTCCATTTACAGATGTAAAGTGTACAGGGGTAATTTTATTCCACAATATTTGGGGTGCTTTAATATATGTAGGTAAGAGCTTATTGATCCAAGGAAAAATCTGACTGCAATTTTGGAATCAAGAAGCATTGTTTCCCCTAATTTGTGGCAAAAAATGCATCAACAGCAGCAATACAGATATGTGAGGGCTGAACCTGATGGCTGACTCTTATTTCAGTTAATATTACTATGTAACTATGTAATATGACATTTGCTAAAAAATACATGGTACTCACAAATGGATTTAATTTCGGCTATTAATTAGAGGGAACATGAGATTTTGAACTCCCCACTAAAATGTAAAACACAGAAAAATATATAATTTCAGTAGTCTGAGTTTCAAACTTGTGAACGTATGTAACCTGCTACCGACATGCTGTCATCCATTTTGCAGTTTGTCCACCATCTTACGGTAAAATCAAAGAAGAATATTTACTTGAAGAATTATATGTTGATTTGTAACAAACGGTTTCTCTTTACAAATTCATTTCTACAGAAGACTGTTTCTTGGACTGTAACAGGAAAGGATATTTTGCAAGGGTCCTGTTAGCCATTGCCAGAAGGAGGGAGATGTGTGATCAGCTCTAGAAGAGGAAGCTAGATTTAAATGTGTTAGCTTAGATTAGGTAAGAGTAGGGTATGTTAAAGGACCACTCTAGGCACCCAGACCACTTCAGCTTAATGAAGTGGTCTGGGTGCCAGGTCCAGCTAGGGTTAACCCATTTTTTCATAAACATAGCAGTTTCAGAGAAACTGCTATGTTTATGAATGGGTTAAGCCTTCCCCTATTTCCTCTAGCGGCTGTCTCATTGACAGCCGCTAGAGGCACTTGCGTGTTTCTCACTGTGATTTTCACAGTGAGAGCACACCAGTGTCCATAGGAAAGCATTATGAACGCTTTCCTATGTGACCGGCTGAATGCCGCACGTGCGCATTCAGCCGATGGGGAGGAGAAGAGGAGGATCGGAGGAGGAGAACTCTCCGCCCAGCGCTGGAAAAAGGTAAGTTTTAACCCCTTTCCCCTTTCCATAGCCGGGCGGAGGGGGACCCTGAGGGTGGGGGCACCCTCAGGGCACTATGGTGCCAGGAAAACGAGTATGTTTTCCTGGCACTATAGTGGTCCTTTAAGGAAGTGTCTGTAGTAAGACACACGAAGTTTCATTACTGTGGTCAAGCCATCTGTTAGAAAGATCTACTGAACATGTGACCTTTAAACTTTTCATAACCTTAAACTTTCGGTTACACTAGAATTTAGCCAATAGGAAATGTGACCATATTTGGAGTTCTCATTGAGCTAAATGGAGGGCTAATTCCATGTTTAAAGTATAAGAGATGAGGAAAACGTAATGTGATTAGAATTGCTTTTTGCTAATCCCCAGAGATATATCCTGTGTATTACTGGTCAATTAAAACACTTATATTATTGAATCGGGGAATATTTTTTGCTACTTCCACAAACTTCAGGTTGCTTTGACAGTTTTGCTGGGACTAGGTATTACTTGATGGCTCTTGAATGCCCCACATGGTTGGTCCTACTAAAGCGGTAGCAGTTAGTTGTGCCAACTATTAGGAGAAGAATGCTTTATCTTCACTGGATAACTGAATATCTTGGATTACATGCTTGTAGTGTCTCATTATATGTACTTTGCTGATATCAATTGTTTTTGTTTTCAAATCTCATCTGTATCTTATTTACTTGAAAATTTTAAAAAAAAATTGAGTTTAGAAAAAGAATCATAACTGGTAACTTTTCTTTTTTTAATTATATAATAAAAATAGTGCTTTAAAAAAAAGAAACAATTCTTTGCTTTTTGTGGCTTTTTTCTAACTATTATAATTTGTGAAACCAATGTTTATTTGTCAGAGAGAACTGACACTTCAAGGACCAGCTTTTGTTATTGACAACGTTATCATAATAGTTATGCTTACTTGGGCAGGGTTGCTAATACAATCTATGAATATTTTATTGGAATATTTGCTGAATGCCAAAGATAAATTAAAAAATGAACATCTGGCCTTTCTGTAGTCAGTAGCCTATGATAAAGCAAATCAATAAATAATCACTAGTGTGAACAAGAAAGTTGCTTTATGTATGAGTAAGTTTCCAGTAACAAATAAATGTGCTTTCACAATGCTATAATAGAACAAAGACCATATTTTGTGTAAAGCAGTGATTGCAAAGTTGTTTGCCTAAGTGGTTCCAGGATTGTATTGCTTTCAAATATCATAATGCAATATATTTTCATATGTTCTCAGTCTAATTACAAAAAAAAACCAGATCTTTTGTATGCAGAGTACATTAGGAAGCCAAAAGACAATATCAAAATACACTGTTTATGTAATTATCCTAAATTACGTGTTTGATCATCGCTATTGTCCTGTAAAGAATTAGTATTGTATTAGTATTAGAATTGTATACTCATTGCATAGAGTGCTAGATGATAAAAATTTCTTGACAATGCATTATCTACTGATCTACTGTTCCTTCCTGGTGTCAGTCTTAGACAGTAGGCATGTTTCAGCCAAATTTACTAATACTAAGTAAAAAATACTTAGTATTAGTAAATTTTGCACCTACTCGCTATACCACGAGCAGGGGCATGTCTATTAAACCTGTGGCTGCTCACTGTTAAGAAAAAAAGGGTCCCCTCTCCCGAACCCCCAGCTGCGATGCACGAATGGGGGCTTTTAAACTAAAGGGGGGAACTATTGCCCCCCCGGTCCCCACCCCTGAGCGGTGGGTGGGGGCCCTAAAGTAAAATGATGGGGGGGGCCTATTGTTCTCCCCCCGGCCCCCACCTCTGAGCAGTGGGTGGGGGCCTTAAATATTAATGTCCTCCCCCCTGGCCCCCACCCCTGAACGGTGGGTGGGGCCCTAAATTAGAATAAGGGGGACCTAATGTCCTCCCCCCTGGCATCCACCCCTGAGCGGTGGGTGGGGGCCCTAAATACTAAGAGGGGGGACCTAATGTCCTCCCCCCTGGCCCCCACCCCTGAGCGGTGGGTGGGGCCCTAAATTAGAGTAAGGGGAGACCTATTGTCCTCCTCCTTGAACCCCACCCCTGAGCGGTGGGTGGGGGCCCTAAATACTAATAAGGGGGGGACCTAATGTCCTCCCCCTGCCCCCCACCCCTGAGCGGTGGGTGGGGGCCCTAAATACTAATAAGGGGGGACCTAATGTCCTCCCCCCTGACCCCCACCCCTGAGTGGTGGGTGGGGCCATAAATACCAATAGGGGGACCTAGTGTCCTTCCCCCTCGGCCCCCACCCCTGAGCGGCGGGTGGGGGCCCTAAATAAAAATGTTACCCCTCCTGCCAGGTGACTAGGGGACCCCAAAAATAATTAACCCCTACCTACCCCCCTCACCCTAAAAATAATGAGGGGGGACCTTTAACTAAGTACCTGTAAAAAAAATAAAACTTACCATTTGATGTTTTCTTTCTTCTAAAATAGTATTTTTTCAGCCCCAAAAAAGGCCAAAAAAAGGTCTCCCCCCCTTATTTTACGTTAGGGACCCCACCCGCCATTCAGGGGTGGGGGCAGGGGGGGCAATAGGTCCCCCCTTCAGGTTAGAAGCCCCCACTCGTGCGGCACGGGTCGGGGCTTCGGGGGGGGGGACTTTCAATTTAGGTTTTTTAGCCTTATAATAGATAACTCCCTAATTCCCACGGTATTAGCGTGCTATCTACTTATTCATTCCTGTCATTAGGTTGACTGGCTAAGTAACTTACATTTTTATATGAATGTATTTTACTTGATTGTTGTAAGTGTTGCAAATACTTACAGCTGAATCCTGGCTATGTTTGTATACTTTTTATTTAAAATTGTATACAGTGTAACATTCTTCATTCTTCCCCTGGGTAAATATATTAGTTCTTAGGCAATACTGTGCCTCGGCACTTCGGAACTTCGACACTTCGGAAATTCGGTAATTTCAGAACTTCGCAACTTCAACCATTCGGTAATTCGGCAATTCATCTATTCGGACATTCGGACCGAAACGAATTGCACATGTCTATTAGACAGTATAGTTGCCAGCTAGAACCAGGAACTATGGCTAAACAGATACCAATTCTACTGCAGCTCTTGCACAAACAGATTGATGTGAGACTTTCTGACAGGTCTCTAGCTTTTTCACTTTAAGACTTACATTGGCCTTTGGACTTTCTGATTAATATCCCTCTGCTCAGTTACATACCATTCAACATGTAAAGATATGACTGCCATTTACAATACTTGACACTATTAAGGACTGACCATGCACATAGTTATGTTACAGTGCTCTCTGCATGGTTCTAGTGCCCATATCACAGTGGAACACCAGGAAACATACCCGACGGGCAAGACACAAGCTCAAAATCAGTACTGTCCCACCAGATTTGGGGACGTTGGGAGACCTCTGGTTATAAATGTGCAATATGACTATGCATGTGGATTACTAATAAGTCTTTAAAACTCTCAGGCTGCTGGAGTGAAATGATTCATTATTTGGTGTACCCTACTTGGTTAATTAGAGTAACTTTATAGGGACCTTATAGGGTCCCACTAAGCACTATAACAACTTTGCATGATTGCAAATATGATGGTGCATAGAATATACTTCACAACATTTCAGTTAGGCAAAGAGGGACACATTAATTTTAGAGGGGTGAGTGGGGGTGTGGCCAGGGGTTCGGCTGTTAAGCAGCTAAAAGTATGTTAGAACAAGAATAATGCATCTTATATACATGGACTGATACCTAAATAGAATTAGTGTAGTTTAAAGCCACTGGACAAAGAAGGTAGCTGTGCATATATTCCTCTAAACACACAGGCACAGATGCTGCAAACAGGTTTCTGGCAGGTGATAAGGATACAATAGATCTAAGCATGGTAGACAATCCCTGATGCTGCAGGAGCTGCACTCTGCCATCACATTCTTCATGTCTGGAAGATATATATTTTGCTGTATGACCTTACTGACATGGACCTGGGGGAGCTATATGAGGAGAAGATTTGAAAGGTAGAGTGACTCCCATAATTAGAAGAAGAGCAATCTTGGCTGGGACAATTGAAAAAGCTCCATGCCCAATGGCTGGAACACTCCATGATACTATGTGAATGTGAAAATATTTGTGAGGGAATACCAACAGGTCAAAGTCGAGCCCAAACTGTAAATAAACAAAGTGATACAAAAAGAGACCATACCAGGGTTCCCTGCAGCAACAAATTGTATTGCTGTACAAACCAATGACTTAGTCCTTCCTCTGGACAACCACTACAATAAAGAGGATTTTTCAAATATTAGTCCATCCTCCGAGTGTAATCCTTCAAGCTGTTTGTTTTCAGGCTACAGAAGCATACCACTTTTAGGAGACGATTAGTGCAAGACCCATTTGATCATATGTATATTTATCTATTGTTTATAGCAGTTTTGTATAAAATAGTGTCTACAATATTTGTAGGTTTGTTCCTTTGTTACCATGACCGCTAATTTAAAAGAACCTTGAGCCCTCCACTTCAATATTCTTCTTCTCCACCCTAGTATGTGGTTACATACAGAATACCTCTGCACATACTGTCAAGTATCAGGTTTTTATACTTTGCACTAATATTGATGATTAGTGCAATGTTCCACAAATTGGGTATTTCGTCATTACACCATAGACTACAGTCACAGAAGACGTTGGCGTTCTTTGTCCTCCTTTTAAGGTATTAAAATAAGCATTTCCAAAAGAAACAAGCCGACTAACAGCGTGATTTGTGCAGATTATTTTATTGCATATTCATTTTAAGTTGTTAATTCCAAGGAACTCTGATTTCCACTTCTTAAAGATCACAAACAGAGCAGGCTGTGCACATAACCCAGTTACAGTATGACAGAATAATCCATTTCTCTATCATATGGATTAAAGGACTTATACTGAAAGCAGCTGTCTCTGCAGGTGGCTAGTGGTTTCGAACAAATGTTTTCATATCAGTAGAGGAATCTGCAACATTGTCATTGGTTTGCAATGATATGTATTTTTTGCATAGCACACGTTACAATGGAGTGGTTAAATGCCAAGGTCAACAACAAAAAGATTGAATAGAATGAAAGAAGTTACTTTAGAGAGACTACATACATGAGTTTTGGTTAAATCTAGGATCCCTGGTGAATGACTGAGTGAGGCACATATATGCTGTCCAGACTGAACTAAAACCCCCATTATCGCAAGCAGACTATCTGTATGTCCTCTTAAATGCCATGTACCCACTCTGTCAGGAACATAAGTTCTCCATGTTTGTTCTATAGAATCACAAATTGATTCTGTTCACTGCTGCCTCTCAATAGATAGATATTCCTGTGATCTTTTTGCTGAGTCTTTGTGTTCTTCAAAGATTCATTCAGGAACCATCTCAGCTTCCTGTATGACCTACTAGGACATCTGTGGTGTTCTTTAATTTGCTACAGGTGGAAGACTGTCTGTGTGTTTGTCATTTATTTTCTGTTGTTTAAACAGGTACAGAAAATACACTGAATATGAGAGATGAAAAGAAGATGAAAAGCCTGTAACTGGTCCACTGGGGTGAGTATATGTGGAAATGCCATTAAACAGTAGCAATTGGACTGTACCCAGTCAGAAGCAAGTTTTACCACCTTGTACATGCTACCTGAGAACTCGCTAACCTCTAGAGAGAGCCATGGCCAATCTCAAGTATAAATTGTGCACAAACTAGTAGCTGTGGTAAGGTACCTTTCAGGTTAGAAAGTAGTTACAGTCATCCTACATGATGAGTGGAACCGTGGTTTGGGGATAAACTACTTAACCCACAAAACCATGCTGGACAGGGTTTTATGGAATAAAAGCAGGCCCCATAGACCAGAATGAGAGGTTCTTAATTGGTGGAACATTAAAGGATATGCTTTAAATTTTGCCTAATACAATGTCTATATAATGCATTCAAATATGGGGGAGAATGTTGGACTATTTTATTTTACATACCTTTTCATACTGAACACCAAACAGGGAAACACATTTTACACATTCTGATTAGTTGATCTTCATCTATGTTTCAAGCTGGCAGTCCAGATTGTACTGAAAGCTGGTTTTTTGTTGTTGTTTTTTTTTTCTGTTCCAGGTATTCATCACCGAATTGGATTTGGTGTGTGTTAACACTGACATAAGATTTGTTGGGAACCAAGGGTTTCTATGACCTGTGTACAGGAATATGATAAAAGTTTCAGAATAACACTACATTTTTTCACAAAAAGAAATGCAGCACAATATGTAAATATGTACAAACATTCCAAAGCTTGCTTGAGGCTTTGGAGTTTCTCTTATTGTTTTATTCATGTTGTTGGTCCCTGATGAAGTCTTTTCTATGAAACACATAGGAGCAATATTTGTAACCGCTGTATTTAACATTTTAAGATAAGACATATTTTTGATGTACATATATATCCTGCTATATTTATTTATAAACAGAGCATTGAAGCAGTCAAGGAACTTTGGGAGTCATTGCATCCCCTATAATATCTGGGGAGACATCTTCAGAGTGTATTTCTCACATTTATTCCATGAGCTCAAGTGAGTCATTAAGTGGTCAATCTGTTAAATCTATATTTCACTTTATCTTTTTCTTTTAGGTGTTAAGCTGTAGCCCAGTTGATGCATGTAACAGAAACCTCTGTTACATTGGCTCTTGGCGAGGACTGCAGCTCAGCCTCCTTCCACGACTATGGGCCCTGGCTTGGAATAGGGTTCTATTTTCAGGAGGCAGGTACACAGGGGCCATTTGGACTGCTTTCCTTCCACAAGTGCCTTTGCAAGGCAGTAGTTGGAGACAGGCAGAGGTGTTGATACCTGCCTGGGAGAGGAACAGAAGAGGCAATGGCAGCAGCAGAAGAGAGCTGCAGCCTGATCCGGTGGAAGAGTTCCCAAGAGACCCCAGTCAACCTTTGGTGACTGGGTCTCAAGTGCTTCAGGGTCCCTGATAGCAGTTTGGAAGCTGACCTGGCAGAGCTACTCAGTCTGAGTTGGGTAGCTCCGTCA
Source organism: Pelobates cultripes (assembly GCA_933207985.1). Taxonomy (NCBI): domain Eukaryota; kingdom Metazoa; phylum Chordata; class Amphibia; order Anura; family Pelobatidae; genus Pelobates; species Pelobates cultripes. Next base: position 245,233,405 of record OW240916.1, read on the forward strand.
CAATGTATGCTTTGATATCATTTTTAGTGTGGAACTGTATCAAAGGCCTTAGTCTCTTTAAGTGTACTAACTTCTTTAAAGAAAGCAATTTTAATTTGGCATCACCTATTTTTAAAAAACAAATGTCGATTACGGTCAATGATATTGGCAGTAATAAATGAATTCCTAAATATTATACCTAAACAGTCCTTAAAATAATTTCTCAACCACATTTGTTAAGCTCTCCGGTCTGTAATATTCACACTGAGGTTTTGAACACTTTTTAAATATAGGAACTACATCTGCTTTTTCAAGAAGGACACTGCGTACTCTGTCATAAGAAATATTTTCCTCAAACTTTACTAGAGATTATAATACTGTATTATTGTAAAAGTTGCACCTAACTGTTGAACTACAATGGTTTAATGATTGGCATGTTATTGGGTGTTTACCAACAATGCTTCAACTCTGTCAAATATCTTATTCCATGATACTTTGCAATATTTTTTATGGGGAGACTAAAGAATTCCAGGATTCTCTTTACTTTCTTGCAATGTGTAAAAAGGTGTAAAAGAGGTACTTTGCTGAAATCCTCATGAAATCCTCAATGGAATTATACTGTCCTCAATAACAAAATATAGGAATAAGTAAACTTACTCTTCAAAATCCTAGAAACTGCCGCTTCCCCTTTAAATAGCTTAATTTGTCCATGCATTGGACTCAGCAATAAAGGGGTTCAGATGTACTTTGCAGGGACAGCAGGCCTTGTGGATGACCTTAGCATGCATTCCCAAGACCTTAGAACCTGAGTTATCAGATGCAAAATGTATTTAGCACAGCTTTGAAGCCAGTATATCTACCCATAAAGTGATCTCTGTAAAATGTTCAACTCAAAGTGCAACCATAACCCTTTTGGCCATTGGAGGGAATGCCCACCTGCCAACATCAAGGCAGACTCCCCGAAAAGCTGGTCCCAACACTCTAACACTGACCCTTCCAGCCTTACTTGAGCGCTTCTGCGAAGATATCTCTAATGAGACAGAGGGTATTTTTTTTTATATACACCCCCATATACTTACCAACATTCTGTGAAACGGTTTCCAAAATGCAACGCTAATCTTCGAGACTGCACAAGCTGTCTTGTACTTCTTTAGAGAGAAAGGAACTTATGGAAAAGAAAATTAAAATGTTCAGTTCAGCAATAATGCACCGAACGATACGCATTGCCATTTGACTGTTCCCGTTCCTTCTACACAGCATTTCGACTGGATTGTGAACTCCTGTTTGCCCTTAAGCCAAAGACCTACAACAGCGACTTTGTCAAGGTCAGTTCATTCTGTTGCGGCTTACTTTAGTGGGAGTCTGTAGCGCAGATATGTGCTCACCCAGGCCAGGGTGGTCAGGTAAGAACTCACCTGGCCTGTGAGTCTGTGCACGGGGGCTGTGCAGGAAGATGCTCCACGTCGCAGTACAGATATGGACATAAACAGGAGAATCGTTGTGGGTAAGCCAAAGGTCAGTGGGTGCCAGAAATCAGGATAAACGAGTAGAGAGTCGAGGTCAGAGGATGCCAGAAGTCAGGATACACAAGATAACAAGCCAAGGTCAGGAATCAACAGGAGAACACGAAACAGCAATACGAGAACCAGAGTCAGATGAATAGCAAACAGGAACAACATGATCTGACCAGGATCAATAGTCAAGGCGGGGTTTATATAGGCTGGAATCAGCAGACACCAGGAACAGGTGAGTAAAGTCTAGGCATACATATTCAGGCTACTAGATACCAGGAACAAGTAGAAGTTGTCAAAGATACATGGAGCCAAAAATAAGGTATTTGGCTTTGATGCAGGAGACTCAAGTTCAAACCCAGCCAGGAACATATACACAATAAATGCAGAAGGCACGGTGACAGTCGTATCAAACGTACACTGTAAGTGCAATCATAAAATAAAAATGTTTTTATTTTATATCCGCGCTGTATTATGGTTTTTTTAAATCTTTTTCATGCATCACTTGTCATCTGAACAATGATGAATTTGTGAGAGTCCGTACATTATTGATGAGCCTGAAAATTTCTCCAATGTGAGTGCAACATTGAAACAAGGGCCTAATTGTTAATTAATGTTACTTCCCTATGAGTTTTTTCTTTCTCTGTTTATGTGTTTAGGTATATCCTATTTTTCCAGAACAAAAATGGATATGATTTAGGTAAAAGAATAATACGATGAAGTGGTTTTCCTCCTTAGATTTTCATTTTAATATATGGGATATGAGCTTGGGATAGCCACCTTAAATATATTACCATTTTACCCACAGTATACAGAATGGAGAAATGTATTCTCTGATAACGATTACCTTCCTTCACTTTACATGCTAATTTTTTAATCCCTGATGATTGTCATTGGGGTCCAATGGACAGGGCCAGTGGGTCATTATGTGCATTATCCTACAGAAATATGCCACTGCCATCAAGGAACACCATTGCCATGAAGGGGTGTACGTGGTCTGCAACAATCTCTAGGTACATGGTACATGCCAAAGTAACATTCAAATTAATTACAGGACCCAAGGTTCCAAAGCTGATCATTTCCCAGAGCACAACACTACCTCCGCCGACCTGCCTTCTTCCTGAAGTGCATACTACTGACATCTTTTCCCCATGATGCACAAGTACCCAATTATAGACCTTATGTAAAAGAAAACACAATTTATCACATCTTCTTCCATTGCTCCATGGTCTAGTTCTCATGCTTACATCCCCATTGAAGGCACTTTAGTAGTCAAGAGTCATCATGGGCACTCTGAGGGGTTTTTAAGCAATTTGCGCTATAGTACCTCTTCAGTGTGACCGGACCAGATGTGATAGCCTTTGCTCCCCATGGGCATCAATGAGCCTTGGGCACCCATGGCCTACTGGTACATTGATTGTCCTTCCTTGATTCACTTTTAGTGGATACTAACTATTGCATACTGGAAAAACCCACAAGACTTACCATTTTGGAGATGTTCTGGTCTAGTTGTCTAACCATCACTAGTTGGCACTTGTCACTCAGATCTTTCCACTTGTCAATTTTTCCTGCTTACAACACATGAAGTACACAAGCTGACGTTTCACTTGCTGCCTAATATATTCAACCCCCTAACAGGTGTCATTATATAATAATAAATGTTATTCACTTTACCTGTCAGTGGTTTTAATGTTGTAGCTAATTAGTGTAAAGCAGATAAAGTAAGTGTAATGAATTTGTTAACTTCATATTGCAAGCTTAAACCATCTAAAATCATTCATATTTGACAACTGCATATGTATATATATGTATATACATGAATGTATGTGAATATTTAGTCTCTGCTTGTAATGTATTGTGTTTGAATCTGTGAGCATGAATGTAAGTGTAAGCAGTGTAAAGGCATGCACGTTTAAAGATAATATCTTAAGTTGTTAGGGCAATCTGGGGTTCAAGGTTAGAGAGGGGTTAATGTCAGAGTTAGATTACAAGGGGTGTTTAGAAAATTAACAGCTTGAGTACAAAGGTTGTTTAGGATTATTGAGTTTAGGATTAGAGTTAAATTTAGTATATGGGTACAGGGGTTATTTTAAGATTATCACGTTTAGGGCTAAAGTACAGTTAAATTTAGTATTGGAGTACATGATGCATTTAGTTTTAAGAGCAGCTAAACATAGGATTAATGGTACACTATAGGCACCAAATCAACTTTAGCTTAATTAAGTTGTTTGGGTGAATAGATCATGCCCTTGCAGCATCACTGCTTAATTATCTGCCATTTAGGAGTTAAATCCTTTTTGTTTCTGCTTATGCAGCCCTAGCCACACTTATCATGGTTGTGACTGACACAGCCTGCTTGGAAACTTTATTCACACACATTAAGTTCCTGCCGGGTCTAGAAGGCTATTAACAGAGCAGGAGATTATAAATTCTAACAAACAGTTTTCCTGGCACTGCAGGTCCCCTCTCCTTCCCACCTCCCATCCCAAGTTGCTGAAGGGGTTAAAACCCCTTCAGTGACTTACCTGTATCCAGCCTCGATGTCCCTCGGTGCTGGGTCAGGCTCTGCCTACGATCCTCCCCCATCGACATCAGCTGGCGGGGGATATCTATTGTGCACGAGCGGCAGGCAGCGGGGGGACCTAATGCGCGTGCGCATTAGACCTCCCCATAGGAAAGCATTGAATAATGCTTTCAATGCTTTCCTAGGGGGATTTCGGCGTGAGGATGTCCAGCGTCGTTATAACACACTTTTAGTGTTCTATAAATACGGAAGTGTCCTCTAGTGGCTGTCTAGTAGACAGCCACTAGAGGAG
>OW240916.1:245237810-245254348 GCA_933207985.1 Pelobates cultripes
GCCTTTGTTGTTCTGCACTATACAACACATACTTGCCTTGTTTCCTGTAGTAAACAGCACAGATGTGTTTCTTACTCCTGGAGTTGATACATAAATGGCTTTACATAATAAATAATTTTCTAAATATGGTCATTTACTATTTAGTATGACTGTGAGCATATGTGCGTGTATTATATACAGTATATAAACAAAAAAATCTATCCTAGGTCCACTTCTAAACTGGAATTTATGTTAGCAGAATAAAGAGATAAATCGGAGGATAGGTTTTGTTTTTTTCTCACCTTGTAGGGCATAACAAAATGTGCCAATTTCCTCGAAAATCATCATAGAATTCTTTATAGGCGATATCTGGATATCGATACAGAAAATTAACCAAGCTCAAACAAATGTTGGAGAGAATGTGGTGGTATAGGTACTATGTACCATGTATTGTCCCAAACTTACAAAGTAGGGATGCACCAAATGAAAATTCGAAAACTGAAACCGAAACCGAAAATGACTTTTTTCCCCCAAATGATTTAAAAAAGTTTTTTTCTATAATTTATTTAATATTAAACTTTTTAATGAATTTAACTAATCTAATATGAAAAATTTCCCTTCTCTTTTAGTGGTCCCTCCCCGCTTAATGTTCCTTTCTCCCCCTATAGTGTTCCTATACCCTCCCTCTTTTTTAGTGTTTTTTCCCCCTCCTCCCCAGTCCCATAGTGTTCTTTTCTCCCCTCCCCTGTCCCAGTGTTTTCCCTACCTCCCTGGCCCATAGTGTTCTTTTCTCCCCTCCCCATCCCATAGTGTTCTTCTACCCCTTCCCATAGTGTTCTTCACCCCCTCCCCAGTCTCATAGTGTTTTTTTTCTCCCCCGTCCCCTGTCCCATAGTGTTCTTCCACCCCTCCCCTGTCCCATAGTGTTCTTTCCTTCCCTAAACTGTCCCATAGTGTTCATTTTCCCCTCCCCTGTCCCATAGTATTCTTCCCCCACTCGCCTGTCCCATAGTGTTCTTTCCCCCCTCCCCTGTCCCATAGTGTTCTCCCCCCAACCCCTGTCCCATAGTGGTCTCCCCACACCCCTGTCCCATAGTTTTCTTACCCCCTCCCCTGTCCTATAGTGTTCTTTACCCCCTCCCCTGTACCATAGTGTTCTTTCCCACCTCTCCTATCCCATAGTGTTCTTTACCACCTCCCCTGTCCCATAGTGTTCTTTCCCCCCTGTCCAAAAAAAAAGGATTTTTTTGTGTGGCAAATTTGACCCGTTTTTGGCCTAAAATTTCGGTGCATCCCTATTACAAAGTACTGGAGGGATGTACACAACTAATTAGAAATGTGGATCCACACATTACTACTAGTGATGTGGCGAACATAAAATTTTCGGTTTCAATTTTCAAAGTTCAATTTTCCCATGCCGTGTAAAATGACACAGAGCACTGTGATTGGATGGATTTCAAGCCATCCAATCACAGTGCTCTGTGTCATTTTACACAGTGTGGGAAAGTTCTTTTGAATTTTAATTGCGTCGGTTCTTATGGCTTTTTATTTGGCCTTTTTTTATAAAGCAACAATGTACACTTAACTATTTATTTGCTTTCCCTAATTTGCATACCAGTTCCATGTAAAAAGTACACATTTCTATTCAGTCAGCAGAATTATCAAACTAACGATGCGTAGTTTGTATATCAATTGCTACCATCACAAGCCCCTTTCAGGGGCTCTATGGGACCAGACCCATAGACTGTTGGCCAAAGGCTGGTCTTCAAGCTACTACAAAGGCCATGTCATGGGAGCTTCTGTTGCACCTGCCTATTTTATAAAGATCTAATTCATTAACCATTTCAGTTTTCCTGACTTTCATAAGCATTTTTTTAACGCACATGGGATTAGAAAGATTTACTGCCAACTGATGCAATACTAGGTAAGCCATGCTAAAATCTAAATTTTATTGTCTTTTAAGCCAATATTCTTTAGTCTGTTTCACAGGAAATATGTTAATGGAAGCAGTAGGAGTAACATGAGTTGGGGGAGAAATCAACCACTTTCCTAATAAATATTATCTGGTTTATGCTATGCTAGACAGTCATACACATTTACAGTACATATATACACAATGACAGAAGTTAACATGTACAGACTTTTGCCAATGACTGTAAGGGAGAAAAATGTTGATGTCAGATACAGGAATCTTCTTTGTTGAAACGCAGCAGCTGTTTCAATGCATCTTTTACAAAATTGCCATGAAATATGAACCAACATAGAAATTAACTGGGAAACAAAATAGCCAGAAAAGAACAGCTGCGTGTTTGAACTTGGTATGTCAGCAACAGATTTAAGGCTTGAATATGACACATTTTCTGAGGGTTAGAACATAGAACCATGACCTAGGATGTCAGCATGCTTTAATAAAACTTCTTGTTTCCTCTTAGCGTTGAGTTTCAGATGCATGTCTCCTCATGGAGTGATGGACAATTAACTGATTTTATACAGCAGACATACCATGTTTTTGTTTTTTTTAAAGCGGAATTAATACATGTTTACAAAGAAACAAAATACAGTAAAATAAAAGCTTGACATCTAAGTGAAGGAATACAGACCACTATACAAAAAGAAGTTTATGCACATTTAAATATCTAAAAAAAAGGTAATAGGCGCTCACTACAATATTAAATAGAGGATGTTTGTGGGCAGTGGTAACCAATACAAGGATTCCCAGCCTTGTGAAAAAGAGTGTCATAAGGAGAAAGAAGAAAACTACGCCCCAAGTAGTAACTATGAAATTGTATACGTACAGAAAACCCTTTTAAGTCATATACAGTCGACCTCAAAGATATAAACAGAGAGGGAATACAATAGTGCAGTAGGATATGATAAATATGTGAAATAGTAGGATAATTAAATGGATGTACACTCACATTTGATAGAGCTGACTAGGAACTCTACCGTAATTCGCATGGACGAGCTGGAATGCATAATACTACAACATAGACTAACGCCGCGTCACTTCCAGTGTGACGCGTGCGTTCCACAAGTGGTAACAGAAAATTGGACTCACCAGGAAGTAATTCTACATAATTGAACTACCTATATAAAGGACATACATAAGGACCTCTCCCACACTTCTGAAGAAGCCTGTGATAGGTGAAACGCGTCAAGTGGGACCTTATATTAGCTACTTTGTTTTTATCATTTTGTTTAATAAATAGTGTATTTTTAAAGTTATATACCTATTTATTTTTTATCCATCATTTTACTTCCTGGTTACCATATCCTTAGGTGGGGATTATACCACCCAAGCGGAATATACTAGAGCAAGTTTCTGCTCTAGTAAATGTGAGTACTATATTTTATCTTAAACTTCTTTTTACAAATCAGTACATACTTAGAGTACACTATTAGAGCCTTTTTTATGTTTTTTATATTTATTGCACATCGCATTGAAACTGGAATATTGGAGACACTTGCTTCTACATATATCCTTAGACGGGGATAGCACTGTCTACTGGATTGAGCAGCAGCATAAAATATGAAATTATATATTTGAAATGTAGACTTATAATCAGAACTGACTGAAACAAATCAGATCAAGCTTACCAATGTGCCACAATATTTTTTAAGCATTAACCAAATAATCACACAGTTTGTTGGTGTGTTACATTATGTTTATTGTCTACTTTCATATGTACTGTTTTGCCTACTACCTAAGACAAAATAAAGAATGTAAAAAAAAAATCAGATCAATCACTCCTTCCTAAATATAGAAGAGCTAAAAAATGGACTGCACTATCTATATATAATAATAGATACCCTCTATAACAGTTGTTCCCAAACCAATCCTCCTTGATCATCAGCAGCTCTCTACTGACCTGTATTCTCCACTCTCACTTATCTCACCCCCTGGCTATCTTCTTGCACAACTATACAATCACCAATGTCATGTACAAGTCCAAGTCTAAACCTATGCCTCAAGACATTTTCAAGCCTAGTTAATTTGCTATCTACAAAGATACTCCTTTTGCAAAATAAATGCTTGCTCTATGATATACATTTACAGCAGAGCCCTCTTCCTTGTTAAACGATTAGATTATTTCTCCCTCATTAACACTTATTCTCATAAACCCTTGCATCTACTCAATACCGTTAGTTAATTTCTCTACCTTGCCTATCTCCTCCTCAAACTAACATCACAGCTATCAAACTTTCTAAAATATGTATCTCTTAAGGAAATCATTTTCTCCACTTCACTCTTCTACTTATTTATCTGTTGTCTACTCATCTTCTTCAATCCTACAGAACGTCACCACAGTAAAAAAAAAACAGATATATGTTTAATAGATGTTGTTTTTAACGGATTTAGCTTATTATTATTCTTAATTACTGTTTTGTTTTTACTATATAATAGTTATTATTAAATTCTGATTATATTAATATTATTTTAACAAGTGGTATAGAATGTGTGACAAATACAATTCCTAGCACACTACATCTGTAATTAGAAAAAAAAAAATCAAAACTCAACTGTTTATCGCTTGGGTAAAATGGCAACGTATTTTATTTATTAGCCTGCACTGGACTTTATTTTGTTATAATAATACCTTCTTTTTTTTAACTCTATTATTTTTTGCCAATTATTGATTTTTAATTGTTATTCTTTTTTTCATACTATAAGGAAATTATGAAGATGATATAAGAAATAATTTATTTGCTTACTTTGCAGTGGATAGACTTATCGTTCTGAAAAGCTTTTTGTATGCATATATATTTTTCAATGATCATTTTGATGAATAGTATATTTTTTCAGTTTGCATCTATTGAGATATATTGAGCTGTTTTTTAGATTCCAGGCTATCCTCTTTGCTGCAAATGTCTTATTGTTTAAACTAAATAAGCCTATGTAATTTTATTTGTTCTTGAACATATTTTCAAATAATTTTTATTAAAGATTTTTCAAAAATTTTACAAACAATAATAACAAATAAAAAAAAAAACTTGGGAAAAAAAGGGGGAGAGGGAATCCATCCAAAATTATGAAATTAAACATTCTATATATATATACTAAAACATACAATACTCATTTAGAGTATAGTTGTTAAAAACAGTTGTAACAAAGTATAGCAACAGATAATATATAGTATGGTTCCATGGTCCAAATTTACAGACAATATGTTTTTCTCACAGTATCTTCCCATTCATTCCAATGATATTTAAATTGGTCTAATTATGATCAAGGCTTTCTAAGAGCTATTTCGTACGTTTTATTCTCCAACATTAAATATAAAACCTCTATGACAGATGGTATAGTGGGGGATTTCCAGTAACGGGTTATAGAAGAATGTTGTAGCTATGAGAATATGGTCTTTTATAATCCTATTGACCTTGCTAGTAGTTTTTGGAAATTGTTTAAATAAACCCAACTTAGATGTAAATGTAGTAATTAGTGATGTCCCGAACGGTTCGCTGGCGAATAGTTCCTGGCGAACATAATGTGTTCGCGTTCGCCACGGATGGCGAACATATGCGCGGTTCGATCCGCCCCCTATTAATTTACTAATACTAAGTAAAAATTACTTAGTATTAGTAAATTGTGCCCCTACTCGCAATACCGCGAGTAGGGGCATGTCTATTAAACAGTGAGCAGCCTGTGGCCCCCAGTGGGGGCCCTAAATACTAATAGGGGGGGACCTATTGTCCTCCCCCCGGCCCCCACCCCTGAGCGGTGGGTGGGGGCCCTAAAATAACAATAAGGGGGACCTACTGTCTCCCCCGGCCCCCACCCCTGAGCGGTGGGTGGGAGCCCTAATAACAATAAGGAGGGAACCTATTGTCCCCCATGGCCCCCACCCCTGAGCAGTGGGTGGGGGCCCTAAAATTAACAATAAGGGGGGACCTATTGTCCCCCCCTGGCCCCCACCCCTGAGCAGTGGGTGGGGGCCCTAAAATTAACAATAAGGGGTGGGAGCCGGGGGGGACAATAGGTTTTTGAACAAGGTCTAGCCTTTGGTGACTTCTTCTTGCACATGTGATGAAAAGCATAACATACAAATACAGAACATACAGAATGAGTCACTATAATTAATGCATGAACTATTTAATACAATTAATATTTTCAAAGTCAATATAAAGCAACAATGTACACTTAACTATTTATTTGCTTTCCCTAATTTGCATACCAGTTCCATGTAAAAAGTACACATTTCTATTCAGTCAGCAGAATTATCAAACTAACGATGCGTAGTTTGTATATCAATTGCTACCATCACAAGCCCCTTTCAGGGGCTCTATGGGGACCAGACCCATAGACTGTTGGCCAAAGGCTGGTCTTCAAGCTACTACAAAGGCCATGGCATGGGAGCTTCTGTTGCACCTGCCTATTTTATAAAGATCTAATTCATTAACCATTTCAGTTTTCCTGACTTTCATAAGCATTTTTTTAACGCACATGGGATTAGAAAGATTTACTGCCAACTGATGCAATACTAGGTAAGCCATGCTAAAATCTAATTGTGTATTTGTTCCATTGGGAACTGTTTGTCCTGTGTGGTTTGTTCATGGATCTCAGTAACAGAGTCATGTTGGCTCACTGGTTTGATCACTGATTACCAGGATAATCAAATAAGAACTAGACCTGAGAGCCACAAGTGCCTTTTTAAAGGCAATAGCTGGAGACAGTGTAGGCAGAGGTTTTGATACCTGCCTGGGAGAGGAACAGAAGAGACAAAGGCAGAGGAGACGATACCTACCTGGAAGGAGAGAGCTGAAGTCTGGTCTGGTGGAAGAGTTCCTGGGAGACTCCAGTCAAGCTTCTGTGACTCGGCCTCAAGTGCTCCAGAGTCCCCTGGTGGCAGCGAGGAAGTTGACTTGGCAGAAGTACTCAGTCAGAGTATGGGAACTCCATCACAGGTAAAGAAAGGTTTATCATAAAATGATATCTATCAATGAAACCTTTATTTTATGCAGGAGGCAAAAAGAAAAGAATAATAATAATTTCCCACGGGGCATCGTCTGAATGGCACCGGCAACAGACATTGTCAGAGGCAAAATAATTTCAATAACTCCACCATTCTACCTAGTAGAAGTCTGAAACATTCTTGCTTCTCCTTTGGTCATCATACATTGATTGCTGTATTCTGAAGTTCATTTATGTGGCCTGCTTTCTTCATAAAGTCTTGGATTTTCATTTCTCTTCTCTGCTATTTATTTATCTTTTCCCTGAAGTTCCCTCTTTCTTACTCTTCACCTGCGTACTCACTGGATTCTGATCTGCTATGTATATTTTTTTGTGTATATGCATTAACAGTGTACTAGTGTTATAATGCATACCAATGCATCAATTATGTTTTATTATTTTCTTTGTGTCCTATATCTTTTAGATATGTGTCCTTTTGCATTTAACAACAACAAAATTCAATATTTTAATATTTTACCAGCATTGTAAACTAACCTCCTATCCTCATCCTCTCTTCCATCATCATAAATCACTGTATTGATTGTGCACCTTCTAGGGGCCTGCTTGCCATCCTCTTGCCTCAGGACTGCGTGCCCTGCAATATAACTTGCCCAATACACTTGAAAAGTCTCTGTTCATGTGAGTTATGTACTTTTGTACTCCAGACAGAGAGACCGACTGTTAGCCCTGATTCCCTGGAACTGTTTTGGGCATAGGACCATGTGCATGGTGGGTCAAAAGTAAGACTTCCAAGAAATTCCTGAACCCCCATACACAGAGGAGAGATTATTTGACTTTGTATGAGAGTGTCCTGGATCTGAGAGCCAATGTAATTGTGTATGTTTTTACTGTAGTCTACTCTCAGGTCCAGGGGGGAGTGCCCCTTGCATTGGGACTGTCATAAAAGGCCAGTTGTGGCTACCATTAAAGTGAGATTCGTCTAGGCTCATGTTTGGGGGATTGGAGAGCTATATTCACATATATTCACATTGCTATAATCACTATACTCCCTTGGATCAAAACACTTGCTCTTATAAGAGCAGCTTGCTTCGCTCTCTGGACTAGGAGAGGTCTACCCACTGGAAGCTGGATCCTGGTCTTGGGTCCAGGGTGGGTGGGTTACAGTGAGACCCCAACCAAGCTGCGACGGTTTGTAGGGTTTACGGTGGTTATGGTTTTCCAGTGCAGTGCTTATGTCGCTAGCAAGTACTGGGAAGTAGCGGTTGACAGAGGTACCCGGTTGGGGTGCCAGGTGGTCCGTCACAAAGAGGATCTATAGAGATAATTGGCATATAAGTAGATAGATAGATTCAGTGGATTGGATAGAAAATTATAACATGTTCAAAAATGTAGCATACTCAGAAAAATGCTGAAAGCATTTTATACAAAAAATTTCAATTATGTGAGAATTGATTACAGGTTTGAATAATTTTGCAGGATACTTACATATAGATATATTTACCTTTTATATAAATGAGAATATTACAGAATCCGAAACATCCACGAGACAGATCATTTAAACCGACAGTGTCATGCCGAACTTACCTTTCCTCAGTTGCTTCCTCTTCTGTTCCTCTCCCAGGATCTGTTCTTCATTTCTTCTTGTCTGCTCTAGTTTTCTTTAAAATATAAGACAAAGTAGGGACTATTTTGTCTTATGTATTTTTCCAACGCTTGACCAGCTTAGACCCAGGGGAGAAACAAAGTCCGCTCCATTTCCTGTGAGTCAAAGCAATTTTCCCACAATTTTCACCTTCCTCCTGCTGTTTCATTTGGCGTTCGAACGCTGACGAAACTACCGAATTTCCTCCTAACAGAATGAGAACAGTTTGTCCATTCGTGTTTGGACACAATTCAGGACTTTTGTTCTGATTGGAATTTCATTTGAATGAATGAAACTCCGATCCTATTTGTGTCGCGAGTAGATAGCTTCCTAATTCACACGGTATCAGGGAGCTATCTACTAAAAGGCTGAAATACCTAAATTGGTCTTTCAGCCAAATTTAATAATACTAAGTAAAGATTACTTAGTGTTAGTAATTAAGCTGCCCCTATTCGCTATACCACGAGTAGGGGCATATAGTTCCTACTTTGTCTTATGTTTTAAAGAAAACTAGAGTAGACAGGAAGAAATGAACAGATCCCGACAGAGGGAGAAAAGAGGAAGCGATTGAAGAAAGGTAAGTTCGGCATGACGGTTATGTAGAAGTTTTACGTATTTTTCTGTCAGGATAGGATAATGACAATAATAGATTCGTTTTAGATAGTGTTACTCTATCTATGTGGTCTCATTGACAAAAGAGATAGAAAGGCACCAAAGGATTAAGCTTGTAAGGATGACAACACACTTAAGCTTCAATTCAAGAGAAGGCGACAGTATTATCATTACAGGTCAATGATAGGAAAAAGTAAAATAGAAAAGAAAAACATAAATAAATGTTTTATATTGCTCATGTCATGGTGAAGAAGCATTTACATCATATATTCCTGAGTCACATTAATTATGATTAATCTATAAACAATATTACATTTAATTTTCATCTTACTTGTCAATAAATTATATTAGCATTTATTCTCATGAAATAACCTTGGCACATCAGATGTCATTTGTGATACATACACATTGAGATATAAAAGCTTGCCTAATGCAACTGACAATTGCTTGAAATACATTTTAGGTTTTTTTCCATGCATTTTAACAAGACTAGAATTCTAGTGCCGTGACCTACAATTTCTTAGAAAAATAAATATATGCTAAATAAACGTAAACTTTTCTCATACAAGCTAATAAAATAAAAAGTACAGATGTTCTTATGTACAAATACGTCTGATTCTAGTTTCTAAGTGTCATAGTAGCATAAAACTTGTACCTGAGATTCTGGGAAGTGTTAGTCCCATGGGAATAAGGGTTAAACAACCACCTTTTCATCTCTACAAATTATTGTTTGTAGAATGGATATCACTAATGTGCTTCATGTTCTTTCAAAAATTAATTGTCATAGGCTAAAACCTATGGCAACATATGCATGGTGGCAGGGCAGAAGTTACGACCAAGGGTCCATGCTGTATCTGAGGGCTGTGTGGCATGTTAGGAATGTATAAGCAAACTTTGGAAGTATTTGTTGTGAGTGGGGACTCATCTGAGGATTGACTGACAGTATGGCACGAGCTAGAATAGCAGAAAAATTTTGATATAACGTAGACTTCAGACCTGTGCGGGACATTTGTAGATTAGAAGAGAGCTATGTAATGCGGTGTTTGGACTTCCATACTCCCTTTCCCTGTTTTTTGTTAATGTTATTTTTTATTTTTTTTGCTTTATTTATTTCCTTATTTGTTGTGGAGTTTTAAGGTTTAGGGGAGCCTGAGTCATTCTTTTTTTATTTTTTTATATTTTTTATTTTTGCTGTGCAGGATTTAACAATCATCCTCACAGTGCCACAATAGCAGTGATACACATACTGAGAACTTATAACATTATGGCAGAGAGGAAAATTTGCACAGTTCTTTAAACTGTAAGAAACAAGAGTATTAGGCAATTCAGACATGTCTATTAGATAAAGGGTAGGCAGGCCCTAAACCAGCTAGGCAATAAAGTCTAGGAGATATTATGTATAGAGCTAGACATGGTTAGGTAGACACATAGGCAGTGGGTAAATATGGAAGTTATTACTAGACATTGCTTTGTGAAGTGCCAATGGGTAATCAACATAATGTAAAATGAGGAAAACAAAACATAAAATTCACACTACTGTTAAGTGAAATATTAGCAATTGAACAAGATCTCCATCCTTCATATTCATCCCACACCACAGGTATGCTGCTCTGTACCATCAGTCTCCACTTCAGTGGCCACTTTGTTGTGGCCACTGCATGCAGGCAGACTATTATACCAGACTTCTTCCCTCCCAGGGCCCAGATTTGTAGGGCAGCAGGTGCTGTGTGCACAAGGACCCTCCTTCATTTCTCTGCAGGGTCTCAGGCCAGAAGGTGCTTTGAGGGTCGGGGAACCCATTGGCAGGAGGGCGGCTGTTAGGATGTACCTCCGCATGTGGTCAGTGAGCTGTCACTCCCGTGGAGACTCTTGACTCTGCAGACGGAGCAGCATTGGGGGTTCGGTTATAAACCGGCTCCCAGAACGTCCAACTGCTCACTCCATCTCTGGGTTGGCAAGCTCTCCTGGAGATGTAAAGGTGTGATGCAGTGGCCATTTTGGGCATGCCGTGCGGTTGCTGGAGATTCCCATTCAGTGGTGAGGTGAGTTTCCCCAGTGGGGACTAGGATATCCTCCACTGGTCCAAAGGGGGGAGGGTTGCAGGGTGGCAGGAGAGTCTGTGGTGTTGTCCTATGTTGGAAGATTGATCACCTCTCCCTGGCAACGGGCCGCACAACAAGCGAGGCTGCATAGTTAGGTGGCTTCAGATTTTGGTTTTTCAACACAAATTGAGAGTCATTGTGTTTCCTTTCAGTACCGGTCAATTCCTTGGTCCAAACAAGTTGCTACCAATGCTTTAGGAACATGTCCTACCACTTTGGCTGCCAGTCCCCGCCCCCTGGCTAAATCATTCTTGATGGTAATGTGCATAGAATGGATGGCAATTTTTTTTATTTTATATTTTTAAATAATGGGGTTAGGCTATAAATAACCGACTGGGTAAGGAAAATAATATGAAGTGTAATTGTTTTACTTTATTTGTTATGTCAAATCCGGACGAAATTACTGCATGTACACTGATCAGCCACAACATTAAAACCACCTGCCTATTATTGTTTAGGTGCCTCTCAGGCTGCCAAAACAGATCTGATGCAGTGAGGCATGGACTCCACAAGACCTCTGCATGTATCTTGTGGTATCTTGCACCAAGATATTAGCAGCAGACCTTTTAAGTTCAGCATATCCAAGGTGGAGCCTCCGTGGATTTGTTGTCTCAGTACATCTCACAGATGCTCAATCGGATTGAGATCTGGGGAATTTGGAGGTCAAGTCAAGATCTTCAACTCTTTGTCATGTTCCTCAAGCCACTTCTGAACAATTTTTGCTATGTGGCTGGGTGTATTATCCTGCTGAAAGAGGCCACTGCCACCAGGGAACAGCATTGAAATGAAGGAGTGTATGTGGTCTATAACAATCTCTAGGTAGGTGGTTTGCGTCAAAGTAACATCCACATGAATGCAAGGACCCAAAGTTTCTCAGCAGAACATTGACCCGAGCATAATGCCTTCTTCCCATAGTGCATCATGCTGCCATCTTTTCCCCAGGTAAACAGCACACACCTGCTCATGCAACTCATCAAAAAGAAAATGTAATTATTTAGGAAACCTTCTTCATTTGCTCCATGATCCAGTTCTGACCCTCATGTCTCCATTAAAGGCATTTTTGGTGGAAGACAGGGCACTCTGACTCGTCTGTGACTAATCAGCCCTATACGCAGTGAACTGCGATGCACTGTGTTCCGACACCTTTCTATCATGGCCAACATTAAGTTTTTCAGCAATTTGAGCTACAGTAACTCTTTTGTGTGATAAGACCAGACTGGCTAGTCTTTGCTCCCTATGTGAATCATTGAGCCTTGGGCACCCATGACCTTGATGTTGTCCTTCCTTAGATAGTAACCACTGCATACTGGGAACACCCCACAAGACTTGATGTTTTGGAGATGTTCTGACCCAGTTGTCTAGGCATCACTATTTGGCCATTGTCAAAGTACCTCAGATCTTTTGCTTGCCCATTTTCCCTGCTTTTAATACATGAAAATCTAATGGCTCTCAATGAAGATTTAAATCCCTGTTTAAAGTAGTGCATGCCATGCTCAACTTGATCTCTGCATTACGCTTATCATTCAGTGTGGGGCTACTAAAATTTGCCCCAACTGGCAAGGAGAATCCCCGGTATTGATTAATGCCTAGGTGTCCCTCGTGTGAGCAGGGATTTAACCCTGCTCACACCAATGTATACCATTGGTGGTTTTAAATACCCATTTAAAGAGCGGAGTGCAGTTCTCGTTTTGAGCGCTGCATGCAGAACATCTGTCATCACAGGGCCACTAATTCTAGTCTCAGCTCACAGAGTGATGCCCCAAATATCTAATGATACCTGGAGATCTTCTGTTACCCTGGGTTCTAATATTCCATCCACTACAGTGGTGTACACATGACCCATGGGGCCCCGGTACGCAAATTGATCCATGGGCCCCCCCCTGCGCTTACTCGGCGCGGGTCGGGGACACAACACATGGCAGAGGGCACCTGGTCGCAGGGGTTGCAGGGCTGCGACCCCACGACCGCGGTATGCACACACACTTAAAGGACCACTACAGACACCCAGATCACATCTGCTCAATGAAGTGGTATGGGTGCCAGGTCCCTCTAGTTTTAACCCTGC
Source organism: Pelobates cultripes (assembly GCA_933207985.1). Taxonomy (NCBI): domain Eukaryota; kingdom Metazoa; phylum Chordata; class Amphibia; order Anura; family Pelobatidae; genus Pelobates; species Pelobates cultripes. The sequence goes on from OW240916.1 coordinate 245,251,121, forward strand.
AGCTGAAAACATAGCAGTTTCAGAGAAACGGCTATGTTTCACTGAGGGTTAATCCAGCCTCTGGTGGCTGTCTCATTGACAGCTGCTAGAGGAGCTTCCGCGATTCTCACTGTGAAAATCACAGTGAGAAGACACTTGAACGTCCATAGGAAAGCATTGAGTAATGCTTTCCTATGGGCGGTTTAAATGCGCGCCTTTGCCGCATGTGTGCATTCGGAGCTGAGAGGCGGAGGGATCCCCAGCGCCAAGGGAGTCCGACGCTGGAGAAAGGTAAATGCTGAAGACACACACACTCTCACGAACAGACGCATACACACTAGCTAACAGACACACACATTTACTGACAGAGACACACTCAGCGACAGACATACATACACACTCACTTACAAAACATACACTTAAACTGAAAAACACACACTCACTAACAGACATCAAACACACTCAGTAACAGACACACTCAGTAACAGACACACTCAGTAACACACTCACTAGCAGACACACACCCAATAACAGACACACTCACTGACACACACACTAACACACACACTAACACAAACAAACACTAACACACACACACACACACACACTAACACACACTAACACACACTAACACACAAACACACACAAACACACTAACACACACACACTAACACACACACACACACATTTTTTTTTAAATTTAATCCCCCCAGCCTCCTTACCTTTTGGAGAGCTGGGGCGATTTCCTGGGGTCCAGTGGTGCTGCTGGGCGGGCTGTCTGTCTGGCTCTCCGGCGCACGAGGGAGCACTCTCTCCTGTGTGTTTCCTCTTCAGCTCCCTCACGCGCCGCATAGGGATGCCGGCGCTGGAAGACGACGTCATCTTCCGGCTCCGGCATAAGTGCGGTGCGCGAGGGAGCTGAAGAGGAAGCACACAGGGGAGAGTGCTCCCTCGCGCACCGGACAGCCAGCCCGCCCGCCGGGATCAGCAGGGTCAGCCTCGGGGGGCCCTGAGGTGGCCGCCTCCTGGGCCCCCCAGTAGAAGAGGCTGGCCCTGTGGGTACATACCGGGTCGCAGGGGCGACCGGGCCCCCTGGTGGGCTGGGCCCGGTCGCAGCCGCGACCCCTGCGACCCTGGTATGTACACCACTGATCCACTATGTAATGTTATTATTACTGGCTTTTATATAATGCCAACTTTCAGCAGTGGCAGTGGTTTACAGCATTCTAAAGTGGGAAATTTAATAATTAATGAAACAATTACAAATTGGTATAGGAACAATAGGTTGATGAAACCCTGCTCAGACAAGTTTACAAGCATCATTAGGGGTTAAATACAGTGAGTGCTCAGCATTGCAAAGAAATTCAAACAACTTTTTCTTATTCAAAAACCAGAAAAATTAATGGAACTAATAAGTTCAGCTGAGCAAAACACTAGTGGTAATAACAACTTACAAAATTTAAAAAAAATTAAAGAAAGTGGCACCACAATAGTACCCTAAACCCGTGCAGCTAAAATACACCCAAGTGCTATGCCAATAAAACACTTAAACATACATAAAATCTTGAAGAAAAATAGGGTGATAGCGCACAAATTGTAGGCGTACTTCACTTCGGCATCAATATACAGGATAAAACCTATTAATATAAACATAAAGGCGACATAGGGCAGACTGTATAACAAATGTGGAGAACACTCACATATTTTAGAGCCCTTAAGATCGACTCTGAACTCAGTAGGTGTTGTATATCCACTCAGCGTGTTGTTCAGTCGATGGGTCCCAGTATTAAGATGAAGATCAGGAACCACAATTAAAATAAGTAATATATTTTATTACAAAAATAAAGATAAACAAACACACGATAATAAGTAGTAAAACAATAAGCACAACGCGTTTCGACCGTAGCTGGTCTTCCTCAGGTGCATATCCTACTGAGTTTACAATATACTATTATATACATATAGATAACTGAAGAATTCAAAGCACATGTTAAGAAAAACCCATATATTGTAGAGAAAATGAAAAGAAAAAGGCCACTTTTAACATTCCACTTAGAAAAAGGTTTGAGAAACTCAGAAATGACAGAGAGGAAGATTTTATTTTAGGAAAAACCAGAAATAGAACATGGGACACCATTAAAAAGAGGAAGAAGGTTAGAAGAGGATTTAGAGGAGGGAGAGTTAAATTGGGAAAAAAGAAGGAAAGGGACAATGTTATAAGAAATTTTAATCTTTCTGGAAATGAATTGACCCCAACCCAAGAAATATTTTTAACAAAGGGTTTTAAGTTTGCTCCTAGCTGTCCTATGAACAAATTTGAAGCATATGTGGACATTAACCGTAACATTAGAAAGTTTTGTTTAAAAAAATATTTTAATAGACAAAATTTTAATATAGAAAATCCAAATATGACCAGGGAAACGAATTCAGCAATGGTACACACTAATTTTAAAAAGAAGTCTACTTTTTACCCACAGTTTTAAAAATCAGGGAATATGGAAATCTTTGAGAAAGCCTGTCTAGACGAAATTTATAAAATTAAACCATTATCCAAATATCAACATAGTTTGTCGTTAAGTGAGAGGAAAATTATTGAAGATCTAAAAAAAGATAATTCCATTGTAATCAAACCGGCAGATAAAGGAGGTGTAGTTATTTTAGATAAGGAACAATATTTATCAGAAATCAACCGCCAATTACAGGATAACACAACATATATTAAGCTTTCGAAAAATCCTACAGATGATATTAAAAGGGAATATTATGATTTTTTAAAAACTGGTGTAAATAATAAAATATTAAATAAAGGAGAATTTTCATTTTTGTATTTACAGCACCCAAAAATACAGTTATATATATTTTACCCAAGATACATAAGGACCCTGTTAACCCTCCGGAAAGACATATTGTATCTGGGATTAATTCAATCCTCTCATCCCTCTGCCAGTACATTGACTCGTTTTTGCAACCTCTTGTTAAAACTTGTCCGTCACACCTTCAAGATTCAATAAGTCTTCTCCATTTTTTAAATGATTTTAAATGGGAGGAAAGTTACTTTTTAATCACATGTGACGTGACAAGTTTATATACCATTATAGAACATACCAAAGGATGTGAGGTGATAGAATTTTATCTTAGACAGTCTAATAGATTTGAAGATGAACAGATTAATTTTATAGTTGGGGAATTCAAATGATTCTCTCTAATAATTATTTTTGGTTCGAGGATCATTTTTATTTGCAGACTAGG
>OW240916.1:245254448-245291762 GCA_933207985.1 Pelobates cultripes
TTTTCTTCAACACCTTTGAATGCGTCTTTCAGCTTGATGTGTAGCCGCCCACCTACTGGTGAGAGGCGGAGTAACATATAGCCGTAATAGAGGCTGGCCGCAATATTTACATACCTAATGACGCCCACGACGTGACCCTGCCGGCTTTCCGTTCGGCCGGCTAAAACACATGATCTAGCATACCCGGTCACGTGTTCGGCATTTAGTCCTGCCCCCAGACGCACTCCGTGATGCACCAGGACATGAACATGGTATTGGAGATTACACACAGCTGGGTATGTACACCCCCAGCCCCTATTGGTCCAAGACATCCATGCCTCCTCATAACTCTTGTACTTAATAGACCCTTAACTAGTCTTCTGTTGGCCCCTGACGAAGGTGCTCCTCTGTAGCACCGAAACGTACGTCGGGCATCTCCTTCTCATATCTTTCATATGAGCACTGGGCACTGGTGACTTTAGCACCATGATTTATATTTAACACTTACTTTCTTTCTTATTTATTTCCTATGCCTGTCTAGTTAGATTTACAGGGAGAGAGGCTTTGTTTAAATGCTAATATCAGTCTGCTTTTAGACTGAATACTGATCTGTTTTCCATCGTCTATCTCTCCACTTTACCTTTACTAGCTCTACCGTGAGCATTTCTTATACACTAACTATTGACATTTTGGAGTGGGGTATTCAGTTGGGGACATAGCCATCTGCTTTCTATACCCTTATAGTGCCATTATTTAATAAAGCAGATAATTTAGGGTTTATGATAGCAATTTGAATGGCTCATTTTTATCCCCACCTATACCCCCTCTATCAGGCATGGAATTGGAGTCACATTTGTATATACTTTATTTGACTTTTATGTTTTTGGGTCTTTAGTTATTTTTCCATTAGACACTATATTGCGATAGACATTTCCAGATGTGTGGTTAGTCCCTATGACATAGGCAGACGAACCGCATTGTGCTTTATATCTTTCTTATATATATTTTACCCAAGATACATAAGGACCCTGTTAACCCTCCGGAAAGACATATTGTATCTGGGATTAATTCAATCCTCTCATCCCTCTGCCAGTACATTGACTCGTTTTTGCAACCTCTTCTTAAAACTTGTCCGTCACACCTTCAAGATTCAATAAGTCTTCTCCATTTTTTAAATGATTTTAAATGGGAGGAAAGTTACTTTTTAATCACATGTGACGTGAGAAGTTTATATACCATTATAGAACATACCAAAGGATGTGAGGTGATAGAATTTTATCTTAGACAGTCTAATAGATTTGAAGATGAACAGATTAATTTTATCGTTGGGGAATTCAAATGATTCTCTCTAATAATTATTTTTGGTTCGAGGATCATTTTTATTTGCAGACTAGGGGTACTGCTATCGGTACCAAGTTTGCCCCCAACTTGGTCCTCTATAGAAGGTATATAGATGACATTTTTACGATTTGGAGAGGATCTGAGGATGATTTTAACATTTTTTACAATTCTGGGGAATTAAACTCAGCAAATGTATTAGCCCCACCAATATAGATTTTTTTTAGATTTGAACATTTACGTTTTTAACAATACCTTGAGAACCCGAACATATTTTAAGCAGGTAGACATTTAGTTTTATTGAAAAAGAAAGTTATCATTATCGTCCCTGGTTGGAAAATGTGCCTAAGGGCCAAAGACGGAACTGCTCCACTACTGAAGATTTTATGGAGCAGTCGTCTGTCATCAAAAATCAATTTGAACAAAAGGGTTTTAATGGAGAACTTCTCCAAAAAGAAATTTTAGAAACATGTAAAGTAGATAGGTCCCAACTTTTAAAATATAAGGATAAGAAAAAAGAAGAAAATCTAAATAAACAAATTCCTTTTATTTTTAATTATAGTAGCAATGCGGGAGTTTAAAAAAAGATTATAAATCATAACTGGCACATTCTTAAACAAGAACATGAATTGGATGAATTCTTAGTGCCACAACCTAAATTTGTTTTTAGAGGAGCAAAGAATTTTAAACATATTTGAACATCTAGTTATATTAAGGATAAAAGCAAAAATGATAATTTTTTAAATAAATGGTCTCAGTCACAATCAGGATTTTTTCATTGTGGTTGTTGTAATGCGTGTAAACAAACAAAAATTGTAAAGAAGAAAAAAGAGGATTTTAATGCTGTGGTGACTAACAAAACTTTTAAGATCAAATCTTTAATCACTTGCGAAACAAAAAATTTAGTTTATTTATTAAAATGCCCATGTGACAAACAATATGTTGGAAAAACATGTTGACAACCTAAAGTAGGCATTAGTGAGCATATTAGAAATATTAAAAAAGATTTTATCAATCACAGCGTGTCTAAGCATTTTTTGGACCACCATCAATCTGATCCTAGTGGTTTGGAATGTTTAGGTATTGAGAGGGTGACAGGACACTGCAGAGGTGAGGACAGTGCCTGCAGTTTGGATAGACAAGAGCTTAAATGGATTTTTGAACTGCAGACACTGTCCCCAAAAGGTCTGAACATTGATTTTGATATAGGCACTTTATTATAAGTGATTTGCACCTTATTGTAATACTTTAGTTTTTTAATCTTTTAACTTTATGAGGACTCTTTTATTACCTTTTTATTTAGTGGAATATATATCTTTTGGTTGGGTTTTCAATTCTCCTTTTTAACATGCACGCCTTCTTTATTTAACTCTCGGCTAAATTTGCACTTTTAAAACAGCAACTTATTATACCAGGTATAATTAGTGACGATCGTGTTTATAAGTAATCTCTGATTCTTATCTTCTTTTGCCCACACTTTATGCCCACTTTATATATGGACACCGGACTGATTGAAATATTTTCCTGACCTCCGGGTTACGAACTCAGGTGTAACATGTCATTACGTCAACGTGATGACGCCCAATGTACAGCAAACCGGATATCAGCAAACCGCCATCTTGGAAACCCCAGCGGAGGAAGAGATAGACAAGCACATATCGTGATGATATCTCCAGTAAGAAACCGGATATTGCCTACCTGCCATCATGGAAGACCCAGGAAAGGAACAGGAAGACAAGCATTTATGGTGATGTTGTGGGTGGGCTATATGTATGTTTTGGGAGGTTTTTTTGAGGGTAGGAGGCTGTTTGACCTTCCCAATATGGCAGAATTAACCGGAAATACCATATATTGGTTTTCCTTAACATGTGTTTTGAATGCTTCAATTATCTATATGTATATAACAGTATATTGTAAACTCAGTAGGATATGCACCCAAGGAAGACCGGCTACGGTCGAAACGCGTTGTGTTTATTTTACCACTTATTATCGTGTGTTTATCTTTATTTTTGTAATAAAATATATTACTTATTTTAATTGCGGTTCCTGATTTTCATCTTAATACCGGGACCCATCGACTTAACAACACGCTGAGTGTATATACAACACCTACTGAGTTCAGAGTCGACCTTAAGCGCTCTAAAATATGTGAGTGTCCTTCACATTTGTTTCACGGATACCACTTTTATACAGTCTGCTCTATGTCGCTTTTATGTTTATATTAATAGGTTTTATCCTGTATATTGATGCCGAAGTGAAGTACACCTATCATTTGTGCACTATCACCCTATTTTTCTCCAAAACACTAGTGGTGATTGGCTGATTACAGCATATGCTTTAACCTTTTTACGTATATTTTATTTTAATGACGGTCACTTAAAGGGACACTTTTAGTACTAAACCAACTTTAATATATTTTCTGCCTAATTAATATGCTCCTTTTTTGCATGCTCAAATATAGTTATTTTTGTGAAAAATAAAATAAAGATTTGCATATGTTTGCACCATGAGACAGCCTCCCTAACATCATGCCTTAGCCCTGTATGTACACAGTTCAGACACTGGCAGCATTGGACATGGAACAGAGCTACAGGGTGACCAGAGGGAAGCATGACAAGAAGAGGACACCCAGGTAGACATACAGCAAGTATATGTCTACAAGACTATCTGACCCTCTGCCCCATGTTTGCCTTCCTGACTGGGCACATTTACTGAACAGCACATTCACAGCCTAGTGTTGTATGTGTGTACCAGGCTATAAAACTGTGGATTGAGGGTGGCTTTATTATACCTGTCTGTGGCAGGGAAGAACGGATCTGTCTGTGTTAGAGTATGGGGTCTTTATTCCCTGTCTGTCTGTGTGTGGAGGGGAGTCAGTGACCCTGAGCTTGTGTGTGTTTGAATTTGGGGGTGTTGTGTTCTCTTGTACAGAACTACTGGCATTTCATGTTGTGCGTGCACTAGGATATGATAGTGCTGATTAGGAAAATTAGAAAAATGCAAAGGAAAATTAGATTTCTCACATGATTCAATGAACCTACTTTTCAGTTTGAAATTAGTTCAGATAGCACTCCATTGGATTGACAGGATTGACAACATCAAATACACAATGCTCATAATCACCTAATTTGGAAGCTGGTTGAGGTCTTAGTCTGAAGAGCAGCTTGCCAGAGGTGAAAGTGGAAGGAAAAATGTGCTTCAAATAATGTTTTGCAAATTTTATTAAATGCAATATTTTTTTGTAGTGTTAATAGATCTGGCACATTAATAAATACTAGGTAGAGTAATCTTTTGATTCTCATATTCTTCACTTTGTAAAACAAGTGAGAAGATTGAATTACAAGTGTTTCAAAGGTGAGCTTCACAATTTGTTACTGAAAAATAGACCGCTAAGAAATGGAATAGTAACTGCATAATGTGGCTGTCTCTCTTTTGTGTTCTTCGCATTTCATGCAAACAGAGCACAAAGTGGCATGCATGCAGATGTGCAGTGGACCAGTGGAGAAGGAAAGTTCAGAAATACTTACCTGACATTCTCTTACATAATACCATCATCTTTCTTAGATGATTTGTCTCCAGCTCCTGGTAGATGAAATGCCAGGTCACAATTATACTCGCATACTTCAGTGTGATATTGTGGAATTCTTGTATTAGTAGATGCCTATTCACTAGTAACAGCTGCTGACATAAGACAAAGGTTGGTGACAGCTCTGGCTTTGTTCATAAAACACTAATCCCTGCTTTATCTTATGCTATCTGTTTATTGGCCTGAAATTTCAATGAGAATCCAGTGCAGTCAATATGAGTACTTGATGTAGATTTCAACCTTATGAAATACAAAGAAGTGACAAAGCCACATAAAATGTTTTATTAGTATATGGCCAACATTGCTATAAAAAAGTGTGAAAAAGCTGCAATGTTCCATATTAACACATTTACAGTTACATGGAATGAGTAAGTTTAATAAATAAAACCCTGACAGTGACAGTGTGTAGGACCTCTAATGACTAGATGCGTGCAAAAATGTGTTAGCCTGTAATTTAGGTATAGTGAAGGATCTATCTCTAACTGCTATGGACCTACATAGCATCATTTTAGTACTCCCAATAATGATTTGGGTTGAGAATACAGATACATTTTCTTCTACATTACCTTCTTGGTAACCATGTGGATCCTGAGATGTTCATTAATACAGATGTAGAACCCCTAAAATATGATTTATACCTGGGACCTTACTGAAACCTTCATGGGTCAATCTGACCCGTGTGCTAAAGAAACCTTGCTTGGGTATTTTAGAGTCGTGTTACACAGACTGATCTGTTTATAGCACGGTTAACTGCAGTGTTCATGATAACAAAAGAATTTAGCAACGCAAATAATGAAACAAAGAAGTAGAGGTTAAGAATGTTCTGTGCATGCTCATTAGCTGCACACTGTGGATACAGATCTGCCTGCAGGATTTGCTTTCTATTATCAAAAACCATTGGTAATCATTTTAATTCCAACATGTCCTGCAGATGTGGGTTAAATCGTATGAACAACAAATACAAGACATTTTCAGGAATTACATATTCATTGTATAAGAAGGTTAAAGGACCACCAAATGCACACAGACCACTTTATCCCAATGAAATGGTCTGGGTGCAGTGTTAACCCTGCAATTTTAAAACATTGTCATTTTGTAGAAACTACAATATTTATATAACAGGGTTAATGCACCTCTAGTGGCTGTCATACTGACTGCCATTAGAGGTGCTTTCTGTGCAACAACCTAGTGAAACTCAGTCATGAGCCATTCGACATCAATGAGGATGTCGAACGTCATCAAATGCAGCTGGCCGCGTATGCACATGTCGTCCCCAATGCTCCTCTATGTCCTCACAGAGCATTTAATGGAATGATCTATCGCCAAGCAAGCAATGCCACCATGATGAGGTCTCAGCAGGCAGAATGGGCAGCAGTACCAAGGGAGTTTCAACACTGGAAAACAAATTTTTAAATTCTTTTTTTTTATTTTTATTTTTTACTTATTTTTATTGTTCACAGTGGGGCTCTAAATCTAATTAGGCACAATAGCTTTAGAAATACAGGTTTGTGTTCGTAATGCTATAGTGTTCCTCTAATAGCGATGATTCTGTAATATTTGTTTTATTTCTTCAAAATGTGTATATTTACTTTAGGAAGATAGGGTAAATGTAAAAATACACTACACAATGTTCATAAACAGCGAATATGAAAATTGTAGACCAGCATGCATTAAAAAATGTTAATTTGTCATGTTAAATTGTTAGGAAATGAAGGACTGTAATATTCATATATAATATTGTGTACTCTTAACTCCCACACAACAACTCTTCTCAACGTTAAGTTCTTTTGTTGGGGAAAGAAAGGATCTCCCTTTCAGCAAGCTGTCACTTATTGGCAAAAAGCATGATTAGCTAGTGTTAAAGAAAACCAAGGACAAAATGCAATAATACATTGCAGACATCTAGGCGTCTGCAATCAAATCATTCATTCATTCACTGTTTAGAAACCTGCTGACACAAATCAGTGCCAATATTGCCCATCTGTGCCGTGGAAAGTTTGAAACATAATAAAGAATGTCTTAATTTCAGGTACAATAGTATTTAATTTCTCATGTATCTCTCTACAGCTGTTTCACTACATTTGCTGTTATGTACAGATTTTAGAAGTTAAATATATAATTTTTGCATATACTGGTTATCTTGGGAGTTAATAATGTCACTGTGTTTTCTTGCATGAGCATGAAGATAAACTCATTGATAAAACAGCTCTGTCAACCTCCCCAACAAAAAAACAGAGCATTTCATTTGATAAATGCAGAGCTAACACCATGAAGTTTTGTCATTTCCCCCAGTCATTACACAGAAAAAAAAATCTATGTAAGTTCTTGCAGGATCCTCTATAGACGTCAGTGCTCTACTCTTACATACAGCACGGACGTTAGCTTCTGGAGGATGAAGCGGCATGAGCTAAAGTTTGACAATGGCGGCACATGTGAGTAGAAGATGGCGAAATCAGATAAGTATATCTCCCCTCTGTTTCACTCCCTGACCTCCGCATTCCAAGCAATGTTATCACCATTTGGGGTCTTTGCAAAATATCACAAACGTGACAAAGCCACTTTAAGTTTTTTTACAAAAGGCAAAGTAGAAAAATACAGCTAGAAATTAAAATATAGTTAGTGCAAATGACGTTCCTCAATATTAATAATACAACTAAGATTTTTTTTATATAATAGTTTTTTTGACTGTATCACAACATGTCAGCTTAGTTCAAAGTGACCTCACAATTGGTTTTGAGCTGTGTCACACTTCAAGGTCAATGATGGTGAGATGAAATTGTATTAGAACTGATATATCACAATCAAGAAGGATGCCAATGTTACAAAAAAAAGAATATTAGTAAAAAGCAATGGAACAATTTGTACTCAATGAGGATGTGAGAGCAACCAACAATGTCCATGGTGTCCCATACAGAGCACATTACTGTAGTAGTTGTGATACCCTGGATCCCTTCCCAATGTAAGAAGACAAACTGTTTTAGAACAATTTGACTTCTTACCTGGAATCTGCCAGGTGCTGTTTTGTATTTCTAACACTATAGTAATCCTTTAAAGTGAATTCTAAATGCTACCCTACCTGATTAGTGGGTAAAAATACCCCAAGAGTGTTCTCCACTGGACCATTAGGGATAATACCCCCACCCAGTGGTGTATTTTGGATTTGTGCTGCCCTAGGCACGACTAAATTCAGGCACCCCCAAAATCTAAATTCCCCCCCCCCAATTTGTGTCAAGGCCACTTTTTTGACTAACAGACACATGCCCTCATTGATACATGCACTGATATACACTCACTGACAGATACACAGTCATTGGCACACACATACAGTCATTGGCACACACTGTTTAACCAACACACACTTTCACTGACAGGCACACACTCTCAGATACACATAAAATGACATACACACACTGACACACGCTCACAGGCACACCCATTCTCACTGAAAAACACACACTCACTCACTCACAGACACACACTGACAACTACACTCACTCACTCACTCACAGTAAGGTGGACAGCCCCAGAACAAGGTCAACAAGGCATTTGTCTGGGAGCTAGGGCTGGCATTTTTTGGCGCCCGCCCACCCCGAAAGTGCCGGCCTAGGCAAATGCCTTGTTTGCCTTGTGGTAAATACATCCCTGCCCCCACCTGCCAAAAAGAAAACAGTAGAAGGGGCATATGGGAAAAAAAACACTTCCCAACACACACATATTCATCCTCCATCCTCACAACCCACTCAACACTCAGACATCACACACAACACTCAGCCACACTCAAACCTCCCTCCACACACAATTAATTGACCACACACAACACTCAACCAGCGTACACAAGTACATTTAGCCTGTAGTGGAGTGAAGAGTGAAAGACCTGCTGCTTTTGGCTAGGATACTGGTGCAGTGGAATTATGGGAGTCCATCAATTAAGTTACAAGTTCTTACTAAAACATTTTTATTGTAGTCACAAGACACAGAGGGCATCTGAGTACAAATGCATTAAAAAATATATATATTTTGTAGGAAGGGTATGTCAAGGCACTTGGGGGTATGAGGACAGTTACTATTCTGAAATCCAAGCATGTTTCTTGTATTCTCCTCTGATTACTATTTAATTTATTACCAAGATAATGCATATGTTTAAGCTGTCTGCAATGAACAAAACACACAAAAGCATTTGAAATAGCTCAACACAATGAATGCTTCAAGTGCTTTTCCTAAATTCCACTGCAAATACAACTTGTAATGACTACACCAGTCTCAAAATTATTCAACCTCTTCACAAAAAGTATCTTTAGTACTTAGTAGAGCAACCTTTCGCTCTTATGACCTGCTGCAAATGCACTGCCGGAGATTCATTGGAATGAGATGCATTGAAACAAGAAACAAGATGCATTGTCAGATACGAGATTCTTGGGTTTGTGTGCTTGCGTCTTCTTCAAATCCCACCAGAGATTTTCTGTGGGGTTTAAGTAAAGTGACTGTGATGGCCACTGTCGAATTTTTCCTGACTCTGCAACCAAGCCTTGGAGGAATTTAAGGCATGCTTGTGATCACTGTCTTCTTTGAAGGTCTAATGATGTCCAAGCTTCAGTTTCCTCACAGACAGCATGTTCTCCTAGGATTTCCTGATACTTCAATGACTCCATCTTTCCTTCCACACACTGCAAATTTCCAGTGCCAGAGGATGCAAAGCAGCCCCAGGGCATTCTTGAGCTACCACCATGATTAACTGTAGGTATAGTTTTCTTTTCAGCATATGCTTCATTCTCTTTCTTCCAGACATACCGCAGATCATTTGAGCCAAAAAATTCCAGTTTTGTTTCACCGTTCCACAGAACAAAATTTCAAAACTTCTTATTTATATGAATTTGAGTATAAAGGAGTCAGTAGTGGTTTACATCTTGGAGTTCTGACATGTGAACCTTCTGCGTTTAGTACCCACCTTACTGTGCTCACTGAAGCCTCAGTGCCTGTTGCCACCAAGTCTTGCTGCAGGTTTTTTGCAGTCACTTGAATGTTTTTGACAACTTGCCTTCTCAGAAACATGATTCCAGCTATTGATAGCTCACTTTTTCTGCCCCTTCTAGGTAGTGTAACCACTGTTCCTTCAACTTTGAACTTGTGAACTATACTTCCAATGTTGTTTTTAGGAACATTCACTTAATTCACTATCTTCTCGTATCCTGTTCCTTATTTGTGAAGGGCAATGTTCTCTTTTCTTAACATTGTTTTGCCATATTTCTAGCATACAGTCAAACATGACACTCAACAAACCCCTAGCCAGTCCAGGTATTTCACGTGTTCCAACTCAAACACAACTGGTGCAACTAATGATGCCCTTGATTAGTTGCATCGGGTGTACTTGAAACAACACCTGTTTTGCATATTTGTGCTGTTGTGAGGGATTCTATTCAGGGAGATTAATAATTTTGAGACTGGTGAAGTCAATTTAAGTTGCATTTTTAGTTGAAGTTGGGGAAACCACTTAAAGCATTCATTGTGTTGAGCTATTTCAAATGTTTTTGTTTGATTTGTTCTCTGCAAACAGCTGAAAGTCTGTAAATTTTATATACCTGATTTTCAATGTAGGTTGAATAATTTTGATTAAAACTGTAGATATAGGCAGCTTGCCAATGCAATTGTGGTCTGGTGAGAATTGTCTGGAAGGGCGCTAATCCTAACTATTCAAGTAATGAGCAGTTAGGACCATTGATTTAATTTTGATAATATTGGTTTTGCAATTATTTAAGTGCCACACTATCAGTAGCTCACTGATGATCTAGCTAATCAGCAAAATTTCTGTTAGACTTTTCCAATTGCATCATGCCGTTAGAAAAAATAACTTCAGTATTGATATTAGTAGCATAAGAGCACAGTAATGTGTGCCACCAAAAGACAATACATTTTGTACAATAGAAGTCAATGAGACAGTTGGTCATGTATGGTTGGATGAGCTACTAATGTCAAGATCGCATGAGTGGCATCAGTCCTGTTTTCTAAACATAAGGCATGAAGTGTTTGCCAAATTTAGTATTTTCTCACTGTGCTTTATCACATTTTTAAAGCTTATGTGCCAAGTGTTTCATCTGAAATTTTGGGAAGTATGACAAAAATGAATAGACTTTGTGAAGATATTATCTCCGTGAAGTATCAGCTGTCTCATATGCATGATTATAGGCATGATCAATTGTCATCTCAGCCAGCACATTCGGTCTATCCAATATTGTGAACTGTGGTCCTAGGCTTGCTTCACACAAATGCAGTATTATTCAGTGAAGCAAATTGATGCATGTTGTGTCAATACCAATGCTCTCTGATGTGGAATATTGTTATATTTGACTAAGGGTATGGTTTTCAAAATTTCAAAACTTGTCCAATCCCAGCCACTTCCCCCACATTACCAGATTCTATTTATCACTTAACAGTTATGCAAATACACAATGGGGTAGATTTATCAACATGTCTCTTAATACTGTGGCATTTTGTGCTGTGAATTGTCAATTCTGACAGTCATTTCTACAATTTTTTTACTTTTGTAAACATTCTTCTTATGAATTAATACAAGAAAGGAAAACACAGGTTGTCAATCAACAAATAAATAATAAAGAAAAATAGAAAATTATGAAAAGAGTCATTACATAGTTACATAGTTACACAGCTAAAAAGAGACTTGCGTCCATCAAGTTCAGCCTTCCTCACGTATTTTTTTGCTGTTGATCCAAAAGAAGGCAAAAAACTCAGTATGAAGCACTTCCAATTTTGCAACAAACTAGGAAAAAAATCCCCTTTGACCCCAAAATGGCAGTCATATATCTCCTTGGGTCAAGCAGCTATTACCCCACTAATTAAAAATTATATCGCTGTATGTTATGTTTTTGGAAGTATTTATCCAATTGCTGTTTAAACATCTGTATGGACTCTGACAAAACCACCTCTTCAGGCAGAGAATTCCATATCCTTATTGCTCTTACTGTAAAAAAAACAGCCTAAATCCGTGACCTCTTGTCCTATGTATAGCCCTATTTATGTATATATTTCCAGATAATGGTTTGTACTGGTTCCGAATATATGTATATAATGTTATCATATCCTCTCTGAGGCGCAGTTTTTCCAAACTAAAGAGATTTACATTTTTTAACCTTTCTTCGTACTAAAATGCTCCATTCCTTTTATCAATTTTGTAGCTCATCTCTGCACTGTTTCTAGTGCCATGATATCCTTCTTTAGAACAGGTGCCCAGAATTGCACAGCATATTCAAGATGTTGCCTTACCAGCAATTTATAAAGAGACAAAATCATATTTTAATGATACAGATTTATGTAGAGGAGAGGACACTCAAAACACATAGACTAAGTGAATTCCCACTCACATTTGTCACAGACTCAAATCAGCTCTAGTTTAAGAAGCATGAAATCAGGTGATTCCAATATATGGGTCAAGCTATTTAAGATAGAGCTAAATTGAAGCCTCCATGACTCCATGTGTTTGTATGTAGTGTTGGCATTTGAATGCTGAGATGTATGCATATATATATACACATACACTGCCACACACAGTGTGATACACACATGCAGATATACAGATACACACTGACACAGATACACACACTGACACAGATACACACACTGACACAGATACTGACACACAGATACACAACCTGACACACATGCAGACACACAGACACACAGATACAAATAATGACGCACATGCAGACACACACAGATACAAAGATACACACACTGACTACACATAAATACACAGATACATACAATGTGAACTTACATATACACACAATGACACATACAGATACACAACCTGACACACATGCAGATACACAGACACAGAAATACCATCAATGACACACATGCATATACACAGACACATGGATACAAACAATGACAAACATGCAGATACACATACACATAGATACACACACTAACACATGTAGATACACAGATGCACACAATGAAAATAAACAGACACACACAATGACACACAGATAAAAACCTGACATGAATGCAGACACAGACACACAGACTATATACAGATACACACATATATACATATTGACACAAACACACACATATACACACACACACTGACAACATACAGATACACAAACTGACAACTACAGTTACACAGACACATAGACACATACACCGACACACATGCAGACATACACACAGACAGACATTCTGAAACACACATACACAGAAACATACTGAAACACACAGACACGCACAGGCAGACATAGTGACGCACACAGACAGACATACTGGAACACACACAGACAGAAATACTGGCACACACAGACCTATTGGCACACATTCACACAGACGCACACATTCACACAGACATACTGGCACACACACACACAGAAAGGCATAGTGACACACACATTGGCAAGCTGACAGACATACTAACAGACAGATATACTGACACACACAGACATATATCCTGAAGCACACATACACACAGACACTGACAGACATACACACAGACATACTGACACACTGACAGACATACTGACTGACACAGAGACAGGCACACTGACACACATACACTCAGATACACTGACAGGCATACAGATAAACATGCTGGCACACAGACATACTGACACACACAGCAGTAACAGAGCCTGGGGCAGCTGCCCTGTTGCGCCACGTTAAAGATGGCCCTGGTTTGTTTAGTATGCCCAAAGAAGAAGGGTAGATGCTCCTCTACTTTGGGATGGTGTGCCCCAGAGTATCATGTTATATTTATTGAAGTACCGGGTACTCAGAAGTTCCTTGTAAATTTCCATGAAAAGACTGCTCCTTTAAAGGAATTACTCAGTTCCCGGATCTTCCATTAAATATATCGTATATTAAGTAATAGCACAAATATAGTACACAAACTCTTTCACACCCTTATTGTACAGAAATGGTTTGATCTATTTTTTCTCACTGCAAAGGGAAATGTGATCCTGAGACCTTCTGGAGATGACAGAAATTCATTCAATTCCTTCCTTTCCTGGAAAATGAAAAATATCTTATTTCAGTAAAAGGACATTACTTCTGTGTCTACTCCAGTCGCAAATTATGATGTAAATTGTTTTGACATGTGTTTTTTTCTTAAAGAGAAACTTCCACCCAGGATTATTCATATTATACTTACATAGCCCGATATTTAACAAATATATATTTGTGAAGAAATTAAACATAATGTTCTTAATTCTCTTCTTGATTTGCTAAATCTTTACTATTAATTTTAATAAAAACAAATATCTCATAAAAAAAAAGTTCAATACAAGTCGCGGGGGGTTTTCAATGTTTTATTGAATGGTGTAAATTAGGCTGTGCAAAAGTAATTACATCTCTGCTGAAACCTTTAGTAAATAAAGCTGTTACAGTGAAAGTTTAGGTTTTTAGGATTTTGTGGACTTTTATTTTTTAAGATATTTGTGAAAAGAATATGCGCTGTATATATTTGTGTTATGTTCGTTAATATAAATTAAACAAAATTATTTATTGTTCTTATTTTTTGGCTTTATTTTTATCAAAGTGATAAACTCATTGTAAACAGTGTTGCACATAAAAATCCACTCAGTTTTATTTAGAAAAAAATGTCTCAGATATCTATCTAAATAGCTCACGCAAGTTAGTTGTCAACTCACAATATAAACCATTACATTAGATTTATCACTTCTACGTTATTTAATTGAGAGGCGTATAGAACAATGATAAGAAGTGATGTAAGTGAGGGTGCGGATTTGTGAGTTGTATTTCATCAAAACACATTATCACATAGCACAGACTTATATGCATCCATATACAATTAGGCAACACTTTGTTTATCACTTAACACATTTTATATTATCTTTTAACAATGTGTAAGATATTGTTTTATGTTTTTACTGTTTGTGGGAGTGTGACTGAGTATTAATAAAGTGTTTGGGAATGGGCATAAAGGATTTGGGTACTGACCTAGAGAGTCAAGGTATACCAGGCAGGGTTGAGGGGGGACAGCAAGTTTGAAGGTAAGGATAGATCCAACAAGGTGACGAGCCACCAGCTAATGGTGTGGAGAAAAATCATGGAAGTGGGACTGTGGAGTGAAAAACACTTGCATACATCCATTACCATCAGTCAGGGAATCTGTGAATCATTGACCAGCCCACTGGTGAGTAGCTGTGGTGTATACCGTCCTGGCTTGTAATAACATTCTGCTTACAAATGACAAAACAATGACAATGCTAATATGGAGGAATTCCTGGAGAGATGTTGTAAAGATGTTTGAGTGATTAAGATGACTGTTGATGAAATTAAGAACTTGGAGAGGGACCTTATGAACTAGTTCAACAGGCAGAATGTTTTTGAATCCCATAGTGCATGAATTTTTTTTGTTATTAATCCCCTGGGAAACAGTGTACAGTTCACCACTGTGCTCTAATCTTGAGCAGAACCAGGACATACATGACCTGCTAATTATCTCAAAATTTGTGGGAGTTACAATAGGTCTCCCCCCTTATTGGTATTTAGGGCCCCCATCCGCCGATCAGGGGTGGGAGCCAGGGGGAGGACAATAGGTCCCCCCCTCCATTATTTTACTCTAGGGCCCCCACCCACCGCTCGGGGATGTGGGCCCGGGGGGAGGACAATAGGTCCTCCCCCCTTTTTAAAACGCACCATTAAATCGCCGAACACCAAACTGTTACTGAAATGTCCGGGCTCGGGTTCGGGGTCAAAAAATCGTAATGTTCGGTACGAACCCGAACTTTACAGTTCGGGTTCGCTCAACTCAACCCTTCCTGAACTTTGATCTTTTGACCTGTTTATTTTAGGATGTTTGAGTCCTGAGCTCTGCTCTCCTAATCAACCATCAAAAAGCTCCAGATTTAAATTTTACAGAACTACCTGAACAATATCCATTTGAATCACAAAATTCTCTGTCTATACCAAGCATGTCAAACTCAAAGGCTAGCACGGGCCAAATAAACAAGGTTTAGGTTTATGTTTTAACAAACCTTAAATTTTCATAGAAACGTAGGTTTGTTTTGATTAGTACAGTATCAAAAAATCAGCATTCCCCTCTACTAAACTCCAGTACCCCCACTGGTATACCCCCAATGGCGCCGTCCGCACCCTGTGCCAAAGTGGATCCTCCCGCTATTCCTTGAAAACCCTGTGAAGGCGGAGCACGTTGACGTAATGTCGGAATGTGACGTGACGTGGCGTTGCGTGACTGTGTGCACCTCCAGGTCCACTGTTAAACCGCGGCCATCGCAACACGCACTGACAGACACAAACACGCTCTCTGACAGACACATTCACTGACAGACACACACACTCACTCTCTGACAGACAGACACACACACGCACTGACAGACACACACACGCATTTACAGACACACACACTGACAGAAAAACACACTGACAGACACACACACTTACTCTCTGACGGACAGACACACACACACTCTCTGACAGACACACACACCCTCTGACAGACAGGCACACACACACTGACAGACACATTTATGGAGCACGTTGACGTCACGTCGGAATGTGATGTGGCGTTGCGTGACTCCGTGCACCTCTAGGTCCTCTACTGTCCAACCGCGGCAATCGCAACACTGTCCAACACACACTGACAGACACACACACACACTCACTGACAGACACTCATGACAGACACACACACTCACTCTCTGACAGACACACACACACACTGACAGACACACACACGCACTCACTGACATACACACACACTGACAGACAAACACACTGACAGATGCACTCACTCCCTAACAGACACACACTCACTCTGTGACAGACACACACACACACTGTTAGACAAACACACACACTGACAGACAAACACACTCACTCTCTAACAGACACACACACACTCACTGACAGACACACACACACACATTTCCAAATTTTTGCACACACTAACATAATTTTCTTTATTGCTCCCTACCTTTGGGAGCTGGTGTGGGGCCTCTCCCTGGGGTTTAGTGGGGATCTTCTCTCGGTAGCTCAGTCTTTCTGATCCTCCCTGCTCCCTCACATACGCAGTCTAGTGATGCTGGGTGCTGAAATGATTTCATATTCCAGCACCCGGCATCACTACAGAGGGTGCTCGCGAGGGAGCAGTGAGGAGCAGGAAGACTGAGTATCATCGCTGCAGCCTGTGTCCTCTCCTCCGGCTGGTACCGGGTAAATTTTAGGAGAGTAGGCAGCTGCAATGTGGGGAGAGCATGTGCCTACTCTGTCTTAGTAAGCATGTCT
Source organism: Pelobates cultripes (assembly GCA_933207985.1). Lineage (NCBI taxonomy): Eukaryota > Metazoa > Chordata > Amphibia > Anura > Pelobatidae > Pelobates > Pelobates cultripes. The sequence continues at coordinate 245,271,631 of OW240916.1, forward strand.
TAAACTCGCAGCTTACTGGGCCGCAAAGATATTCATTGTGGACTGCATACGGTCCGCGGGCCGCGAGTTTGAAATGCTTGGTCTATACTAGGGGTTCTCAACCCAGTCCTCAGGACCCCCTACCAGTCCAGGATTTGGGGATTACCTGGGTGTGTCTCAGGTGTTTAGAAAAAGGGAAAAAAACACCTTAGACTCTAAGGTGTTTTTTTTTCTAAACACCTTAGACACACCCAGGTAATCACTAAACCCTGGACTGGTAGGGGGTCCTGAGAACTAACGTTGAGAACCCCTGGTCTATACATATCAAGGATGTACACTTAGTATGGAGAATAGATAAATACATTTTATAAATTAACACAAAAACATTCTAAGATGAAAAATGTTAATTGAAATAAATGTTTCAATTAGTTGTAAAATATGTATCCATGCAGGTTTGAACCTTAGATTGGACAAAAAAAAAGTCAAGTTGTAGACTATTTATTTAGTACTACAAGCAAATATTCTATGCAAAAATGAGAGAATAAAAATCTGAAATGACCTGGATACTTTGCAATCAATAGCTACTTCAAAAGTGGAAACTGTAAAGGTGAAACCTCCACTCTAATTTTTTTTATCTGACTAATATTACAGCTTTTAATTAACTTCACAACATTAATTTTTTGTCAACAGACTTTAATCCAGAGACACCTTTGTCTAGAAAAGTTTAAAGTGTTTAACAGTCAAAGTCATCTAAACACTGAAGGAAGGAGATTAAAGATCTGTAAATCTGATGTCTGTACTAAGTAAGATATGAGAATCAATCATTAAAACGTGTGAAGGTCAGTCTATAATTACCTATATCCAATATACAAAGTTATCCTTTCTGACTTTGAAAGTGCAGTTGATAGTTCTGCATATGACAATTTTTGGTAGTATTGATTGTTAATGTATTTATCTATACTTTGCTTTTCACAAAGCAGCCAGTTATTAAGATTAAAAGTTTCTAAATTTCTGAATGCTAACATCTACATGATCCTCAGTGGGCTTTCTAAAATGGGAATCACTCATTTAGAAAGCCTGGCAGTGCTTTTATATTGAGATGACATCAGCCATCATCACCAGAGAGGCATGACCCATTAGATCCTTAGAGTGAACTGCAGGGCAAAACAGAGTGGTCCTGGCCTGGGTTAGGTAAGAATTGCTCCTGACTGAAGGTCATTTAGATGACAGTGCTTAGAGAGGGAATATCAAAGGAGATGACAGCTTTCCTTTAACCTATACAGCTAAAACAAGCTGTTTCACCTGCTATTTCAGGCTATTTCAGGCATGGAATAGTCTTTTCTCATGACAAAAAATCAACACTATGTGACAGATCACATCAAATGATAACCCTGACGTAACCCCTAATGATAGTGAGCTTTACCCCTTAATGGCAGTATTCTGCCAACGTTTGCCATCTAGTCCTTGAATACCTTATGTCAGCATTGATTGCCCTGCTTATCATGTACTGGCAGCTCTATATAACACTATTTCTCAGGGACAATGAAGTATAGGCACATCCCAAAACAATGATCCTAATGCATCGGTGATGTGCCATTTAGTTGTGTTGAAAAAAACGTTACTGCAGCACTGACTGCCCACTGCATTCAATGGGACCAGCACAGTTAGGATCTATCCCTTAACTGACAATTCCTAGCATGGCATCACTTAAGAGTGCAAACAACCGTTCATCAAACACTGTCTATGTTTGTACTCAAAGTCTACCTGTCACTCACAGCAAGCCTTAAACACTGCTGTTCAGCAGTGATCAATGAGATGAAGCAGGTACAGTAACTGCTTCATCTCATTGAAGTGGCTTCAGCCAATCATAGTGCCCATTGCTGGTTTAACTCGTGTAGCGAAAAGGAAGAGTGTAATCTCTGCCTTAACTATACCTTCAGTGGGTAGGACTGTGGGTAGTCAAGGAGCCTTATGCAGTGGGAAAACTGCTTGATAAAGGGTTATCACTACATGGAGGGCCAGCCCCATGAGACCTTAGGGACCACAGTCCTACCTTCAGTGGGTAGGACTGTGGGTAGTCAAGGAGCCTTATGCCAGTGGGTAGGACTGTGGGTAGTCAAGGAGCCTTATGGGAAAACTGCTTGATAAAGGGTTATCACTACATGGAGGGACAGCCCCCATGAACTAGTTCAAATAGTTTTAGTACTTAGTGTCCTTTTAATGAACCTGCGTGAAGGTAGAGCCTGACACCTTTCTCCTAGCATCCCGACTATTTATCCAGATGTATTGATTACAGTATTATACCGTGATAATTAGGTTATCTACATCTCACTCTCACTTGCTGGTGTTGTGAATGAGGCTTGGAGAGCAATTGATATGGTTTTTTTTTTTTTTTTAATTTTCATTTATTACAGTTTTGTCACATGTAAAACAGTGGTACTTAGACAAAGTTATTCATTCAGTCAACATAACTGAATAATAGACAATTTCAGTTATATATTGTACATATCAACGTTCTGTATGGACTATGTTCGGGCTAGTTTTTGGTGTGGACTGTGAATGGTGTGCATTTCGTGTTCCAGTTGTTAGATAGAATTATTTCGTAGAAAAAGGATCCATGGGTCCCATATGTGTGTGTATTCCTGATATTGATGTGTGAGTGAGTAGCATGTCTCTTCTAGGTTTCTGATCGTTTCTACCTTTTGTAACCATTCCCGTGTGGTGGTTGCATGTGGCCGTTTCCAGTGGGCGGGGATGAGTTGGTTGGCTGCTGTGATGAGGTGTATTAAGAGAGTTTTCTCGTGTTTATGCATTTTTGAGGGAGGGAGGAGAAAGAGGTATGTGTCTGGGTTCAATGGGATGTGCGTCCTGAAGATCTTATACAGTACTCCTGAAATTCGTGTCCAGTATTTGCGGATCTCGGGACAGGTCCACCATATGTGTGTGGTTGTGCCCTCAGTTTGCTGGCATCTCCAGCATCTGTCTGCGGTAGTGGGGAAGAGATGATGGAGTTTCGACGGTGTGTAGTGCCACCGGGCTATTCGTTTATAGTTGCTCTCCTGTGCTATCGTGTTCCTCGATGTTTTGTGTATTTGTCTGAAAATCTGTTTCCATTTAGTTTCGGGTATCTCTAGCTGCAGCTCCCTTTCCCAGGTGGTGGTGAACGTTGGTAGGTTATGGGTGGTTGTTGCTTGGATAGTGGAATATAGTATTGAGATGTGTTTGTTTTTGATATCTTGTTTGGAGCAGTGGAGTTCAAATGCCGTATGTGGTCTGCTCTGTCCCAGTGTTAGTGGTCCTGAGTGTATAAAGTGTTTTAGTTGGTTGTATTGGAACTTTTGTATTTCCATTGGGGATTCGATAAGGTCTTGTAATGGTTTGATCTGTTGTTCCCCTGATTCGATAAGTATGTCTTTCAGCGTAAGGTATGTGCTTGTGTGAAGGTGTTTTAGAGCCTTGCCATCTGCCCCCGGTTGGAAGAGTGGGTTATGTGAGATCGGGTAGAGTGGAGATGGATGAGGTGATATTTGGTCGTTGGGCTTGAGGGTCTCCCAGATGCGCAGAGTGGGTGTGATCGTGGGGTGCGGGCCTTTTATCAGTAATGGTTGTCCTGTTTTGTGCCAAGGTATTGTGAATATGGGCGCTCGGAAAAAAGTATTTTCAATGGCTACCCATTGTTTCACAGCGTTTGTGCATGACCAGTCGTAGATTCTGGTCAGGTGAACTGCTTTGTAGTATCTGCTTATATCTGATAGGCCTAGGCCCCCTTCGTCTTTCGGCCGTGTGAGTAGTGTATGTGCCAATCGCGGGGTTTTGTGGGACCAAATGAAATGTGTGAATAATTCGCGTATCGTGCTGAACCATGTCTTCGGTATTGTTATGGGAAGGACTTGGAGCATGTATAGGATCCTGGGTAGGATATTCATTTTTAGGATGTTTAACCTGCAGAACCACCCAAATTGTGGCTTGTTCCAGGCTGTTAGATCTGATTGGATTGCCTTTTGTAAGTTAGGGAAGTTGCTTTCGAAAAGGCGTGTGGTGTCTCTAGTGATATGTACCCCGAGGTATTTGATGCTAGAGGGGGCCCACGCAAATTGATATTTATGTTTCAATATTGTTATGGTGTGTGCTTGCACTTTGATTGGGAGGATTTCACATTTTGTGAGGTTTGCCTTAAAGTTGGATACATTACTGTATGTGTTCATTTATTCCATCAGGTGTGGGAGTGATTCCAGCGGGTGTGTGATAGAGAAGAGCATGTCATCTGCAAATGCTGCTACTTTATGGTTTTGTTGTCCCGTGTGGATGCCTCTAATGTTGATGTTGTCTCATATTCCTTGGAGGAATGGTTCCAAGACCACCACAAAAAGGAGGGGGGAGAGGGGGCACCCCTGTCTAGTTCTATTTGAAATTGGCACACTATCGGAAAGCTGACCATTTACCCTGATATTGGCTGTGGGGTTTGAGTAAATTGCTTTGATCCATTTTAGCCAGTTAGGTCCAAAGCCTAGGTATTGGAGCGTGTGTAGCATTAGAGTCCAGTCAACTCTATCAAACGCTTTTTCCGCGTCAATAGACAGAAGCAGGCTGGGCTCTTCCATGCGTGTGGCTTGGTGCACTAAGTTTATGATTTTCATGGTATTATTTTTTGCCTCCCGTCCGGGTACGAAGCCTGCTTGGTCTGCGTGTATAATCCCCGGTAATAGGGGATGGAGCCTATTGGCCAGAATTTTTGTAAAGAGTTTGAGATCTACGTTTATTAAGGAGATTGGTCTATAACTGCCACACTGGGATAAGTCTTTGCCTGGTTTTGGGATAAGCGTGATAGTAGCGTTTAGTGCTTGAGGGGGGAGTGAGGTGTCTTGAAGAAGAGAGTTAAAAGATTTTGTAAAGTGTGGGATGAGGGTTGTAGCGTATGTCTTGTAGTATTTTGTTGTGAATCCGTCCGGGCCTGGGCTTTTCCCTACCGGGAGGAGTTTGATCGTGTTGCGGCATTCTTCCATCGTGATTGGGTGTTCTAGTGTTTCGCTCAGATTGGCCGGTAGTGTGGCGTGTATCCTGTTTGTTAGGAAGCTTTGGATGTCTAGGCTTGATGGGGGTGTTTGTCTTAGGTTGAATAAGGAATGGTAGTAGTCCTGGAAAGCTGTGGCTATGTCTGTTACCAAGTGGGATGTTTTCCCTGTTTTATCCTTTATAGATGGTATGAAAGTGTTTTCTCTCTGTTTTTTAAGGGCAGTGGCTAGTAGACGCCCGCTTTTCCCTCCTTGTGCATAGTATAGGCTACGTGTTTTTGCGATGGCATATTTGGTGCGGATGTTTAAGATGGTGTTGAGTTCTGTGCGTTTTTCTAAGAGTTTCTTGTATAGGGGTAGCGTGTCGTGTTGGGCATGTGCTTCCTCTAGTTCTCTGATATCTTTGGTCAGTTGTGTGACTTGTGTCTCGCGTTGTTTCTTGTGTCTAGAGGCTATTTGTATGATCGTACCTCTAATAGCACTTTTATGAGCTTCCCAAATGGTAGGGTATGGTGTGTCTGCTTTTGTATTTATTTCAAAGTAATGAGTTAAGTGTTCATCTATTTGAGTTCATATCGTTTGGTCATTGAGTAGGTTGTCGTTTAGTTTCCATTGAGCCCTAGTGGGGTGGAGTGTAGGGATTGTTATCGACATTGACAGTGGGGCATGGTCTGACCATGTTATAGGGGTCTTGATTAGGTTCAAGAACCTATGCGGGGTAAAGAGCATGTATATTCTAGAGTATGTTTTCGAGGAGTGCGAGTAGAATGAGTAGTTTCTGCTATTGGGGTGGGTTATACGCCAAGTGTCGAAGAGTTGGTGCGCGTCTAGGAGTTTTTGGATTTGGTGCCTCGTTGAGGTCTGGTATGATCGAGCTTGTGAGGTGGTATCTAGTGTCCCATCCAATGAGATGTTGAAGTCCCCACCCAATATTAGTAAACCTCTGTAAATTTTTCTAACTTATGGAGTATTTTGCGGAGCGTGGGAGTTTGTTTCCTATTTGGGAGATATATGTTGGCTAGGGTTGTTGTAGTGTTCCCTATTTGCCCTTTTAAGAAGATGAATCTACCTCCCTCATCTGAGCAAAGATCTTTGTATGTGAAGGGTAACTGCGAGGAGAGTAGGATCGCGACTCCTCTAGATTTAGAGCCTCTATAGTTGCTGAAGTAGCCCTTGGTGTAGTGTTTTGATTTGAGACTAGGTGCTGAATCTTTACGAAAGTGTGTTTCTTGTAGATAGATTATGTCTGCATTTTGCCTACGGCAGTCTGCGAGTGCTTTATGACGTTTCTCGGGCAGGTTAAGGTCCCTTGCTTTGTGTGTTAGTATTGTTATGGTCGTCATTGCTTTGCGGTAGGACGTGTGGTGTTGTGATATTGGCGTGGTCCCTAGATCGTGTACTGGGATTTGTGTTGTGGTCTGATCAGACTAGTGTGCGTGTTCTGTACTTTCCAACCTTATGTTCAGCAAGTTCATACAGACATATACAATACACAGCTGTACAGGATTAATTCTTGTAAAACAATACTTATAGAACAGTTGTTAATACAATTTGAGTTAAAATAACAGTTATGTCTAACCCTGGAGACCGTCCGGGTTCCCCTTCTGGTTTCCCTGTGGATTGTCAGTCAACTATATACAATGATAAGATATAAATATGTACCCAAGATAGTGGGTCCTCCTCGGTCAGGAGGGGGTGCCCTCTCCTGTGGGTGAAAGTCACTGGCGTCTGCACCTGAGATGTCCCTGTACTGCAGTGAGCTGTGTTGTTGCGACACCGTGTCTCGTGTCAGGGGTGGTGTGTCTGATTTGATATATAGTGTAGATATCGGTTATTTGTCGTCTATCGGTAAGTCGGTTAGAGCGCTCAGGTGAGATCGCTCGTTTCGTTTATTTGTTTGCAGGAGGATATTGGTGTGGAAACGTTGGGCTGTAGTGGTGTGTGGGGAGCGTGTGGTCACCTGTTCTTTCAGTGTGCCTTCCCAGATGGATTTCATGTTGTTTAATTGGTGTTGGTTGTGTTATATGGTTGCATTTCGCCTACAGTTTATGTGGGCCTATCTGCTCTGCCGGGTTATCTGTCGTGGGAGATATTTTGTTTTGTGTGTCCAGGTTCCGTCTGTGGGGGCCGGCTTAGTATTGTCGAGTATCTCGAAATGCCAGTCATGAGAGCGTGGGTCGTGTGTGATGTCTAGGTCACTATCAGACAGATATTTGTGTTTCTTCTCAAGGTATGTGTCTCGCTTTCCTACTATCTGTGCTTAAGACCCAATATGGTATCGCCTGTGGAGTGTTTTTAACACAAATATAAAAATTAGTATTAGAAATTATACGACCTGTACCGGGTCTTCTCTTTTTTTTTTTTTTTGTAGTTTAGTCTCTAAGTTTTTTTGTTCCAGTTGTTCGGCGTTTAATTTCTCATTCCGGGCGCGCTGCTTGCCTTGGGCCATTTGTGTCTCTTGGACCTCATTGGTGTGTTCAGTCCCGTTTCAGTCCCGTCTTTCTGTGTCTTGTATCTCTTGATCCATCCATCTGGGGGTTGCTCAGGTGTGTGACTTATTCATTCCTAGGTCCTCTGGTTCGCCTGTCTTCTCTTTGGGGAGGGCCTTGCTGTCCCATTCTTTGTCTCTTCGACGGTGTACGCCAGGTGTTGCCATTAAGTTGTGTGTCCAGCGTGGCTGCCGGATCTGGGGCATACCCGTTTTCTATATTAACCCTTGTCAGGTGCAGCGCTGCGGTGAAAGGGATAACGTCCTGGTGTGTGGCGATGGTGTAGGTCACCCCTTTTAGGTTTACAATCAAGGCAAAGGGGAATCCCCATCTGTAGCGTATGCCACGTGCCCTAAGTTGGTCTGTAATCGGCCGTAGTGCTCTTCTTGCCTGGAGGGTGTGCCAGGATAAATCAGGGTATATCTGGATTTCGTGACCTTGGTATAATAGTGGCATAGTAGAGTCTCTTAGTGCCCTTAGGATGTCCTCCTTAAGGGTATAGTAGTGGATGCGGCAAATTACGTCACGTGGAGCCTCATTCGTGCCGTTTTTGGGTCGTAGGGATCTATGTGCCCTGTCTAGTAACACTGGGGTGTCCGGGGGGCGGTTCAGTATGAGGTTGAATAAAGTTGTTAACTGTACCTTTAAGTTTTCTTTTTCTTCCTCTGGTATCCCCCTTATGCGTAAATTGTTCCTTCTGCCCCTGTTATCTATGTCATCCAGTGATCTCTGCATCATGGATAGGTGCCTTTCTTGTATTGTGAGTGCTTGGGATAGATCCTGGATTTGTGCCTCACAGGAGCCCCTGTCATCCTCTAAATCCTGTACCCTTCTGCCCACTTGTGTGAGTTCTGAGCCCAGGCCCTCCATTTTAAGTTGGAAGGCAGTTTCCAGTTTACCAAGCATTTGTGCAAGATCTAACCTGGAAGGCAGCGTTTTCAGGATTTCCTTAATGTCCAGGTCTGCAGATGCTGATGAGGCTTCTGACTGAGCTGGGCTGAGTGGTTCGGCGTCTGCATGTGTTGCCGCCGGCGCCATGTTGGGATCCCCTGTGACCGCCGCGCGGTCGGCATAATCTTTAAATAGTCGGGTAACCGAGCCCGGTTTGCCCGCTGGAGGCTTCTCCAGAGGTTGGTGGGGGGTTTGATTTTGCTTTTTATTCCCCATCTCGGGTGTAATCCTCCGTGTAATTTGCGATCTCTGCCCTTTTCGCTCGGAGCCTGATCAGTGAGCAGCCATTCAGGTCGGCTGCAGGACACGCCCCCTGATTGAGAGGTGCAATTGATATGTTTTACCAGTGTCCAGAATGAGTAAACCACAACAACCCAAAACATCTAACCTCTTGATCATTGTATTTATCAGTGTATTGCCAAGAACTACAGAGGTGTAGAGGCAAAGTTTATTTCATTTATTCTTTGACACCAGTACTGTACCTGGACACTGCACAGTTATAGCAATTTATAATTTGAGGCCTGAAGGCATAGGGTTTACCATCATATAATGTTAAATGCAATGAGGAATGGGGCTTGTGTTTGCCCGCTAATACTAAAAACATGTCAAAGTTAAACTTTGGTAAGGCTTAATCAACTGTCCTTGATTTCTTAAATACAATATTTGTTCCATACTGGGTGCCAAATGTTTTCATGGTTTGGTTTTCGGCTCCTGTTGAATAACCCATGTTGCTGGTTGATACTTTGTCTATGTCTTTGGTATACTGTATCCTGGTCATGATGATATGAGAGGATGTTCTGGGTGTTTTAGAGGTTTAATTATTTGTGAGGAGGACAAAGAATCTTAGGAATAAGTAGTCAAATATAGCATGCCTCTCGGTAATACTTAGATAAAATGTTACACTCTCTAAATATTAAATATGTCTTAGCTATACATATCTGGGTAGGAGTATGTGTATGAGTGAGTGTGCGTATGTGTATGAGTGAGTGTGTGTGTGTGTATGTGTGTGAGTGTTTGTGTATGAGTGTGTGTATTAGTGTGTGTATGAGTGAGTGAGTGTGTGTGTGTATGAGTGAGTGTATGTATGAGTGAGTGTGTGTGTGTATTAGTGAGTATGAGTGAATGTGTGTGTGTGTATTAGTGAGTATGAGTGAATGTGTGTGTGTATGAGTGCATGTGTGTATGTATGTGTGTGTATGAGTGTGTGTGTCTGTGCGTGTCAGGGTATTTGTGAGTGTGTGTGTCAGGGTGTGCATCTGTGTTAGTGTGTCAGAGTGTGCATCTGTGTGTGTGTGTGTGTATATATGTCAATGTGCTTCTGTGTCATTGTGTGTGTTTTGATATCAGTGTGCTTCTGTGTCAGTGTGTGTGTTTTTATGTCAGTGTGTGTATCTGTGTCATGGTGTGTGCATGTATCAATGTTTGTGTCTGTCATGGTGCATGTGTGTACATGTCGGTGTATGCGTGTGTTAAGGTGTGTGTATGTGTCGTGTCTACATGGATTTGTGTGTCGATGTATTTATATGTATCTCTGTTTTAATGTTCATGTATATCTGTATATGTATGTATGTATCTATGTATGTATGTTTGTATGTGGTAGTATGTGTGCATTCATCCAAGCAGTCAAACACCAGCACAACATACAAACACACTCCTGCAATCTAACACAAATATTACATACAAACCCACCCCTGCATTCAAACTCCCCAAAAAATACAAATACACCACTTCACTCAAACACAAATACTTCACACAAATGTACATCCGCATTTAAAAGTGAACATTACATTCAAACACACCCATGCAATAAAACGCAAACATTACATACAAACGCAACCCTGTATTAAAACACAAACTATACACAAGTACCCCTTCAAACACCAACACTGTACATTACACTATAGTGCCAGTAAATGCCGCAGCGCTGTACAGATATACAACCTAGAAATTTTGACTTGGGGTGCCTTGGAAAAATATTGAAATATTATTGATATAATTGACCCTACAAAGTTTGGGAACCACTGCATTAGACATTTATTACCAATATTAACTATATGATTTCATTTTTTATAATTTTTATTTTAGTTTAGCTTTTTTATTTAATCAAGCATCTTGCATTGTCAACTGGAGATGAGGAGACATGGATGAAAACTTTTTGCCTAGACCCAGGTGTGAATAATCCAAGGGCCCTGATGTCTAAGGACTTACATTCTTCGGTTGTTTAGAGGAAACCAATATAAATGTGATTTATATTTAAAATATACCATACAAACAGAATAATCCTGGTGTAAAGTCATATGTTGAAACTGATTTCACTATAGCAATTTTTCTAAAAATTATTTTTAACTGATACATGAGAAGAGGTGAGAGAAGCAACTAAGCAAAATAAATGTACATGACAGAGCACAGACACACAACTATTTTCAGTGGGTAAATTGTTACTGAACTCTCTGAATTAAAATCATTAATCAGTGGTTCCAGATGGTACTGTACATGTTGTACATGGTGTGAAAACTCTGATGTGTGCTTTCGGCACCTTGAGTTGGTTTCTTTGAAATAAATTATAATACAGCATTGAACTGATTAACACATCGTACCAATTTTCAACATGATAGTATGAAACCGAGTTGGTTATAGACACAACAGTCTATATTCTTAAAGCAACACTCAGCACCATAACCACTTCATCTCAATAAAGTGGTAATGGCGCCTGAATGTGCTAAACCATTTTCGGAGGGTGTAACATTTAAGTAGCATTCCCAGGAATGTATCAACTCCCTCTCCTTTGAAGTTAAGGCTAACAGAACCATTATCTTGATCAACGAATGGGCAGCAGTGATAGGCTGAGTGTCAGCTAATGTTCTCAACCTACAAAAAAATTATTTAAAATAGATTCACTAATCAGTCCTGCCCAGTGCACTGTCAGGGTGCAGCATGAGTCAGAGATCTCCCTATACTGAATAAAATATGTAGAAATAAAAAGGCAAATAAATAGCAGTCAATTATATGCAACCCCTTTTCAATAAGTTTCTATCCCACAAGTAGCCTTGGAGTAAGAGTGCTTTTCAGCAGCCCTCTTACTTTAATAAAAAATCATGGAGGGGACCATGAGCAAGGTCCTTCCTTTTAAACTAAATACCCCACTTCAATTTTAATTCCCTTACCTGGCAGTGAGTCAAAGGCATGGGGCATGTTTAACAAACAGTACCTATCCTAAACCCAAGATATGTGGGGATGAAGTAGCAGATGATGAGATTTTAAAATAGCAATCAATTTACCTGACTTTTCTTTTTTAATTAAGTTATTCAATACAATTTTGCAAACCAAAGAACTGCATGGACAAAATTCAAAAAGAGTAATAGTCCAGTAAGAATATTAATGATGGAAGGCGGGGCCTGCACGTGTTTTTGCACAGCTCTGGCTTTCTATACTATAATCTATGTCTAAATGGCCTGTAAGTTCCGCGGAAGTCCTCCCGTTGCAGCTACAGATCGATACTATACCAGCCTGTGCTGCTTTATGCTTGAAGTGTTCCTGTCTGATGAGCTTTGGTCGTGAGTGAATCCTGTGGCCCAGTGCGATCAATGCTGGGTGAGACAGACGATCTACCGCTCTGAGAACCACTTCTTACTGAAGCCTCTATATTGCCTCTTAACCCCCTCTGGACCAGTGAGGCATATCACAGTCCCCCCCCAGAGCAAGCTATTGTATCTTGTCGCTACTATCCTTGTGGGAAGCATAAGATAGCCACCAAACCGACCGAGCATGTGTCTCTATGGGAATCCAGGTTCCACTCTGCTTTTGATGCATTTGAGCACAGCCTTTTGGACCTGGATCCAAAAAAAAACAGAAGCAGCTCCTACTTACCGCGACTGCAACAGTGGAAGCATCCAACGGTGTTCCGGTGCTCTGTTCCTCTTCTGGGCCAAGAGCCAAGATGGTCGGTAGACCCATCAGCCATCCACAGCCTTGTGATAATGCTGCTCCAGGAGTCTTGCAGGACTTAAGCTCTACAATCAAAGTTGGAGGGCTTTGTGGAATACAGGAACTGGCATGTGAACTGGCCTGGGCATGGGGAGCAGAGAAGCTAAAGCACCACTATATCACTACCCAAGAACGGGAATATTTGCACATGTGGATGGGAGGCAGTGGAGGAATTAATTAACTGCTCGTGACCCACAGCGAAACGAGATCCCAATTGCAGCATGACTGTGGCATTGGTTAACGACTTGGACTCATCTCAAGCCTACCTTCACAACATCACTTCTGCTGATTATAACGTAATTCCTTAATGTATTACTTGTTATAATGATCTTCTTCCTTTAGCCAATACTTTCAATACTGGTACTGGGTTGACTTGCAGTCAGAGCAGATGCAAGGATTTTTGGCTCCAAAGCAAAATATGCATCATGTCCACTCCCCCACTCCCATGCACTGCAAAACTCGGAATGCTAGAGCCATTGACAATAGTAAACATTATCTGTACTTGGCAGAATTTTTTGAGGGCCCCCTATAGGGTGAGGATGGCCAAAAGGTAGAACCCCAACTCCTACATTGCTTTGCTGGCTGGGGATCAACTATCAGGCACCAGCCGGGCTGTATTTGTGTGACAATCCAACCGAAGAAGCATAAATATTTCTGTCAGAAAAGGGGATGGGAAAGGTAGGCAAGTGCTCCATAATCCCAGTTTACTTCCAGGAACCCCCGGGATAGTGGTCCTTGCTCGTCAAATGGTTTTGCCTGAATGCTAGTTAGGCAAAGGTTTTCCTTAGTCAAATGCTGTTTTAAATGTCAAATAACTATTTGCCTGAAATTTACCTACCCCATATCCACCAAGGCAATCTCTGAAAAACACTTGGGAGAAATAGGCATTGCTATTAAATGATCGGAATATTATTATGACGACCTGTAATTTCTGCATTTCAAGAGACTTTGTGACTACTGTTTATATCCCTAAATCAAAAAGCTCATGCAATGTTGGTTTTGTAATAAACTTAAATTAACTTCCTATATTGAGCCAGACCGGGGCAAAAGGAGTTAATAGCATCTTAAGTGGATTTTAAAAATAAACGTTTTGAGCTTGTAACAAATCAACTTGACCCTAACTTAGGTCACATAAATTATCATTTGGATGTTAAATAACTTTTGTAAGAAAATATAGATAAGCGGTATTATCAGTCAAACTTTAAATAGATTTAGCTGTAAACGAGACTGCCCATATAACAGTATTTTCCCTTGGAAGAAGAAATAGTGTAAATTAAAGACAGGAAATTAGACTTGGGGACTTTTTGTACTAAGTCATTTTTATATTGTTCTTGTTAATTTTCTTTGGATTGAATACTTGATAAGCTGTCTTTGTAATTTACAGGAGTATATACCGCTCCAGTTTTATATATCTGCTGACTGATAGGATTCCTAATGACCTTTTTAAAGCTCTCTTGGAATGTACCAGGAAAGAACAACTGTGAATAGCTGAGTCCAAGCCGCCTGCTGAGCGGTGAAATTCATGATGAAATTATTATTTTAAATTTAGGTTTTACAATGTACCATGATGCTTATTATGTATTTTTGTAATGATGTGCACTTTAAATGATAATGTATTATAATATATATTCAATTATTATGTTTGTTTGTTTTTTAAATATGTGCACTTACTATTACACTATTAACCCCTTAAGGACGGAGCCAAATGTACAGGTTGTGAACGAAGCAAAATGTAAACAAAACCTGGCATTTGCGCTACATGTCTGTCCAACCGTAATTCACCTCTTTCATATTAAATGAACCCACCCTTATTATATATCATTTTATTCAGGGGAAACAGGGCTTTCATTTAATATCAAATATTTAGCTATGAAACATAATTTAATATGATATAAATGGGAGAAAATAAGATTTTGTTTTATTTTTTTAGTTCTACATGACATTTTAACGGTCAATGTCATAACACTGTTTGCTTTTACTGCAATAAAATACACATATTTGTATTCAGCAAAGTCTCACATGTAAAACAGTACCCCCTATGTACAGGTTTTATGTCGTTTTGGGAAGTTACAGGGTCAAATATAGCACGTTACATTTGAAATTGAAATTCGCCAGATTGGTTACGTTGCCTTTGGGACTTTATAGTAGCCCAGGAATGAAATTTACACCCATAATGGCATACCATTTGCAATAGTAGACAACCAAAGGTATTGCAAATGGGGTATGTCCAGTCTTTTTTAGTAGCCATTTGGTCACAAACACTGGCCAAAGGTAGCGTTAGTATTTGTTTGTGAGTGAAAAATGCAAAAAACGCCAATTTTGGCCAGTGTTTGTGACTAAGTGGCTACTAAAAAAGACTGGACATACCCCGTTTGCAATACCTTGGGTTGTCTACTATTGCAAATGGTATGCCATCATAGGGGTGATTTTCATTCTTGGGCTACCATAGGGTCTCAAAGGCAACGTAACCAATCTGGCGAATTTTAATGTGAAAAAAATGAAACACAAGCCTTATAGTTGACTCTTTAACTTTTGAAAACACCATAAAACCTGTACATGAGGGGTGCTGTTGTACTCGGGAGACTTCGCTGAACACAAATATTTGTATTTCAATCCAGTAAAAAGGATCACAGCAATAATATCGTCCGTGTAAGTGCTGTTTGTGCGTGAAAATTGCAAAAAACTTCACTTTTACTGGCAATATCATCATTGTAATACATTTTACTGTTTTGAAACACTAATATTTGTGTTCAGCGAAGTCTCCCGAGTAGAACAGTACCCCCCATGTACAGGTTTTATGGTGTCTTGGAAAGTTCTAGGGTTAAATATAGTGCTAGCAAATTAAATTCCCTTTACTTTCGGCATGGGTTGTCAGGCAGGTCCCGCTAATTGTAATTAATTAAGATACCTAATTATGTAAAAATATTACATAAATATATATGTAGAATTAATATATGTATATATATATATATATATATATACGTATGTGTATATGTATATATATATATATAATTTTTAAAAAATATTTTTATTGATATGTAGGTATATATATATATAGTGATATATACGTATATATTTATGTATATAGATATATATATTATTTCATTCTACATGTATTTTGATATAAATATATATATATTAATATCACAATACAGTTAAAACGAAATAACACACATCTATATATTTTTTAATTATTTTTTTGTAATTATTTTTTTAATTTTATTTTTTAACGTATTTACATATTTAATTTTTTTATATTATATATAAATATATATAACAATAATTATATATATATATATTTAATCAATATCAGTCTACGTGTAATTTGATATTAATATATATATATATAATTATATATATATATATATATATATATATAGTAAAATACACCAAGACAGTGTATGTGTGTGTATGTATATGTGTATATATATACTTAGACCATATATATGGTCTAAGTATATATATATATATTTTTTTTACACTTTTTTACTATTTTAAATTTTTTATTTAATTTTATTTCTAGCCAGCAGGGGGACCACCTGTCATTACAGGCAGCCCCCCTGCTGGCAATGCAGGAGGCAGCTATCCCGACCATGTGATTGTGAGGTCTTCGCAAAGACCACACTCTCACATGGCCAGGGGGGCTGCCAGGGGGGTTGCCAGGGGGGCTGCCAGGGGGTTGGACGTTTCGCGGGGGGCTCCCTGGGAGTCCCCCCAACCGCGATCGCCGGCGTGGGATCGCCGGCGACCTGGTAAGTAAGGAAAGACCGGAGGGCATACTATTACGCCCGGTGATGTTTAGAGCCGCTTAGAATAGGGCATAATAGTACGCCCTCCGGTCTTAAGGGGTTAAGGTTATTTCTTGAAATGAGAATTCAAAGTGAATTTCAAATTTAAGGACAGAATAGCTACAATGAAAGCATTGCTGCCTTAGATAATCTGTCCAGTGTTGCTATATTGACCTTAAATTTACTTTGAATTCACACTTTAAACAATAGCCTGTACATGGATGATATCTTGATGCACGTATCAATGCTCTGTAAATAATAAATGACTGCTGTTGCTGGTAGCATCAACCATGATGTAATTAATGTAGATATTGTGTTTGTTTGTTAATAAATCTCATGACTTGACTCTTCAAATTACATTTGGTACTTATTGTAAGAAGCACCACAAAACCAACCCACCACCACCGCAACCACCTTGAAATCTCTTCATTTACCACATCAATGAAAATACAGATTCTGTGTACCTATAAGTATTCTGAAATGTATCCATATTAAATATCCCTGTATCCATATTATATTTTTTGGTCCATAATGCTGCTCTGTACTTTGTGACCCAGCAATGCATGGTCTTATGATGCACAAAATTTAATTAAACTTCGTAATATAACTTTTATTAGACAGTGTGATGTTATATAGATATATAGGTATTAGTGATGTCCTGAACGGTTCACCACGGATGGCGAACATATGACCCTGTACCTCACAGTCTTCAGACACATTCCAGCCAATCAGCAGCAGACCCTCCCTCCCAGACCCTCCCACCTCCTGGACAGCATCCATTTTGAAGCTGCATTCTTAGTGAGCTGTCCAGGAGGTGGGAGGGTCTGGGAGGGAGGGTCTGCTGCTGATTGGCTGGAATGTGTCTGCTGACTGTGAGGTACAGGGTCATATGTTCGCTGTCAGCGGCGAACCGTGCGGCGAACCGTTCGGGACATCACTAATAGGTATATATTAAAAAAGATAAACAAGCAAACGGCGCTAAAATACTAAAATCTGTGTTACATTAGATGTAAATCAATATGCAAATAAAAAGGTAAAGCAGCACCTTAAAGTGCACAAGCTCAAAACACAACTTATAGATACATAGAAAAAAGAAAAAAGGTGCACTGTACCTTTAAATTTAAAGTGCAAACAAGTGCAAATCAAGTGTCAAAAGTGCAAAGAAGTGCATAAAATATGTAAACAACGTCAGCATACACAATATGTGCAAAAATTGCAAGTGGATATTGTGAAAACTAATATAAAAATGACTTACAGAGGATAATATCCTTGGTGCTCCATATGTAATTAGGACACATGGTACATATAAAAGGAGCACAAAGGGAGAGACATAGTATAATATTGTTTAAAAAATTATAGAATCAAAACCAAAGATAAGAATGTAACTCACAAAAGAAGAGCAGTAAAAGCCTGCTCTAACTTATTCATCCTGTAGTCCACAACCCAGGACTCAATGATGATGGAAACAGCAGGACGCCAGCTGAATGAAAAGATGAATAAACTTTATTTCTTACAGTAAAACAATGGTCTCCGTTCCCACATAGAAGCCCAATGGTCCAATTCAGTGTTCTTTAAAAAAGTGTCTGTCAGCAAACTCAGTCACTTTCGGCACTGTAGGATGTACTTCCTGGTATTCGGAGTTTCGTCAGGTCACGTGGTAACGGAGACCATTGTTTTACTGTAAGAAATAAAGTTTATTCATCCTTTCATTCAGCTGGCGTCCTGCTGTTTCCATCATCATTGAGTCTTGGGTTGTGGACTACAGGCTGGATAAGTTAGACCAGGCTTTTACTGCTCTTCTTTTGTGTTACATTTTTATCTTTGGTTTTGATGCTATCATTTTTTAAACAATATTATACTATGTCTCTCCCTTTGTGCTCCTTTTATATGTACCATGTGTCCTAATTACATATGGAGAACCTAGGATATTATCCTCTGTAAGTCATTTTTATATTAGTTTTCACAATATCCACTTGCAATTTTTGCATATATTTGTGCACTTCTTTGCACTTTTGACACTTGATTTGCACTTGTTTGCACTTTAAATTTAAAGGTACAGAGCACCTTTTTTCTTTTTTCTACATATGCATATAGACTGAAACATACAAAATACATTCAGGAGGGATAATAGGAGCATTATCTTGCTACGGTTCTTCCTCCATCTCAAATTTCCAAATTGTCATGCCTTTTGAGTTATGTAATGCCCTTGCTGTTTTCCAGGATCTCATCAACGATGTATTGAGAGATTTTATCTATTCCTTCATGTTAGTATATCCAAATGTTATACTGATATACTCACCTGATATAGACATTCACCATGCACAAGTTAAACTAGTTCTACAGACCTTACTCAAGAATAGTCTTGATTGTAAACTAGAAAAATGTCTATTTGATCAGTGGTACAGTTTCTTGGTCTCATATAGGTGTGGAGTTGTCTGTCTCCAAGCGATATAACACTATACTCATGTTCATTGATTTTCTAAAATTAAAGGTTCTCAGTTCATTTCTCCATTGTAGAAATCTTTTTGTAAAGATTTGGGTATCGACCTGTCTTTTTCTTCATCTTATCATCTCCAAACTAAAGGGGGTTGCCTAAAGGGCCAATCAGTCTCTGGAAGTTTTTCTAAGTTGTTTCTTCCCAGTATAATTGTTTTGACCTCTTGCTCTGGGCAGAATTTGCCCTGAACAACGCTGCGCATGACTCTTCCAAACGTAGTAATTTTTATGTTGTATATGGTCTCCACCCTGCTGTCTTACCTTCTGTGTTCTCTGATACCGATATCCACACTCTGGATGAGCATCTGACCTCCATGAGGAAAACATAGGATACTGCCTTAGCTGATGCTGCTTCCCGTCTTAAGCAGCATACTGATATTAGACATAGTGCTGCACCTTCTTATCAAGTAGGGGACACGGTTTGGCTGTACACTCAACACATTAGACTCAGGGTACCCTCTATGAAGTTCGCTCCTAGATACATTGATCCATGTATCACATAGGATCAATCTGGTGTCTTATGTCCTTGACCTACCTGCCAACCTTCGTATACCTTGTACACTTCATGTTTTTTTATTGAAGCCACTTATCTGCAATAGATACACTACTCCTTCCACGCCTCCCCCTCCCTTGGTAGTTGTGGGTCAGGAAGAGTATGAAGGCTGCTCTGTTTTCTCCAGCTTTTTCCGTGGTTCTTTGCAGTATCTGGTGGATTTGAAGGGTTATGATCCTGAAGGACGCTCATGGGAACATGCTGTTGACATTCATGCCCAGTATCCTCATAAGCCTGGTTCTGCCCGCTTGGTGGGCAGTCTTTGTGTGGAGGGTACAGTCACAGTGCCTGATTGGCACCTCAGTGTGACCGCACCAGATTAGTGTTGTCACACCATCAAAGTGTCCGATCAGCACTGCCATGTGACCTCATCTGATCAGTGTGGTCACGCTAAAAGAGGGAGAGGTTACTAATCTTACCTCCAACGCCTCTCCCTCCATGCAGCTCCTAAAATAGCAGCCGGGTCCAGCGTTATATGATAGCGCCGGCCACAATGACATCACTAGTGATGTGAATGTGCATCTGGCGTTGCATTTTCACTGTGCACGCATGTTCTGGGGTCATGGGACCCAAATTAGCAAATAGGAGGGTTTACTGGGTTATTTAAACCAAAACCTGCAGTTGTTCAGTGCCCTGTCGTGGTTTCCATCCTGTTGGTTATCCGAGGGCGCATTCCTGATACTGTTTATTGGTGATTGATCTTGGCTTGGCTTGACTTCCTGTATATCTGGTATCCCTGACCCTTTGGCTTTGTTCTTACCGTATTTGTTCCTTTCTGTATTCCTGATCTTGGCTTGTGACTGGTTATTCTATTACGTTAAATCCGGCCATTCTAAGGCCCGGTAATACATTGTTACTGTTTGTTATTTGTTACGTGTTT
>OW240916.1:245291862-245304661 GCA_933207985.1 Pelobates cultripes
GACTTAATTCTGCATGTTGGGCCACTGGTTCGTCCTGACAAACACAAAACAAAATGAGGATTCTTACAGTATGAAAGTGTGATCACATTAGCTTAAATCTCGCTAAATGAGATGACATAATCACAGAATAACCAATATATTGACTCCATTGCTGCTTCATTTCTGCTACCCAGCAAGATGCTGACATGGGTTCCAATTGTACCTCCAAAAGAGTCCACTATACAAGAGTAGATTAAATCACAAAGTACGTGCTCTGCCAGATTATGTGTTTTTTCTTTGTATGTGGGATCAGTGTGATATGTGACTTGCCTAGGTCCTCCCTATTATGGCACATGTGAGCAAATATTTATTTGAACCCTAACCAGAGAATTAACCAAAGGGCAAGTTTCTATGTTTTGCCTACTCTCAATGTTCTAATATCTGTTTGTTTTGTTTTAATGTGCAAGAATGCTTAGCATACCTAGTCCACTTACAATATTTAAAAAAGCAGACCACATACACATAGCATCACTCAATTTTATAGAGTACATAGGGATCCCTTTGGCATCAATCCTCCACTGCTGTTTTCTCTTATAACATCGCTTGCCAGTGAGGGTAGACCAGCTCTTTCTGTAGAGTCTATGCACATAAGTTCCAAGAATCTCGTGTTCACTATTGCATCTCAGTTGCCCGAATATGCATTTTTTTTCTACATATTTTTTTATCCTTTCATGCAAACGTATATACATTTTATATAAATTTGGAATTAAATTTACAAAGTCTCAGCTAAATGCAGATGGACAAGATCTCTTGGAGAAACCTAGATCCCAAAAAAATTTATTACACAGGGTCCTTGGCACCTTGTAGGGACAATTAGAGAGAGAGAAAAACAACTGTACATATATATTTAAAACATATATATTTTGTGGATCTAAAAATGTAAATAATTAATGAAACATTAATGCCATTATTTTGAAGTTTGTATAATATTCCATAATTTATTATGAATGTCTGGATCGAGAGTGAGTAACAGATGGTATCTATAGGTCACATGGTTTTGTTTGTCTGAAAATTCTGGAATGTGGTTCTGAACCAATAGGAATCATATGAATGTTCTTAATTGATTGGTGTAACTACATAAAGAAAGGTTTTTATCACATTCTTTATTTAACTTGAGTGTTTGGATTAGGTTTAAAACTTCTCTGATTTTAAGGAAAAAGACTCTTACTCTCCATTCCTGAGTCCAGCAATTATTGTTTTATTTTAGATTAGTAATTGTAAGCAGATTAAACCTAAAGAAAACATAAGTCTGATGCATATTGATGTTTGTAACTGACACACAGACTTATTATAATACATACGTATATTATTATCACAGCAGGCCAGCCAAGAAGAAGAAAGAAGAGAAATATATATTATAGTGTAAGAGGAAAGTGCTTTTTCTGCAGTTATAATGATCAACAACAACATTAAAACCACTGACATGTGAAGAAAATAACATTGATTACATTGTTATAATGGCACTTGACAAGGGGTGGGATATATTAGGCAACAAGTGAAGAGCCAGTTCTTGAATTTTATGAGTTAGAAGCAGTAAAAATAGGCAAACTTTGACAAAGGGCACATAGTGATGGATAGATGACTGGGTCAGAGAATCTCTAAAATGGCAAGTCTTGTGGTGTGTTATCGGTATGCAGTGGTTAGTACCTACCAAAAAGTGGTACAATGAAGGACATCCAGTGAACCAGCATCAGGGTTATGGGCACACAAGGCTTATTGAAGCACATGGGGAGCGAAAACTAGCACGCCTGGTCTGATCACACAAAGGAGCTAATGTAGGTCAAACTGTTGAAAAAGTGATGTTGACCATAATAAAAAGGTGTCAGACCCCACAGTGCCCATGATGACCACTGTCCATCTCTGAAAGTGCCTTCAATAGGGATGTGAGCATCAGAACTGGACCATGGAGCAATGGATGATTGCATGGTCTGATCAATCAGGTGTCTGGCCGGGTGCATGTGTGTAATTTACCTGGGAAAGAGATGGAAGAAGGACGCACTAAGGGAAGAAGGCAGTGTTATGCTCTACTGGCAAACTTTGGGTCCTGGCATTCATATGGAAGCGACTTTGACAGGTACCACCTGTCTAGAGATTGTTGCATACCATGTACACCCCTTCATGGTGTACCTCGATGGCAGTGGCCTCTTTCAGCAGAATAATGCACCCTGCCACACTGCAACATTTGTTTAGGAATGGTTTGAGGAACATGACAAAAAGTTCAAGGTGTTGCCTACTTGGCCTTCAAATTCCCCAGATCTCAATCCAGTTGAGCATCTGTGGGATGTGCTGGAACAACAAATCTGACCCAAAGAGGCCCCAACTCGTAACTTGCAGGACTTAAAGGATCTGCTGTAAATGTCTTTGTGCCAGATACCACAAGACACATTCAGAAGTCTTGTGGAGTCTATGCCTTGACTCATAAGAGCTGTTTAGGCAGCACAAGAGAGTCCTATACAATATAAGAAGGTGATTTTAATGTTGTGGCTCATCAGTGTACAAACACATTGAAATAACCTATTTGTTATACTATTATTTGGAAGTGAAAAATATCAAAGTGACATCAGTCTCTCCTGTTTATACACAATATGACAAGCATTCTTATCAAAACAACTGCCTCTTAACTTGTCTGCTACACAAGCAAGATTGTCACTCCCTGTAGAGTGTTTGTCATGCACAAATGACACAGTGGCATATTACAGATAAAAAAAAAAAAATATCATCCATATATTGCACTAGCCAAACTGCTTGCAAACGCAAATATAAAGTGTTAATTTTAGTTGACGTTTCCAGGTTAGATCTCCCTCATCACCATGCAGAGAAATAAAATACATCTGTGTTAGTAAAGTGGGAAGCACATGCATTTGTGTGTTTACAGTGATATGCCTACTCTGTGTGATCTTTACCACAACATCAAGGACTAAAGTAAATAATAAAAGAGGTGCATTAACTGAACAGTGAGTTGTGGTGAGTTAACAATCAACTTGTACAAATTAGACATAATAAATTCACTGAACTGTCAGTCGTAATGAGTTGATAATCAGTTTGCAAAAATGAGGCTAAATAAGTGGAATTGGAAAATAAACATATAAAGTAACAGTCCATGCACTATAATCACTGCAACGTGCTGTAGGAGTGCACTGACTACTAATATTGTATTTAGTCAAACAGTTTTAGAATGGTTTGACTTCTTACTTGGGATCCATTGGGCACCAGAGAGGGAGAAGGAAATCAAGTTTTAGGTCACTCCATAATTAAGGCTTTCTCCAAGAACATAGCTGCTTCTTCAGGAGGAGAACAGACATGATGCAGTTACTAGTTGGCAGGGGCACCGAACCACAATGGTAAGTGGCCTAACAAGTAGAAGAGGAAATGTAGCTAGAAAGGGAGATGGAACTGGAGCGGGAGAGGGAGCTGGGGGAAATGGAGATGAAGCTATAAGATGGTATAACTGGTAGGAGAGAGGAAGCAGGAGGGAAGAAAGGGAGGGAGATGGAGCTAGAGAGGATAGAGAGAGGAAAATAGTGCTGGAGGGGAGTGAGTGAAGGGAATGGGAGACAGAAGGAAGACAAGGAGGTATTATGGGGATGAGGTAATGTCATTGAGGCTGGGTCCACTTTGCTACAAAGATCCTATGGGACTATTGGAGAACAAGGGACACTTTCCTGGGGTTAAGCACCTATAGGCAAACAGGGGATACTTTACTGGTGTTCCTTGGTATGTATTGGTGTGCATGGGTCATTTTCCTGTAGAGCCTGGGCATCTATTGGCAAGCAGGTGCCACTTCCCCTACCTATTAGTACGCAGGGGACACTTTCCTGGAACAACTAGGGCATTTATAGGCAAAAAAGGCACACCATCCTGCAGTTTCTGGTTGCTTATTTGCCTAGGGTTCCTAGTTGTTATCGACCAAGCAAGGGGATACTTTCCAAGGATGCCTGGGTGTTTGTTGCTGAGCAGTGGTCAGTTTCAGGGAGTGCCTGATTGGGGCCACTTTCATAGTTTGCCTGGGTGCCCTTTTCTTTGGCAAATGACTTTAAAATGTGGGGGGTGGGAAGGAACAGTAAGAGACATGCAAAACTATTTGCCTGAAAACTAGCTAGGCAAAACGTTTTTGCCAAGGCAAATTGTGTTTTAAAGCTAATATAACTACACTAAACAAAATTATAAACGCAACACTTTTGTTTTTGCCCCGATTTTTCATGAGCTGAACTCAAAGATCTAGGACTTTTTCTATGTACACAAAAAGGCCTATTTCTCTCAAATATTGTTCACAAATCTGTCTAAATCTGTGTTAGTGAGCACTTCTCCTTTGCCGAGATAATCCATCCACCTCACAGGTGTGGCATATCAAGATGCTGATTAGACAGGTATGCCTTAGGCTGGCCACAATAAAAGGCCACTCTAAAGTGTGCAGTTTTACTGTATTGGGTGGATCCATGGGGGGTCTGAAAACCAGTCAGTATCTGGTATGACCACCAATTTCCTCACACAGTGCAACACATCTCCTTCAAAAAGAGTTCATCAGGTTGTTGATTGTGGCCTGTGGAATGTTGGTCCACTCCTCTTCAATGGCTATGCGAAGTTGCTGGATATTGGCAGGACCTGGAACACGCTGTTGTATACGTCGAAACAGAGCATCCAGAACATGCTCAATGGGTGGCATGTCAGGTGATTATGCTGGCCATGCAAGAACTGGGATGTTTTCAGCTTCCACGTATTGTGCACAGATCCTTGCAACATGGGGCCGTGCATTATCATGCTGCAACATGAGGTGATGTTCGTGGATGTATGGCACAACAATGGGCCTCAGGATTTCATCACAGTATCTCTGTGCATTCAAAATGCCATCAATAAAATGCACCTGTGTTCGTTGTCCATAACATACGCCTGCCCATGCCCGGACTGGCCATCGGGCATACCGGGCAAATGCCCGGTGGGCCACGATGGCCGTGGGGTCGAGGCCGGCAGGGGAGATCACAGGATCTCCCCTGCCAGCCCCTGCAGGGCCAGCCCTGCTGTGTGCCTTCATGGGCCAGTGGGGAGATCAAAGATCTCCCTCACCGGCCCACAGGCACAGAGATGCAGCCGCCAGCTGGGGAGTGAGGGAGGGAGGAGAAGACCCGGTGGAGCTCAGGCTAGCAGCTCTGCTGGGTCTTCTCACGGTATTCTGAGCGTTGCCGCGGTTCACTCTCACCACTGGACCACCAGGGAAGGCAGCATGGTCCCCCCTTATGGCAGAACGGCTCCTTCCCCCCCCCAGGATAAAGGTAAGAAGGGAGGGGGATATAACTTTTTTAAAATTATTAACACACAGCACCCAGACACACACAGCACCCCCAGACGGACACGGCATCCCCAGACGGACACGGCACCCCCAGACAGACATGGCACCCTCAGACAGGCACGGCTCCCTCAGACAGACAGCACCCTCACTCACACAGCACCCACACACAGCACACTCCCACACCTATACAGCACACACACTATATATATATATATATATATATATATATAATAAATAAAATAACCCTCAGTGAGTTAACAGACAAAAAAAAATACCTAGAATATGACGGCAGATAAAAACACCCTCACACACAGCACCCCTCTTACACACACACACACGCACACTGCACCCCTCACACACTGCGCCCCTCACACATACAATATGTCCAAATATAAATATATACACACTATAGCACCCCTCACACGGCACCACTACACACATTACGCTCCAGATACACGCTAGATCCCTTACCCTATATGCACTCTTAATCCTCTACACACACACACACACAATCTCCTATACACACTCTGAGTCCTTTACACACTAGATCTCCTACACACACACACTGCCCCTAGCCACCCATATTACACCACAAACACAAATGAAATTGACCTATTTACACAATACCACACCACACTCTACACACACACAATCCCACAAGCAGGCTCCAAACACATGCACCATACGCTTTCCTGGCCCTTTTGTCCTCTGGTATCCCACTTGTGGAGACACCAGAGACAATTTAAAAGCAAACACAGCGCAAGCATGTTATTAAATTTGCTTGCGCTGCGCAGGACAAATACAGGGCCTTTTTCTAATGCTAGAGCTCTTCAGCAGGGCTCTGCGCATTGAACCAACACGCTCACTTTGAGAGGGGGTGTGCTTGTCATTGGGGGGCCGCTCTGATTGAAAAATGCCCAGGCCTAATTTTTTTCCCAGTCCGGCCCTGCGCCTGCCCATACCATAACTTCACCACCACCAAGGGCCACTCGATCCACAGCGTTGACATCAGCAAAGCACTCATGCACACAACGCCATACATGCTGTCTGCCATCTGCCCTGTACAGTGAAAACCGGGATTCATCCATGAAGAGAACACCTCTCCAAAGTGCTAGACACCATCGAATGTGAGCCCACTAAAGCCAGTTATGACGAGAAACTGCAGTCAGGTCGAGACCCCGATGAGGATGACGAGCATGCAGATGAGCTTCCCTGAGATGGTTTCTGACAGTTTGTGCAGAAATTATTTTGGTTATGCAAACCGATTGTTGCAGCAGCTGTCCAGGTGGCTGGTCTCAGACGATCTTGGAGGATGGAAGATGCTGGATGTGGAGGATCTGGGCTGGGGTGGTTACACGTGGTCTGCGGGTGTGAGGCCAGTTGGATGTACTGCTAAATCCTCTTAAATGCCTTTGGATATGGCTTATGGTAGAGAAATTAACATTCAATTCACGGGCAACAGCACTGGTTGACATTCTTGCAGTCAGCATGCCAATTGCACGCTCCCTCAAAACTTGCACCATCTGTGGCATTGTGCTGTGTGATAAAACTGCACATTTTAAAGTGGCCTTTTATAGTGGCCAGCACACCTGTGCAATAATCATGCTGTCTAATCAGCATCTTGATATGCCACACCTGTGAGGTGGATGGATTATCTCGGCTCACTAACACAGATTTAGACAGATTTGTGAACAATATTTGAGAGAAATAAGCCTTTTGTGCACATGGAAAAAGTCTTAAATCTTTGAGTTCAGCTCATGAAAAATGGGGGCAAAAACAAAAGTGTTGTGTTTAGAATTTTGTTCAGTGAATTTGTCTAAGCAAAATCTTTTTACTTAAAATTACAATTTGCCTACAATATATACACTTAAGGGAATACTAAAGTAACCAGAACCCCTACAGCTTAATGTAGTGGTTCTGATGTCTACAGTATGTTCCTGCAGACTGAGCACTGTAAACACTGCCTTGTAACTTCTCTAGTGACAGTCACTCAGGTGGCCACTAGAGGTGATTTCTATGTCAGTGCTGCACAGTGCTCTATGAGGAGATGCTGATTGGTGAAGCACATCATTTTGCCATACACATGCGATAGCCTCCCAATCCTTTCCTATGGGAAAGCATTGAATTGGGTGTGATCATCAAGATTCATAGTCTCAGCCATGGAGGAAGAGCTAGTCGGGTGCCGCCGTGGTGAGACCGGATGGGATAAAAAGTGAGTAAAATCAACTTTTTACTGCAGAGATGGGGCCAGTCCCCTAAACAGGCACTATAGTGTCAGTAATACACGTTTTTATTCCTGACACTATAGAGTTCCTTTATTCATCTGTAATCACCTGTGGTTTATAGACACCTACCAGGATTTTCCCTGTTTTTTTTCAACCAAAACTCAATGAATGTGTCCAGACATGAGGGGAATCAATACTCATCATGTGAAGAATATCTATTAATATCATTTGGTCTACAGTCTCTCTTCTCAGAATATTTAGTACAATACATCCAGATTCCACTCTACAATCCTCACCCATTAAAGGCACAATACAGTCAACTTTAGCTTAATGAAGTAGTTTTGGTGTATAGATTGTATCTCTGAAGTCTAACTGTTCAATTTAGGAGTTGTTTATGTCCATGCATCCCTAGCCACATCTCCCTTGGCTATGACTGACACAGCCTGCATGAAAAAAAAGGTTTTATATTCAATCATATGTTAACTTACTTTAGAAGTTTGTATCTTCTGCTCTGTAAATTGAAATTTAACCACAATTTAAATAGCAGAGAATTGAGCAGTGAGGGTGCAGGTGCATGATCTATACACCAAAACTGTTTCATTAAGCTAAAGTTATTTGGGGGACTATAGTGTCCCTTTACGTCTGCTAGTGGGAGCTTTGTAGCAGGTACTATTAATATCTGTACATAGATACTCTATTGCATAAAACAGCATAATGAATACTGTCAGGGCATCATAATTAAGAATGGCATGACTTGAAAGGGAAATTCTAAGTACCAAAACAAAATATATTTGCTTATCTATGGGTTTCTAATGAGTAATATATTCAAAGTAATTACAAGTTGGAAGTTGGATTTGGAAACAGGAAAGTCAAGTCCAAGTACCAATTTAAATAAAATTAAAAAAAATTAAAATACAAAATAAAATAAAAAAATATATATAAAAGACAACCACTAGCAGTTTGAAAAGCTTTGCTTAGCCTATCTGAATGTATAGCTCGTTCACATGTGCACAAATGCTTTAGGTAAGGTAATACAGATATGACATCAATGTACATTCTCAGCGTGTAGATAATAAGCAGAAATAGGATTTTAGGTGAAATGAACATGTATTTGTCATTTGGACCATTGCAATCCAGCCAAGCATCATTTACTGGAAAATATGTCAATGTTCCAATTTTTCCAATTTTTCCAGAACGGTTTTCACAAACACATGAGTGATCATTCTTGCGGAAAACATGATTAATCAGAAAAAACACATGTTGAGGAATTCCAGCTTGCATTGACAGAGATGACGTGTTGGGTGGCATAAGAAAAACAGAACTGGAAAATGACAATACACTGAGGATGCCAAGAAGTCCTGTACAGCTGCATGAAGTCTTTATATCTGTTAAATAAGACCAAGAGATCAAAGCTGTTTTTGTTTGTTTGTTTTTTATTTTAAAAACAAGTTTAATTAGATAAAGTGTATGATAAATACAGTAGGTTTTCATGAAGGAAATACATTTCAAGAAACAAAATAAGTATTAGAAGAAATTTGAATTAAAAAAAATGACCTTGTAAACAAATATATACAAACGCATAAGAAGCTTTTAGCCCATTAGCAACAGTAAAGCCACTGAAAAAAATAAGGAGTATAAATATTAAGGACAGAATGTAGGGTCAGTATGACACAAATTGTACCCAAAGTTAGTAAGTGTGAGCAAAAATGATTATAAGAGATACGGAGAGATGTCTAGTCAATTAAAGAAACAAACTTACCAACTCTAATATATCCCCAGCCCTGGTTTTTATTTATTTTCCACATCTCTTCTCTTCCCTTTTCTTCAATATTTCCCTCTTCCCTCCATTATTCCTTTCATTTCCTCTGTCTCCTTTTCTTCACCTTCTAAATATTTCACTAAAAATAAGTTCAGCTGCATAAATTAAATTCTTTTAAACAAAAAAACTAAAAATACTAAACAAAACTTATTATCACCAAGGTGAATATAAACACCAGATAGAAATAAAATGCAAAGCATAAACAAAGGAACTTACAGATGGGGAACGAGTTTTTTTTAGAACGTTATTATTTTTTTATAGATATATGAATGACTAGGGGGAACACAAACAAAAAGGGGAGGTAGAGGTGGCTCACACTGCCAAGGAAAAAAAAACCAAAACCTACATTCTTACACACACATTGTGTCTGTGAATGCAGGGTTTACATAATCATACAGTGTCAGTGTATTAATAATGCTGGGGTGTAATGTGAGGAATGTTCATGTCTGAATGCAGAGGTATATTTGTTATGTGATATGTTTGCAACTAGACCCCTTGATGTCATCATTCCTCACAGTTATACCTTACTACACAAGGCTCCCTAAATGTATAGGATCTTATTGAAAACCCAGAATAATAGCCATGTCACACATTTCAGAGTCATTATCACCCCCCCCAAACTTGTCACTGCACACCTGTGGTCCCCCAAAAATTTGTGTACTCTCTGTCCATTAATTAGCCCTTGTGTCATCCTGTCTTTAAAATATATAAATTAAAATATTCACCTGTTCCATTTTTGCAGCAAATCCTTAGACTCTGCCAGACATATTATACCCCAAAAATATTAGCATATTAACTAGAACTGCTGAATAACTAAGAAATGTATTATCTTAGGTCAAATAACATTGCAATATTGCAATATGATATCCTGTCATATTATGGAAGAATATTAAACTATTAATGCAATATATTATGTTGAGTTATGGCATTTGTTTGTGATAAATTATTTGAGCCAGTAACTAAATTGTGCATTATCCAGATTTCAATGTCTACTATGGAAATTACATTCTGACATGTTTGAATAAATGATCACTGATTGTTACTATCGTATACAGTAGATTATTGTTGTCACAATAAATTATATTTGTAAGTAATATAGTTATTGTATGTTATATTGTGTTGAATTATATTTCCTGGCTAATCATGGCAGCATTTAACTAATGGGTTAGCTCCTCCCTCTAGCCAATAGGACAGGAAAAACTTAATTAAACAATTAAGTGGTCAGGTACATAAGGATTCTAGTCAGCCCCAGATCCTCAGTCTTCTTTTCCTGTCCTCTTAGCCAAGGGACAGACAGTTTGTTCTGTTATTTTCTTTTTTTGCTCACCTGACTATTGATGTAGTTTTCACCCTGGGCAGGTCAGCCTCCCTGCCCAGAAAGCTCCAGGTTACATGTAGCCCACCTCTTGGTAGATGGGAACCCCTGGAGACTACAGAGATTACTGACTCTTTAGTACGTCATGTGGTCTTCCAGGAATCTTATTTCAGTCAGCTGATCTCTCTCGTAGAAGCAAGTTCGGGTCCAGGAAAGTCTATGTGCTGATTCCGACACAATACTCAGCATGCATGCGCGAACGGCACTCACAAACGAGGCAGTTCGTACATTCTATGCGTACGCACGCGCAAATGGCACATCCTGATTAACCCAGGTTCGTTAGTTCTCAAGATGGTGGATGGGGCATTCCAGATCGAGGACTTAAAGGCGCTGCAGCACAAAAATTTATTTGGTTTTCTCTCAGCTTATCTTTGCTTGAAAATATGGGATATGGATGCGTTTTTTTGCTCTCAATTTGTCTTTTTTTTTATTAAGATTTTAAGTTTGTTCCCTTTGTGGGAAAAGTTTATCATCATACTGTGGATATTTAGTTACAGGATAATTTTTTTTAGCTCTCAGGCAGTGGCGTCGCTAGGGGGGGCCAGAGGGGGCCATGGCCCCCCTTACATCATGCTGTGCCCCCCCTTGCCCCCCCCACAAATGACAGCAACTTGCTGGCCATTTGGTTAGATTATATTCCCTCGGGCTGTAACAGTGTGTTACAGCCGAGGGAATGCAGGACAGAGGGGCCGGAACGGTGCTGGGTGTTTTCACCAGCTTCCCCAGCAAAGGGCCCACCCCCAACAAAGCCCTACCTCCCGCACATAAGCCACACCCCCACTGTTTAGCAGCAGACCTTGCTGCTGCTGGAAAGGCCAGAAGATGGCTGTTGGACCCCCAGCAACAGCTCCAGTGACAGGTAGGCTTGGTGTGTGTGTGTGTTAGTGAGGAAGTGTGTGTGTGTGTGTGTGTGTGTATGGACTTAGCAGTCTGTGTGTGTGTGTGTGTGTGTATGGACTCAGCAGTCTGTGTGTGTGTGTGTGTGTATGGACTCAGCAATATGTGTGTATGGACTCAGCAGTCTGTGTGTGTGTATGGACTCAGCAGTCTTTGTGTGTGCTTGGACTCAGTATGTCTGTGTGTGTATGGACTCTGCAGTCTGTATGTGTGTATGGACTCAGCAGTCTGTGTGTGTATGGACTGTGCAGTCTGTGTGTGTATGTATCTGTATGTTTGTATGGACTCAGCAGTCTGTGTGTGTGTGTGTGTGTATGTATGGACTCAGCAGTCTGTGTGTGTGTGGACTCAGCAGTCTGTATGTGTGTATGGACTTGGCAGTCTGTATGTGTGTATGGACTCAGCAGTCTGTGTGTGTATGGACTCAGCAGTCTGTATGTGTGTATGGACTCATCAGTCTGTGTGTGTGTGCATGTATGGACTCAGCAGTATGTGTGTGTGTGTGTCTGTGAGTGTGGACTCAGCAGTATGTGTGTCTGTGTGTGTATGGACTCAGCAGTCTGTGTGTGTGTGTGTGTGTGTGTGGACTCAGCAGTCTCTGTGTGTACATGGACTCAGCAGTCTGTGTGTGTGTGTGTGTGTGTGTGTGGACCCAGTTGTGCCCTGTGTGTGTATGACCTGGCAGTCTGTGTGTGTGTATGGACCGAACAGTCTCTATGTGTGTGTGTGTGTGTGTGTGTGTGTGTGTGTGTGTATGTATTCAGCAGTCTGTGTGTGTGTGTGTGTGTGTGTGTGTGTGTGCATGGACTCAGCAGTCTGTGTATATGGACTCAGCAGTCTGTGTGTGTGTGTGTGTGTGTGCTGACCTCAGCAGTCTGTGTGTGTGTGTGTGTGTGTGTGGACCAGCAGTCTGTGTGTCTGTGTGTGTGTGTGTGTGTGTGTGTGCATTCACCAGCAGTCTGTGTGTGTGTGTGTTTGGACTCAGCAGTCTCTATGTGTGTGTGTGTGTGTGTGGACTCAGCAGTCTGTGTGTCTGTGTGTATGGACTCAACAGTCTATGTGTGTGTATGGACTCAGCAGTCTGTGTGTGTGTGTGTGTAATGACTCAGCAGTCTGTGTGTGTGTGTTTGCATGGACTCAGCAGTCTCTGTGTGTGTATG
>OW240916.1:245304761-245552213 GCA_933207985.1 Pelobates cultripes
GCAGTTAGTTATCTTCAAGCAGGTGTGTCAGCCCTACAGCGTGTACTATGCCAGTACGCTGCCACCTCCTCTACTCCTCCTACTCCATCCTCTTCCATAACCTCCTCGGCTTGGTCCTCTTCTGCTGCTGCGTCTTGCTCCACATCCACGGATAGGGGGCGTAACAGTGATTAAACTGATAACAATAGTACTAAACACACCACTCCTATCTGGGTGGCACGGTAGATTACTGCTTGGCGTTACCACTGAAACGGTATTGATCTGTGAAGTGCAAAGATTAGCGGTTGTCCATACAAGTAGGTTGCAGCTTTTTGAGGGGCCACACCACGCTATGCGCTCCTTTTCAGTAGCGGTGAATATACTTGGCTGTGCAAAGTTTCTGGCTTAGATAAGCCCCGGGTTGCTCGCCGCCATCTGCTCCGACTTGGCTCAGTACTGCTCCCAATCCAAACATAGAAGCGTCTGTATGGACGAGAAAGTGTTTAGTTGGATCAGGAGCAGAAAGTACAGATGATTTAATGAGCGCCATCTTGAGCTGTTGGAAGGCCTGTTCACACTCTGGGGCCCATACTACTATCTTGGGGAGGTTTTTACGCGTTCCTATATGGCACTTACTGGGCTTTAGGGTCAGTCCGGACTCCCTAATCAGGTCTATTACGGCTCCTATGTGGGTCAGGTGTTCGGGCCAGGAGCAGCTATAAATGGCTATATCATCCAAGTAGGTTGATGACATCGGCAGTGTGTATCAGGGATCCTTAGGACAGGTGTCAATCCATATCTGCCAAGTGACCCTATGTAGGGGGAACAGTCTCTATTCTGCTCTGTGTCAGTGTGTATCAGGGGCTTTGAGGACAGGTGTCAATCCATATCTCCAAAGTGACCCTATGTAGGGGGAACAGTCTCCATTCTGCTCTGTGTCAGTGTGTATCATGGTCTCTGAGGACAGGTGTCAATCCATATCTGCCAAGTGACCCTACGTAGGAGGAACAGTCCCTATTCTGCTCTGTGTCAGTGTGTATCCAGGATCCTTAGGACAGGTGTCAATCCATATCTGCCAAGTGACCCTATGTAGGGGGAACAGTCTCTATTCTGATCTGTGTCGAGGTGTGTATCATGGATCCTTAGGACAGGTGTCAATCCATATCTGCCAAGTGACCCTATGTAGGAGGAACAGTCCCTATTCTGCTCTGTGTGAGTGTGTATCAGGGAACCTTAGGACAGGTGTCAATCCATATCTGCCAAGTGACCCGATGTAGGAGGAACAGTCCCTATTCTGATCTGTGTCAGTGTGTATCAGGGATCCCTAGGACGGGTGTCAATCCATATCTGCCAAGTGACCCTATGTAAAAAAGGCCTGATGAGATGAGCTGCCTTGGGCTAAAAATGGTCCACACGCTGCTGTATTTTAGCTCTGAATGTCTGTTGACTTGCGTGACTTATCCGCCACCAACTTGGGTTCAAGCTGCCAGTGTGTACTTTATAAATGGCTTTATAAAGCAGTGTGTACTTTATAAATGGCTCCACCTGCCACCCGTACAGCAACACAGTCCCCAGTTAGGAGGACCAACCAAGCATCTTCTTCCATCTGCCTGTTACATAAATTACTGCCGTGTACACGACCACTGATAGGAGACGCGGAAGGTATTAAACTGATAAAAATAGTACTAAACACACCACTCCTATCTGGTGTCACATTAGCTTGACGGCGCAGTGCCCCAAATTTGCAGTAAGAGGACCGACCAAGCCTCTTCTTCCATCTCCCTGTTACAAAAATCAATGCCGTGTACACGTCCACTGATAGGAGACGCGGAAGGTATTAAACTGATAAAACATAGTACTAAACACACCACTCCTTTTTTTTGGTGAGGCTTTACAGGACAGAGTGCTTCTCCACGGGACATGTTAACTCACGGGCAGCTGGCTCATCAAGGAACCACAGCAGCTTTCCATGTACAGGTAAGACACGTGCAGCCGGTAAGGGTTCAGGCTCTTCTTCCTGGAGGATATGCTGCAAGCCTGTTGAACGAGGTGACCTTGCTCGGGTCCCAGGTGTACGGTTCCTGAAATGGCTGCCATATACACGTCCACTGATAGGAGACGCGGAAGGTATTAAACTGATCAGAAAAATACTAAACACACCACTCCTATCTGGTGGCACATTAGCTTGACCGCGCAGTGCCCCAAATTTGAATTAAGGGGACCGACCAAGCATCTTCTTCCATCTCCCTGTTACAGAAATCACTGCCATATCCATACAAATTGTACAGAATGTCCAGGATAGTTTTCCAGGGACAAATGTTGTCGCCTGTTGAACGAGGTGACCTTGCTCGGGTCCCAGGTGTACGGTTCCTAAAATGGCTGCCATATACACGTCCACTGATAGGAGACGCGGAAGGTATTAAACTGATCAGAACAATACTAAACACACCACAAATAAGGTTTCTCTCCTGTATGGCTCCTCAAATGATGCTTAAGATTAGAAGCGGCTGAAAAGCATTTCTCACACTCCGAACAAAAATATATTTTTTTAACATTCTCTCCACTTTGAACGAAATGACGTTTGGGAAGAGATTAACATAATTAAACACAGGCAGTAAAAATACAGTTTTTAGCCATACCCTGTAACTTTAAAACTACACATCCCATCTTCATAATTACATATTTGGAATCAGCACACTTAAAACATAAACATAACCAAAAATCAGCCAAATCCATCCAGGGGTTAAAAAGTTAGCTGG
Source organism: Pelobates cultripes (assembly GCA_933207985.1). NCBI lineage: Eukaryota > Metazoa > Chordata > Amphibia > Anura > Pelobatidae > Pelobates > Pelobates cultripes. Next base: position 245,307,500 of record OW240916.1, read on the forward strand.
AGGTCCCTTTATGACCGACCGCAAGCACATTTTCCTGCCAAAACAGTTCCATAGATTTGGGCTGTGAGGTCGGTCTATTTCAGGCTGAAAAAACGACTAAGTCCCATCGCGAATGGGACTTGGTCTCTGCAGCTGAAATAAGGCTGAAAAAAAGACTAAGTCCCATCGCCGAATGGGACTTAGTCTCTGCAGCTGAAATAAGGCTGAAAAAAACGGCTGAAAAAAAGACTACCGTATATACTCGTGTATAAGTCGATCTCATGTATAAGTCGAGTGCAGTTTTGTGACCAACAATTGTGAAATATGCTATGCCTCGTGGATAAGATGAGGAGGTAAAACTTGGGGCTATGAAATTCTGTGATTTTTATAGTATACACACACACACTCATACAAACACACACTCTGCATTATATACACACACTCTGTGTATATAATGCAGAGTGTGTATATAATGCAGAGTGTGTGTGAACTGGGTGGGGGGAGGGCATTTTGATTATTTTAATTTTTTTTGTCCCCCCCCCCTGCTTGTTAACTGGTCAGGGAGGGGGGCTATCTTAATCCCTGGTGGTCCAGTGGCATGGGCTGTGAAGTGGGGGGGGCGGCAGGAAGCATTTACTTACCTTTCCTGCAGCTCCTGTCAGCTCCCTTCTCCTCCGTTCCGGTCAGCTCCACTGTAAGTCTCGCGGTCTGGTTGCCGCGCGGATCGTTGCCATGGCTCTGACGGCCGTGGCTCTCTAAGTTGCCATAATACAGACAGTGACTCAAGTATAAGTCGAGTGGGGGTTTTTAAGCACAAAATATGTGCTGAAAAACTAGACTTATACTCGAGTATATACTGTAAGTCCCATCGCCGAATGGGACTTAGTCTCTGCAGCTGAAATAAGGCTGAAAAAAAGGGCTGAAAAAAAGACTAAGTCCCATCGCCGAATGGGACTTAGTCTCTGCAGCTGAAATAATTTCCCATTTACTGAACCAAGTGGGAAATAGCAAGGCAGGCACAAAGGGTTTGCACCAGGTCTGGGGACACAGGGGACACCGTCTTAAAGGGGCCGTGTCCCCAACAAGTCTGGGGACACAGCCTTAAAGGGGCAGTGTCCCAATCTTCCTGATGTCCCTAAAAAGGTGTTTAAAGGGCCAGCACAAGTCACATAAAGAGTCCATAAGCCCCAATATGCCCACCGACAGTCTTAAAGGGCCATACACACCAAATGTGAGAGTGCTGTGTGAGAGAATGCTGTGTGTGTGAGAGTGCTCTGTGAGAGTGCTGTGAGAGAGTGCTGTGAGAGTGCTGGGTGTGATGGGTGTGAGAGTGCTGTGTGTGTGTGAGAGTGCTCTGTGAGAGAGTGCTGTGTGTGTGAGAGTGCCCTGTGTGAGATGGGTGTGAGAGTGCTGTGTGAGAGAGTGCTCTGTGAGAGAGTGCTGTGTGTGAAAGTGCTGTGTGAGAGAGTGCTGTGAGTGTGTGAGAGTGCTCTGTGAGAGTACTGTGTGTGATGGGTGTGAGAGTGCTGTGTGAGAGAGTGCTGTGTGTGTGTGAGAGTGCTCTGTGAGAGAGTGCTGTGTGTGTGAAAGTGGTGTGAGTGTGATGGGTGTGAGAGTGCTGTGTGAGAGAGTGCTCTGTGAGAGAGTGCTGTGTGTGAAAGTGCTGTGTGAGAGAGTGCTGTGTGTGTGTGAGAGTGCTCTGTGAGAGAGTGCTGTGTGTGAAAGTGCTGTGTGAGAGAGTGCTGTGAGTGTGATGGGTGTGAGAGTGCTGTGTGTGATGGGTGTGAGAGTGCTGTATAAATGTTATTGTGTGTGTGTGTAGGGGGGGTAAATAAAAAAATAAAATAAAAAAAACAGGCATTATGTCCCCCCTCCCTTCTTACCTTTAGCCTGGGAGGGGGGTCCGGCGGTGTTCCCTGGTGGTCCTCATGGGTGAGTGAACTCTAGCCAGTGAGGCTAGAGTTCACTCTCGCGAGATCCGGTCGTTGCCATGGCAACGCGCCAGATCTCGCGAGAGGAACCCGGCGGAGCTGCAAGTTAGAGCTCCGCCGGTTCCTCTCTCCAGCCTGGCTCCCTCTCTGCCCGCCGGCGGCCGCATGTGGGCCGGTCAGGGAGATCCTTGATCTCCCCACCGGCCCGTCGTGGCAAACAGCGGGGCCGGCGCTGGGAGAGTGCCGGCCCTGCATAGACCGGCAGGGGAGATCCTGGGACCTCCCCTGCCGGCCTCGGCCCCACGGCCACCGCGGCCCACCGGGCATTTGCCCGGTGTGCCCGATGGCCAGTCCGGGCCTGTCTGCAGCTGAAATAAGGCTGAAAAAAACGGCTGAAAAAAAGACTAAGTCCCATCGCCGAATGGGACTTAGTCTCTGCAGCTGAAATAATTTCCCATTTACTGAACCAAGTGGGAAATAACAAAGGCAGGCACAAAGGGTTTGCACCAGGTCTGGGGACACAGGGGACACCGTCTTAAAGGGGCCGTGTCCCCAACAAGTCTGGGGACACAGCCTTAAAGGGGCAGTGTCCCAATCTTCCTGATGTCCCAAAAAGGTGTTTAAAGGGCCAGCACCAGTCACATAAAGAGTCCATAAGCCCCAATATGCCCACCGACAGTCTTAAGGGCCATACACACCAAATAAAAGTGCATACATTTTCACAATCTCCCAGGGGCCATAGTCATGCGGGAGGAGGCTGGCAAGTAGGCTTCTCCACAACCCAGGGAAGCAGGGCAATTTGCCATTTAAAGGGCCCGTTACAAATAGCAGTTTGTAACAAGGTGTCAATCCATATCTGCCAAGTGACCCGATGTAGGGGACCAGTCCCTATTCTGCTCTGTGTCAGTGTGTATCAGGGAACCTTAGGACAGGTGTCAATCCATATCTGCCAAGTGACCCGATGTAGGGGGAACAGTCCCTATTCTGCTCTGTGTCAGTGTGTATCATGGTCTCTGAGGACAGGTGTCAATCCATATCTGCCAAGTGACCCTATGTAGGGGGACCAGTCTCTATTCTGCTCTGTGTCCGTGTGCATCAGGGGCTCTGAGGACAGGTGTCAATCCATATGTCAAGGTGTCAATATGTCATATGTCAGGTGTCAATCCATATTGATTGTGATTTAGGAATGTTAGGTGATTTCTGCCCTTTATGGATTAAAACCAGACTCTGTATCAACTGTGTAATTTTCCATGGGAGTTTTGCCATGGATCCCCCTCCGGCATGCCACAGTCCAGGTGTTAGTCCCCTTGAAACAACTTTTCCATCCCTATTGTGGCCAGAAAGAGTCCCTGTGTGTTTTAAAATTCGCCTCCCCATTGAAGTCAATGGCGTTTCGGGCGGTTCGCCGGTTCGCGAACATTTGCGGAAGTTCGCGAACCGAAAATTTCGGGTTTGCGACATCACTACACACAAGTGTCACTGACACACTGTCACTAACACACATCTATATTAATAATTCCAACAATCCACTGTTCACTATTGCATATTATTAAGTATAACACGCAACATCACTGACACACAATATTACGTATATTCACAGCAAAACTCTCACTAACAAGTCTAGAGAAATATATATTACAATGTGACTTCTCAGTAACACACACCACATTAAGTATACACACATGTCAAGAACCACACTATTAATATATGGCACTTCACACACCTACTAATACAACAATAAGTAGCCACAATGTATGACAGCTCATTAAAACATAGCAAAGTTACAACACATAGTGATATAGATACTTTTCAACACATGCAAAATGCAAAATCAGATGGTATAGGCTCCATGTGGGTTTTACCTGTCTAGTGGTAAAGAGGAACCATGAACCAGCCTCAGGGTTTGTTTTGTTTTGCTGGGGGAGCACAACTGCTTCCTGTCCTCCTCCCACTGTGTCTGTCCGTGTGGACAGGCAGGGGGCTTCCCGTGCCTGAGACCATCTGCTCATCTCTGGGCTCTCAGTAATAGGGAGTGAGCAGCAGAACTTCACATGGGGGTGCAAAGGGGGGCATGGCCTGATCTATTGGGGGGTGCAGAATGGTTTGAGTCCTATGACTTACTATGGCTTTGATAACCTTAGAGATTGGGCAAACTTTCAGAGAGAGAGGGGAGAAGGAAGATCAAGTTTTAGCTGTCACTCCAATCCTAATTATCAGGCTTTCTCCAAGAGCGATGCTGCAGGTTTTTCAGGAGGACAGAACAGACATAAAGATGCAGTTACTAGTGGTGGCACCAGGGATGCACCGAACCACATATGTGGTAAGTGGAACCTAACAAGTGGAACAAGAAAGACTAGAAGAAGAGAACTGGAGCAGGATGGAAAGCAGAAAGACATGTACTATAAGATGGAAACTGTAGGACATGGACAGGGGGAAGAGAGGAGTTACATGACTAGGAGATACAAGACAAATAAAACGAGTGCAAGGATACAAGAGGAAACAAGAGGGACATGACTAAGTATTATATATGTAAAAACTTGGAGATTAAGACATACATAAATGGGTGTAAGCACCATGCAAAAGTACTTTACGGTGTTCCCCCTGTAGTGTGCATGGACTAAAATCCTGTAAACCACACAGTCTATTGCAAAGCAGGAGCAGAGGAAATACCACTATAGCAGGAAGAGACTTAAACAACTAGGCATTATGGCAAAGGAAGGATGTGGCAATAAAAAACAAAAATATAAAGGAATCCAGGAGACTGGGAATTCCGGGAACGGAATAAAGGAATGAACCCAGAAAACCCAGCATAAAGAAAACCAGACATAGAATAGATAACCAGAAAAAACAAGAAAAACTAAACAAGTATTGTAAAAAGAGTACTGGATAACAGAAGCCAAGGCCAGAAATATCCACAGAATGGAACAGGACGTGACAATTGCAGGCCTATTTAACCCTCTTACCTATCTATTGCAGAGTCTGAAGTTAAAACTTCCCTGGTTCACATCAGAACAGCACACAGTCGACTTTCAGCTGATCCAGTTGCAATAAGCAAGGTAGCCTTCTAGACAACATTTTATCTTGCACATATGCCCACCCACCCCACGCTCATCATTTAGTTTGTAGATAGAATCTCACCCACAAATCTAGATAATCAGAAATAACAGCTGCAAATCAAATAATCAGCACACTCCTATACTCTCTTGACCCCTAACACTTACTCTTTCCTGGCCATACATGGCAGCATCACATATGGGTAAGCTCCTCCTCCCAGCTGTCAGGACAGGAATAATTAAACAATTAAATCCAATAAAAGCCCCCTCACCTCTAGACCCCTCAGTCTTTTTTTCCTGTCCCAGTTGACAGACAGGGATTTTAAGGTCCCTTTATACAATATTTTTTTCAGGGCTCACTACCGTGTTTAGCATGGTTCTTCCAGGGGAAATTCCCCCTGAAGAAACCAGTAAACAGACTGCACTGGCAGCACTAACTGGTTTGAGTCTCTTTTTAGTAAAAGAGACTCCGCCGTGGGAACTATCACCAATCCTATCATCCCCAGCAGCATGGACTAGACTAATGTCTAATATTCTGTTTTTACCCCTGTCTAGGGAGAGTGGGAAGCCATCTTACCTTTTACAGGGAATCCACAGGGTCCAGCAGGGCATGGTTCCTGTTTGCAGCTGGCGTGCAGTTTTCGGCAATGGAAGCTCCAGCATTGCGACCGCGGGACTTTCGCGCATGCACGGTAAGCTATTATAGGCGCGCTAGCGCCATCTAGTGGTATAAAGTATACCAGGGCTAGAATTTACCCGGGAAATTTAAAATTCAGGCGTTTGTTTCACTGTAGCTACCTTAGCGTTCTGCTTTCTTCCACAAGGTTAGTTAAAGTGGCAAATATTGCTAAAATTACAGGTGAAATATTTAAAATTTATCTGGAATGTTTCTAATTTAGTTACTTTGTTTATAGAAGCATAACTAGAAAAAAAGGTGAGTCCAGTTCATGGGGGTACAAAAAGAGTGCATTGACGGCCTTGTTTTTTCAGCCCTAGAACTTCTTAGGATTGATCTCCAAGGAAGAGGACGCAGAAAACTAATCTCTCTCAAAAAGCCTTGCATTATCTGTGGCGGCTAGAAGAGAACTGTGGCTCCATTCCTGGGGAGCGGACTACGCCTCCAAAGCCAGCATTTGTGCATTACCTTTTCAAGGGGAAAGATTATCTATCTCTCTTTCCCAAGATCGCATCGCTCGGATCAAGAGCAAGATTTTAGGAATACTTCCAAGGACAAGACTTCGAGCAAAAGACTATATGAGTGTCCTGGGATCCCTCACGTCGACCATAGGTCTGGTCAGATGGGCACATTGGAAGGCGAGACAGGCTCAGATGAATTTCCACACACAGATCAACAAGTCTGCAATGAACTGGGATCAATGGATTATACCTCCCCAAGACCTGAAGCTTCACCTAAGGTGGTGGACAGAAGGATACAACTTGACCAAAGGTTCCCCCCTGGAAGATCCCCAATGGGAAATAATTACTACAGATGCAAGTACAAGAGGATGGGGAGCTCACTACAAGAACCTTGTTGCGCAAGGAGTATGGAACTACCAGACTTCTTCACTCCAACATTCTGGAGATGAGGGCAGTCTTCAAAGCACTGATGTCTTTTGCAACTTACCTGAAGGGGAAGAGGCTGCTGGTAAGAACATACAACAGGGTGGTTGCTGCCTGATCCCCCAAGGAGGCACAAAGAGCCATCAGCTGCTTTCACAACTACAACCGATTATGCATTGGGCCATGATTCACCTGAAAGACCTGAAAGCAGTATACTTACCGGGAACAGAAAATACTTTAGCAGATTTCCTGAGCAGAGCAAGTATGAAGCCAGGGGAATGGTCTCTAAAAAGGGAAGTCTTCCTTCAGGTAGTAAGGACATGGGGGACACCGCAAATAGACTTGATGGCCACGGCGAGGAACGCGGAAACAACCAGATTCTACTCGAGATGGAAAGACAACCAAGCCGAAGCCCAGGATGCCCTATCTCAAAAGTGGGAGTTCGAACTGGCTTACATTTTTCCACCAATACCACTAATCAGCAAAGTACTGAGGAAAATTTGGAATGAAAATTGCACAGTGATTGCAATCATCCCATCATGGCCGAGGAGACCTTCCGCTCCTGTTACAAATGAGCCAAAGAGTCCCAATAATACTTCCTCTAAGAGGGGATTTGCTCATCCAGGGTCCAGCAGTGCATCCAGAACCCCAGTCACTTCAGTTAGTGGCATGGTTCTTGAGAAAAACAACCTCTTGAAATCGGGCCTATCTGAATCTGTCTCTAATACCTTACTAGGATCCAGGAAATGCTATACGTCGGCCTCCTACTATAAAATATGGGGAAAGTTCTGTTCCTGGATGGTGGATAAGGGAATACCTTGTGATGCACCAAGCGGAGCAGATGTCCTAAACTTCCTTCAAGAGGGATAAAGGACTTAGTCTGAGCACTTTGAAAGTCCACGTTTTGGCAATTTCAGTCTTGACATATTCCAGATGGGCTCTGGATCCTCTCATAATGAGATTTTTTAGAGCAGTTTTGAGGATTAGACCACCTACCAAACAGTTGGCGCCTCCTTGGGACTTACCTCTAGTACTTAATGCTCTCATTAAAGTTCCATTTGAGCCACTGGAAGAAATTGGAATTTACTTACTCACCATGAAAACTCTATTCTTAGTAGCTATTACATCGGCCAGAAGAGTATCAGAGATCGAAGCATTGTGCTCTGAAGAACCTTATACAGTGTTCCATCAGGATAGGGTGGTGCTGGTTACTAAACCTGACTTCCTTCCGAAAGTAGTTTCCAGATTCCACATTCAACAAGAAATTGTTCTACCTTCATTCTTTCCGAATCCGACTAACGAAGAAGAAGTAGAATGGAGCAAGCTGGATGTGATGAGATGCCTAAAGATCTACTTACTGAGATCAAAGGACTTCAGTAAGTCAGACAAGCTTTTTATTCTGCCCTCAGGCAGTAAAAAAGGAGAAGCAGCATCCACTACAACATTGAGAAGATGGCTTTCTCTAGTGATAGAAAGGGCTTACACTTCCCAAGGTCATCAGGCGCCGTGTGTCATCAAACCACACTCAACAAGAAAGCTGGCTACTTCATGGGCTTCATGGGCTTCAAGAGCGGAGGTGCCGGTTGAGGACATCTGTAAGGCAGTTACATGGTCCTCTCCGATAACGTTTGTCAACCACTACAAACTGGATTTGTCTTCCTCGAAAGAGGCCCGCTTTGGGAAGGGTGTTCTTGCTTCAGTGGCAGGGAATAACGAATAAATATTTGAAATTTTAACCATTTGTTAAGACCCCACCCTTCTTCAGAGCTTGGGTAATACCTATATGTGATGCTGCCATATATGGCCAGGGTAGAAAATTGTTTCCATACTTACCGTTATTTTCTTTTCCTGGCTATTATACATGGCAGCATCACGCTCTCTCCCTTCTGGATTCTTCAACTGGGGCTATTTAACAAGACTGAGGGGTCTAGAGGGGAGGGGGCTTTTATTGGATTTAATTGTTTAATTATTCCTGTCCTGACAGCTGGGAGGAGGAGCTTACCCATATGTGATGCTGCCATGTATAATAGCCAGGAAAAGAAAATAACGGTAAGTATGGAAACAATTTTCTACTTTATCTTCCTCACCTCTACCCAGCTTTCTACATCACTGCATCTCTTCTCTGTGCCTCACCTAACCTACTCCCAACTTCCAAGTTTTTTTCTGGAAGTGCATACCCATCTAAGTAATGATCTATCTTGTCCTCCTCCTATTTTCTCTTTTCTCCCTCAGTATCAAAATCTCTCCTTACACCTACTTCCCTCAACCTCCCAACATCCTCCACATTAACCCTTCTATGCTGCACGCCCCCCCTTGTTTCATCTCATGCCCTGCACTCTTTTCTCTATTCTCACCATCGTTTTCCCACTCGATCTCATTCCAGACTCCATCCATATAAAACCCACTCACATCTTCTGTCTATCTCTCCTCCTGCTTCTAGCAGCTGGTGATGTCTCTCCCAACCCAGGGCATGTCATCTCCTGTACTCACACTAAGTCAGTCAGAAACCACACAAAACATCATCCGAATAATATGCCGTCTATCCCCATCTACCAATATTCAGTGTGCACTCTGGAATGCCTGCAATATAAAATCAACAGCCATACACAACCTCTTCATCTCAAATTCTTTCACACTTCTTGCACTCACTAAGACCTGGCTGTCCCCCTCTGATACTGCTACTCCTGCTTCATTATGTTATGGTGGGCTACAATTCTTCCACACTCCCAGACCAAACTACTGTAAAGGAGGTGGTGTAGGCATCCTTCTCTCTCCTCAATGTACCTTTCAACCTATCCTCCCTGCCCCTGCCCCTGCCCCTGCCCTACCCTTTACTTCCTTTGAATTTTGCACTGTCTGTCTATTTAAACCTCCTCCTCTAAGAATTGCCATCATTTATCACCCCCCTGTTCATCCTAGGCTATTCATTTAACACTTTTCTTCCTGGCTACCACATTTCCTCTCCTCTAGCATGCCTCCCCTCATTCTTGGGGACAGAAAAAAACACATTTTGAGGAATTCCAGCTTGCACTGACAAAGATGACGTGTTGGGTGGCATAAGAAAAACAGAACTGGAAAATGACAATACACTGAGGATGCCAAGAAGTCCTGTACAGCTGCATGAAGTCTTTATATCTGTTAAATAAGACCAAGAGATCAAAGCTGTTTTTGTTTGTTTGTTTTTTATTTTAAAACAAGTTTAATTAGATAAAGTGTATGATAAATACAGTAGGTTTTCATGAAGGAAATACATTTCAAGAAACAAAATAAGTAGTAGAAGAAATTTGAATTTAAAAAAATGACCTTGTAAACAAATATATACAAACGCATAAGAAGCTTTTAGCCCATTAGCAACAGTAAAGCCACTAAAAAAAATAAGGAGTATAAATATTAAGGACAGAATGTAGGGTTAGTATGACACAAATTGTACCCAAAGTTAGTAAGTGTGAGCAAAAATGATTATAAGAGATACGGAGAGATGTCTAGTCAATTAAAGAAACAAACTTACCAACTCTAATATATCCCCAGCCCTGGTTTTTTTATTTTCCACATCTCTTCTCTCCCCTTTTCTTCAATATTTCCCTCTTACCTCCATTATTCCTTTCATTTCCTCTGTCTCCTTTTCTTCATCTTCTAAATATTTCACTAAAAATAAGCTCAGCTGCATAAATTAAATTATTTTAAACAACAAAAAATAAAAATACTAAACAAAACATATAATCACCAAGGTGAATATAAACACCAGATAGAAATAAAATGCAAAGCATAAGCAAAGGAACTTACAGATGGGGAACGAGTTTTTTTTAGAACATTATTTTTTTTTTATAGATATATGAATGACTAGGGGGAACACAAACAAAAAGGGGAGGGGAGGTGGCTCACACTGCCAAGGAAAAAAATCCCAAAAACCTACATTCTTACACACACATTGTGTCTGTGAATGCGGGGTTTACATAATCATACAGTGTCAGTGTATTAATAATGCTGGGGTGTAATGCGAGGAATGTTCATGTCTGAATGCAGAGGTATATTTGTTATGTGATATGTTTGCAACTACACCCCTTGATGTCATCATTCCTCACAGTTATACCTTACTACACAAGGCTCCCTAAATGTATGGGATCTTATTGAAAACCCAGAATAATAGCCACTTGTCACTGCACACCTGTGGTCCCCCAAAAATTTGTGTACTCTCTGTCCATTAATTAGCCCATGTGTCATCATGTCTTTAAAATATATGAATTCAAATATTCACCTGTTCCATTTTTGCAGCAAATCCTTAGACTCTGCCAGACATATTATGCCCCCAAAATATTAGCATATTAACTAGAACTGCTGAATAACTAAGAAATGTATTATCTTAGGGCAAATAACATATGATGGACTGAATTATTCTTATCTGCCGTCACATTCTATGTTTCTTTATGTATTCTCCTTTGCAGCAAGTTATCAAGGTATTTTTCATTAAAAAAAATTTCTATCAAAACTAATTCCATATTCCTTATCCACAGAGAAGGGAAGGAAAACAAGTGACTAAGTGGTAATTAGAAATTTATTATAGTTTGTATTGGTATGACAATTAACTGATTTCACATTTTTTTTCCATTCTTTATTTAAGTTTGAGCAGCGAGAACAGCAAAATAAATCAACTGTGGTCAATGTAGTAAAATACAGAATTATTAGATACAAAAAAATTACAGACATATGAAAGGTGCCACAGGTTGCCAGTGGAACACTCTGACAATAAACCATAGCATTGTGGTGGTTTTGTTGTGGTCACTTCAGCGAAAAAATCAGCATACCCAAGCTTAACACTGTTGTGGCATCCTAGTGGCTTTCATTTTTAGCAAGAAAATCTTGGGCCCTTGGCACCCATTGTTGAAATGCTGAAGTTCTCTGATAGAGTCTCGCCAGTCACGGGTTTTAACTCTACCATGGGAAAACCCTGGTTAGGAGTACAATATAGAAGAGAGGGAAATTGAAGAATAAAACAAAAAAAAGTAGAAGAGGGAGAGAAGATTGTCATGTAACGCAGACAGAGTGGCCCCCAAGCCCTTCACGGTTTCAGTGCCTACATCACGGAGCTTCCTGGACTACCCTAGGGGTTGTCAACGTAGGTCTCCCATGGCTCCCACACCTTTGCAAATGTTTTCATGGTACCCCTGATGGCCTGACCTGAGGTGTCAGTTTGTCCATCAAGTAGTTGTTCTTAAGTTTCAGGAGTACAGTTTCGATGGAAGGTACAGCTGGGTTCAGCCATGCCTGAGCCAGCACTCTACTGCCTGATTTAACATTTTTAATAATATATTCATTTTGGGGAAAATAGTCATAAAAGTCGTAAAGTATAAATTCTGTAATTATGGATACATTCATTTGTTAAAATTCAGATATTAATCAAAACCTATTATCTTGCAAATACCTGTAGAATTTGCTTACTGCAGACACAGAGGTTAATTACAATTAGTATTTCCATTGAATATTTGATATTATTTTTATTGATTTGTTCTACACAATATTATTGCATGCCAACATAGCTAGATATAATTATTTTTACCACCATTTTTTTGAACGTGTTAGCATATTGTCAGTTTGCAATTCCACACTGAGATTGTTTAGTTGGTGAATGGATTGCAAAAATGTTAATTTGGTTCACAACCATTTTTAGAAATAGTTGGTTATTATTAGAGGTTTCCTCAACAACTAATTGTTACTTCGTAGAGGCATCAAATGTGCCATTTTTCTCATTTAAAACTCCAGGAATACATGTGGTCTATGTCTGTTTATTGTAGGAGGTATTGCAATATGATATCCTGTCATATTATGGAAGAATATTAAACTATTAATGCAATATATTATGTTGAGTTATGGTATTTGTTTGTGATAAATTATTTGAGCCAGTAACTAAATTGTGCATTATCCAGATTTCAATGTCTACTATGGAAATTACATTCTGACATGTTTGAATAAATGATCACTGATTGTTACTATCGTATACAGTAGATTATTGTTGTCACAATAAATTATATTTGTAAGTAATATAGTTATTGTATGTTATATTGTGTTGAATTATATTTCCTGGCTAATCATGGCAGCATTTAACTAATGGGTTAGCTCCTCCCTCTAGCCAATAGGACAGGAAAAACTTAAGTAAACAATTAAGTGGTCAGGTACATAAGGATTCTAGTCAGCCCCAGTTTCTCAGTCTTCTTTTCCTGTCCTCTTAGCCAAGGGACAGACAGTTTGTTCTGTTATTTTCTTTTTTTGCTCACCTGACTATTGATGTAGTTTTCACCCTGGGCAGGTCAGCCTCCCTGCCCAGGAAGCTCCAGGTTACATGTAGCCCACCTCTTGGTAGATGGGAACCCCTGGAGACTATAGAGATTACTGACTCTTTAGTACGTCATGTGGTCTTCCAGGAATCTTATTTCAGTCAGCTGATCTCTCTCGTAGAAGCAAGTTCGGGTCCAGGAAAGTCTATGTGCTGATTCTGACACAATACTCAGCATGCATGCGTGAACGGCACTCACAAACGAGGCCGTTCGACTGCTGAGTCCATGCAAACACACACACAGAGACTCAGCAGTCTCTGTGTGTGTGTTTGCATGGACTCAGCAGTCTCTGTGTGTGTATGGACTCAGCAGTCTGTGTGTGTGTGTGTGTTTGGACTCAGCAGTGTGTGTGTATGGACTCAGCAGTCTGTGTGTGTGTGTGTGTGTGTGTGTATGGACTCAGCAGTCTATGTTTGTGTCTGTGTGTATGGACTCAGCAGTCTGTGTGTGTGTGTATGAACTCAGCAGTCTGTCTGTGTGTATGGACTCAGCAGTCTGTGTTTGTGTCTGTGTGTGTATGGACTCAGCAGTCTGTGTGTGTGTGTGCATGAACTCAGCAGTCTGTCTGTGTGTATGTGTGTGTGTGTGTGTGGATTCAGCAGTCTGTGTGTGTGTGTGTGTGTGTGTGTATGGACTCAGCAGTCTATGTGTCTGTGTTTGTATGGACTCAGCAGACTCTCTGTGTGTATGGACTCATCAGTCTGTGTGTGTGTGTAAGGACTCAGCAGTCTGTGTGTGTGTGTGTGTGTGTGTATGGACTCAGAAGTCTGTGTATGTATGGACTCAGCAGTCTGTGTCTGTGTGTATGGACTCAGCAGTCTGTGTTTGTGTCTGTGTGTGTATGGACTCAGCAATCTGTGTGTCTGTCTGTGTGTGTGTGTGTATGGACTCAGCAGTCTGTGTGTGTGTGTGCGAATGGTCAGCAGTCTGTGTGTCTGTGTGTGTATGGACTCAGCAGTCTCTGTGTGTGTAAGGACTCAGCAGTCTCTGTGTGTGTGTGTGTATGGACTGTATCAAAGGAAATGTGTTTGTTTTTTAATAATCCTTGGTGGAAGATAATTAATTCTCCACCAGGGATTATAAAAAAAACAAAAAACCAAAAACACATTGTGTAGGGGCGGGGCTTAACATGCGGCAGGGGCGGGGTCAAAATGTGGTGAGGGCAGGGTTAAATGTGCCCCCATACTTTTGTCCCTGGCCCACCATGTGTCCCCCCTAAAAATGAATCCTAGAGACGCCATTTCCCTCAGGTTGATATGGACCATTCTCCTACGTCAGCCAAATCATCCATTATAGGCCATAGGTGAGCAATATATATTTTGTTATTTTTTATTCGGAGTTATAATTAAAGAGTGCGCAGAGGGAACAGTCTTATGTGACTTCTGCTTCAACAGCCCTCAAGACCGGTCGGGCCCTAGATCTCCATCACGGAGAAGTCGGTGGCCTGCGCAGGATGTGCAGCAAAGCCTTTGTAGGTTTTGCAGAAAATGCTTAGCCCTTATTGCTGGTGAATCTGAACAACAACAGCAGGCACCCTAGGCTTCAACCTCTGCACAGGATATAGCCTCATGGATTAAACAGGCATGGCAGAAGGGATTGCCAAATCTACAAGAGGCCTAGACAAGAATCCTTCCAAATGGGTTCAAAATCTTCGGAGGAGGAGAGACAAGGTGCAGCAGACTCCTGGGAATTGGAACAAATTTCCTCAAGTGACTCCAAGGCCGTGGAGCATACAAATTTCCTCAAGTGACTCCAAGGCCGTGGAGCATCTGATCTCCTTGGTCAGGAGAACCCTGGAGATTCCTGAAGAGGTACACGAGTCATCTGCCTCAGACAAGTTCTTTGGGGACCTGAGCCACAAAAGAGTCTCCTTTCAAGTGCACAAATCTATCAAGGAGCTTATGAGAAACGAATGGGTCACTCCAGAGAAGAGATTTTCATTGCAATCTTGTCTCCCAAAGCTTTACCCTATTAATGAAGGGGATTCTAGAATATGGATTTAAAATCCTAAATTTGATGCGCCTGTTATTAAGGTGGCTAAGCATTCTACACTACCTATTGATGGTAATGCTTCTCTTAGATAACCAATGGATAAGATAATTGACTCCAACCTATCAAAATTGTTTGTTGCTGCAGGCTTAGGCCATTTGGGCCAGGTAGCCCTAAGGGCTATGAAGGTCTGGATCATGGATATAGAGGAAGACCTGGATAAAGATGTATGTAGACACAACATCTCTGAGTCCCTGAAAGAAGTCAAGTTGGCAAGTGAATGGTTTTCAGAGGCTTCTACAGACCTTATCAAGGTCATTTCTAAAACTATAGGATACTCAGTATCCACTAGAAGAGCCCTATGGTTGAGATCTTGGGGAGCAGACATAGCATCAAAACACAATTTGTGTGCTTTACCCTTTTGGGCGATGTCCTCTTTGGCAAGCATTTAGAAAAAGCCATTACGAGGAGGGCAGATGCCAAGCAGGTCCTTCTTCCACAGGACAAGAGACCAAGGAAACCACTTCTGGACCGTAGACCTTAAAGGGAACCTGTCTCCTTTAGGGATGATAAGGCCTATAGACCGGGCAGAGAATATTCTAGGAACACTACCTGGAGAAGTGGTCAGTCAAAACACCATAAAACCTGTACATGGGGGGCACTGTTATACTTGAGAGACTTTGCTGAACACTAATATTAGTGTTTCAAAATAGTAAAATGTATCACAACAATTACATCGTCAGTGAAAGTACAGTTTGTGTATGAAAAATGCAAAAAAATTCATTTTTATTGACAATATCATCATTGTACTATGTTTTACTGTTTTTAAACACTAATATTTGTGTTCAGCGCAGTCTCCCGAGTAAAACAGTAACCCCCATGTACAGGTTTTATGGTGTTTTCAAAAGTTACTGAGTCAAATATAAGGCTTGAAATTCCTTTTTTTCACATTGAAATTTGCCAGATTGGTTATTTTGCCTTTGAGACTGTATGGTAGCCCAGGAATGAGAATTACCCCCATGATGGCATACCATTTGCAAAAGTAGACAACCCAAGGTATTGCAAATGGGGTATATCCAGTCTTTTACTGATGATATCGTCGTTGTGATAGGTTTTACTGTTTTTAAACACTAATATTTGTGTTCAGCGAAGTCTCCCAAGTAGAACAGTAACCCCCATGTACAGGTTTTATGGTGTCCTAGAAAGTTACAGGGTTAAATATAGGGCTTGTGAGACAAATTCCCTGGACTTTATGCCTGGGTTGTCGGGCAGGTCTCTCAGATTGTAATTAATAAAATGACTTAATTATGTAAAAATATTATATAAATATATTTGTAGAATTTAAATATATATGTATATATATATATATGTTTATGTATATATATATATATATATATGTATATATATATATAATTTTTATTATTTTTATTTATATATAGCTTTATATATATATATATATATATATATATATATATATAGAGAGAGAGATAAATATATGTATTTATAACATCATTCTAAATGTATTTTGAATGTAATATATATGTATATTAATATCAAAATACAGTTAGAACAAATTAAAAATGGTATATAACTTTTTTCAAATTTCTTTTTATTATTATTTTATTTTTTTCAATTTATTTATTGATTATTTTATATATATATATATATTATATATAAATAAAAATATATATGGAAATCTGGCACTCTACCTTTAAATCAGCTTCTGTAATAACCTCGGTGCTGCACAGCGTAAATAAATATGGAAAACGATGAAGAGAGCACTTTTTCAATCAAACTTTATGTGTGGTGAAGGGGATCAACGTTTTGACCCAGGAGGTCTTTGTCAAGATACAAATACAAGTGAGAAAATTGTATATATAGGGCATAAATTGTTAAGAGCTAATCACTTACAGTGCAGGTGTAACACCCCAGATCCGTGTGTGGACGCAGTGTAGTACTCAAGTGACCGCGTGTGGGATTGACGAGGACATGATGACGTCATAGTGATGCGACCGAAAAGGTTGTGAAAAAGCGTCTGGTTCCTATCGTGATGCTGTGTTAAAAAGATATAAGTGATCATGAATCGTGCGTTAAGTGATCATGAATCGTGTGTTAAGTAAAAATAAAGTAAAACCAACTAGGAGGATATGTAAAGAAAATCCGTAAATGGCAAGGCATCAGCAGCACTTATATGTTATTTTCTATTACAGTGTCTATCATGCAAACTGTTGATTAATACCTTCTATGTACATAAATATTTGTATATTGATCTGTATATAGCCCACACTTTTTTTACACTCTCTCACTTCTGTTTTTTACGTCACTCATTTCATTTAATCTTTCCCACATTCACTTATAATCTCCACACACACCACTCCCATCCCTTATTGCATATCACTTTATTGAGACACTTGATTTCTTTGCTCCTTCTTTACACTCTCCCCCTTTCCTACACTCAATTATTTGGTCTTTTCCTTCTTCATTCAGCTCCACTCTTCTTCTATATACAAATATATATATATATATATATATATATATATAGATATATATATATATATATATATATATATATATATATATATATATATATATATATTTGTGGTCGTGGCAATATAGCCGTATATGGAAACATAGCATATGATAACATATCAATATTGGAATTAGTCGGTTGTGGTGTGCCGAAACCGACAGAGGAGTAGGCCTGTAAAAGTGGGCCCACCTTAGAGGGTGTTTGTAATAGAGGGAGTGGTGGGTGGGTTGACTCGCCAGACCATTACGGTAATGTGGGAGTGGATTGGCAGCCTTTTTATAGGGAAACCAAGCCCCTCCCACAACTACAGGCCAAGCCTTTTAATATATAGATATATATACATAGAAGGTATTATTCAAAAATTTGCATGATAGACACTGTAATAGAAAGTAACATATAAGTGCTGCTGATGCCTTGGCAAAAGAACAATCAAAGCAGGATGATACATATATCAAATAAGAGCAATAAAGATTTAAGCTATAATCAGATACATTTGTCAAAAATTTTTTGCAGAGCAATGTTAGATATGTTAGACAGAGAGACAGAGAGACAGCCTGGAGATGGACTTAATGAAAGAAAAACATAAAATAAACATATCAATAAAAATAAAAACAAAATAAACGAAATAATGAATAAAATAAATGAATCGCAAAATACATGTATAAATAAAATTGATAATAATACAACTAAATATAAAAGTAAAAATAAAATAAATGTGGATGTAAAAATAAAAATAAAAATAAATACGAAAGAATAATAAAATGAAACAATAGAAAATATAAAAAAATATAAAAATATAAAAAAATATAAAAAATAAATAAACATGAAAAAATAAAATACAATACAAACAAAAACATAATAATAATAATAATAATAGTAAAAAGAGAGGAAAGAAAGATAAAGAATAAATGCTAATAAAATAGTGAAAAAATATACTAAGACTATAAAAAATAAAAAATAAAAATAAATAAGAAGATAAAAAATGTATATATGAAAAGTCCAAAAACATCCAAAATTTTGAAAAATCACATTATTATCGTGTGTCCAGGAACGAGTTGAAGGAGACATATTCGTAAAGGCCCTTCGGATGTATCGTGTCCAATGTCCTAATACAATAGACCTTGAAGGAGAATTTTGGATCGGTCTCCTCCTCTGGATAGCAGAGGAATATGATCGATGGCTATGAATTTTAGAGTTGGAAGACGATGGTTTGCTTCTAAAAAATGTTTGGCTACCGGTTTGTCGGTCCTGCCATCTCTAAAGGCCGTCGTGATCCCAGATTGGTGGCCCCGCATCCTATCTCGTAGAGTGAGGTCAGTTTTCCCCATGTAGTGCAGCCCACAGGGACATGATATTAGGTAAACCACATGGTCAGTCAAACAAGTGATATGATGTTTAATAAAGTAGTGTCTTCCTGAATAAGGGTGGGCGAAGGAGGAACCTGTAAGCATGTGTCCACAGGCAACGCAGTTGGCTTCCTGAATAAGGGTGGGCGAAGGAGGAACCTGTAAGCATGTGTCCACAGGCAACGCAGTTGGCGCATTTAAAGCAACACTTTTTGGTATGGGTCTTTTTGAGGGAAAAGAGACAAAATATCCAAACTGGAAACTATGCTTTCAGTTTGTCTACTCTGGCCTTAAATTTTAAAATTGACTTTGAGTTCTCACTTTAGTGATTAGCCCTGTGATTTTTTAAGTTTACTATAGATTACTATTATTATTATTATTGCCATTTATATGGCGCCTGCAGATTCCATAGCGCTTTACAATATTATGACAGGGGGGAGTTAACTATAAATAGAACAATTACAAGAAAACTTACAGGAACGATAGATTGAAGAGGACCCTGCTCAAACGAGCTTACAGTCTATAGGAGGTGGGGTGTAAAACACATTAGGACAGAAAAAAGCAATCAAATTAGGTGGGAGTGAAGCAGAGCTGGAGGCGAGAGTAGAGTGCTGAGCCTTAGGAGACAGCAAGAGACAGGTATGTGAGGTAGAGGTTACTCTGGGAGGCCATAAGCTTTCCTAAAGAGATGGGTTTTAAGGCACTTCTTAAAACTAGAGAGAATAGTTTTTGTTTTGGCAGCAAGAGAAAGATTGACATTTATAAATGTAGTACATAGTCACGTTTTGTTGTCTAAAAGTTAATATCTGTATGCTAATTATCAGCACCCTTCCTTGCTGCTAGCTTAGTACAATCATAAGCTGATAACAGAAAACATAAAGGTGACAATCTGCATCACGTTTTTCCTTGTTACAGTAACTGATCTATGTACTTATTCATAATTGTCTGCTGCCATTTTAGAGATTGTTGGTATGGCATTGAAACAGCATGCTGTAACAGGACAATGCCTTAACTTATTTACAAAGGCAGTTAGCTGAGATTCTTTTTCATTTCACGTAGTAGGCACTACAAATATATGGCTCTGTATTTATCTCATCTAGTCACTGTAAGCAATTAACCAATGGACCGTGTTTTCCTTTTCCTAATTAGTTTTTCTAGAGAATGCAGTAATTATGATTAGAGCTGCACACATTCTAAAATAAGCAATCTGGAATGGGCTGCTAAACTGCATCCTTGGATTTTTAAATAGAGTATCCATCTGCAGTGTTATTCACATTAACAAGTCAATACTGATGCTATTAACCAGACTTGTGCTTTAATGCTTTTCAGCTGGTATGAACGAAACAGATTACTTTTAATCTACGTCCAAACGAATCGATCCATCTGTAGTCTTATTCAATGAACGAATTAATTATTCATAAAATAAGATTTCATGAGTAATCCCGGATGGATCGAATCATTCAGATAAAGATTAAAAGGAATTTGATTCATTTTCACCAGTTGAAAAGCATTAATGCACAAGTCTACTGTTAATAGCATTGTGTATTAGTTCATTCTAGGATCTGTGGAGGCAGAACTTTTTAATCAGCACCAAAATCATCCCCACTAGTTAAGGACCAGATTAAGGTTTATACATTGTATGTAGAAGTTTGTTTTTAATTAATGTCATGTGTATATAGAAGATGCGAGCCTGATTCAACCCTGGCTAGCACAATGTACCCAGTTACAGATTGTTTTGATTATACAGGTATCATTGTTTGGTCTTTACAGTTTAGGACATTGTGCACCTGGCCTGGTCAAATTGGTTGCTATCTCCTGATGATGGGTTTCCTAGTTATTTAATAATAATTTGACATGTTTGTTCTTTGTTCTCTGCACCCATACCCTGCAAATCGTGTCTACACAATTAGAATCATTGAAAATAAAATTGATTTGCAATTATTGGGATGGTAACAGAGCCAGCGCTACCTTTCAAGTGCCGTCTTTGATGAGCTCCCCCACAGTCACCCCATGCACCATAAGCCAGTAGGGAGATCTATAGATCTCCCTGCATGGCACTGTACTGCTCACTGTGCTGGCTGCCCTCTGGCTGAGAGCAGTGCTCTAGAAGTGCTTCATCAAGGTCAGAGACAGGAAGGGGGCATTCCAAGCCGTCTGCTCTCATCCATATTCAGTTAGCAGCCCATCTGACTACCAGGGAAACCAGATCCACTGGACCACTAGGGAATAAGGATCATAGTTGCATCACAGCCAAAAGATACACAGAAGTGGGGTTCAGCTTAAAATAAATATAATAAAAACAAGCAGTGTGTGAGGAGACTGAACAGGGAAATACAACCATCCACATTCAATCTACTTCCCCTACAATCATGCTGTCATGTTACCCCGTCTCCCACACACAATAAGGCAACCTGTTACATCACCCCACCCCACACATTCAGTCACCCTGTTGCATCACCCCACACATTGATTCTTCACAGTCATCATGTGACAGTCAATAACCATGTCAATCCCCACACTTAGCCCTCACACACAGTCACACTGCCAAAGTCACCCTTCCACACTAACTCTGTCACAACCACCCTACCATAGTCACCCTCATAAACACACCCTTAGGTACAGGCCCCACCAGACAAACAGTAATCCTCATACTCACACAATAATCCCTCACACAATCAACAGAGCCTCAGCCACAATGCACACAGTAAGACCACACGCACCCCTCTATACATACAATACACTGCAAGAAGCTCCCTCAAGACACATATGTTCCAAGGCACAGAGATACATGTGCTCACAGACACAGAGATACACAGCCTCAGATAGGCATTGCAGGCTAAATCATGGATACATATGCACAGATAGACACTTACAGATGCACACAGATACTCACTGCCAGACACACTTTCTGAGGCACATACATGCTACACAATGCCAGACATGCACACACAGGTACCAATACCAGACAAACACAGTGATTGTGTCACTGTATTTGTCAATGTGTGTGTGTGTGTATGTCAGTGTGTGTGCATGTATGGAGTGTGGATATATATATATATATATATATGTGTGTATATATATATATATATATATATATATATCTAAGTATTTATATTTGTGTGTTTATCAGTGTGTGTATGTGTGGGTGTGTATCTGTGTGTCCAAAGTGGCAACATGATTGCAATATGAGGGTGACAGTATGCATAATATTATGGTAATGTGGCAAGATATACAATATACACATATGGATTATTTCTGCAAAATGCTTGGTAGCTCAGGAGAGTAATACTTATCCATATGTACAGCAACAAAGCAAAGAAAGATTAACTGGCATGATAATAATGATGGTGATGATGACAATGAGAGGTAAATGACAAAGGCATCATAAATATTATCAAGTAAGGCAAGTAGTACAGCACAAAATGTCTGGTTGATTAATCATTGAAACTAGAAAATTTTTGGGGGGGAGTTTTAAGGTACTAATTATATGAATACTGAATATCAGTGTCCATAATTAATCCTAAGTATCAAAAACATATACACAAGAAACATTCTTATCAGAAAATGATGTTGGGGGAAAGCAGGAGCCAAACTGTCTTTTAGCTCAGGTATTAAATTTTTGAGCAAATCTATCCTATGACGTGAGAAATTGTTTGTCACATGTACTTTGTTGGAAGTCGGTAAGAGCACTATATAAAAATTGTGAAATATATAAACAGATGAACATTCTTATTTCAGTGAGTCTCTATGATGTCTAAGTGATAATAGTTGTTCTATATACTGACTCTTTTGTCTTTTTCAACATCTTAATTTTGACAGTACAAAGCAAAGCCAGACTCCTGTCAAATTGATTTGATCTGGATTCATCGTTAACATTCATGAGATGATACACTAATGTTTGAGATTTAAGCATCTAATGCAGTATACGAGAAGTTAAAATCTTGTGTTAAAATGGCCATTGATTTTCCTCTGGTCCTCATTACGTCTTATTGATATTTTTGTTCAATCAGCTTGAACTGTGTTAGCTAACCAGCAGCCAGTGACTCTTTAAGAAATAACTCAACCAAGGTGAGTCAAATAGTCAATGACCAAGAGCACAATTTAAAGATTGATTGGAAGATATTCCCATCATCTTTCCAGCTCATTAACTGAATAGTCACATTAAATTCAATTTAACCTGCTGACTGCCCTTGACCCTAGGACTCAATAACTACAAATTATTGTCTACCCAAACTCTCCAACTAAATATACAACTAAATAAGACTAAAAATAAAACTAGTGTACATGGTCACATTTGCAAATAAAGATACGAGAATCTAAAAGTCTTGTTTGTGTCTCAACATCTCTCTATCATTTATTGA
Organism: Pelobates cultripes; assembly: GCA_933207985.1. Lineage (NCBI taxonomy): Eukaryota > Metazoa > Chordata > Amphibia > Anura > Pelobatidae > Pelobates > Pelobates cultripes. The sequence goes on from OW240916.1 coordinate 245,330,578, forward strand.
ATTCATTAAATATCCTTGGTGGAATATATTAGTTTTTTAACCAATATGCTGGCAATGAAAGCCTTATGTTCCTTGTCCTCAGAAGGTAGCATTGAGGATGTATTGGAGTTTGGTAAAACTTCAAATACATCTGTTACTGTAGTTGCTATGGTGGAACACAATATTCCTTCCACCAGAAGGATATACAAGAACTCTTGGAGGATATTCATGAATTAACCTCAACTGACCTTGACAATATGAAGGAAGAATTCTATACTCAAACAGGCTGTAAAATGCTGCAGAAAATTGAATGGATGATTCCTACCTTCCTATGAGGAAAATTAATGCTGTAATTTGTCCATTACAAACTTCATTCTCTGAGCTGACCACAAGACAAAAGAAGAAGAAAGTAAAATACAGTATATAAAATATTAACAGAGCATACGATATTAGCCTTAAAATCCTAGAATTATATGAAAAGTACATCCTTTGTGTACTGCAAGAAATTAGCTAAATAAATTATTTCTGATTCTACAGTGTTTTATGAGATTCACTCTATCATGTTTTTTCTCTGGTATCTCAGACTCCTGTTTTGTAATATTTCTTTCGAATTGTTTTATCTTTATTTTAAAACACAAACCATTCTGGGTAATAAAGTTATATATAGTATGCCTGTGAAAGTAGATAGGAAAATAAACCTTTGGAGACAGTTTACAAGAGATATACTGTCCTGTAACAACAGCAGAAACAAACAAAGGAAAAGGATAGAATACTCAATGTTGCCATTTCTATTCCTTACAATAAATAGTCTCTTAAAAAAGTTGCATTGTTTCTTTGCTATTTGCTTTTATTTATTATTATTATTATTATTTCATATTAGTAACAGATAATGATTGCAAGAGGGTACTCTCAGAAATGTATGGTTATATCTGTTCTGATCCCAGTGCAACACTAACATAATGCTTCGTGATCCAAAATGGTCCCCTATGTAGAGGTGGGTTGTCCTCTAGATAATTAAGACATTAATCTACTGACATTTATTTCACTGGAAACATTATAGTTTGAAGTATAAGGACTATATTTAAACAACCTCTGATAAGCGACATAAAATCTCAGTGTGTGAAATAGTTTCACTGCCTATTTAATTTGTCACCAAGATGGCCTAGATTACAAATTAAGCCTTCCATCCATTTGCAAACTTTTTCACACATGGAAAGTTTCATTACATGCCATATGAGAAGAATAACTGAGCAAAAAATTAAAAATATTCACAGGGCGGTAACAGCTGGTAAAAATAGCTGAAGAGTTCGAATCAATCATTAAATGACTTCCTGTAGAGAAAAATGGGAGTTGTTAGAGATTAACTTTTTAAGTAGCATTAGCTGGGAAATGTAGATAGAGGGTTTGAATCAACCACTAAGTTCTTCACATAGAGAGTAATGGGAGTTGCTAATGACCAGCTTTTAAGTAGCACTAACTGGTAAAAGTAGCAGCTAACATGCCACTTATTTTCTATGGTAGGAACTAAGAGACTGATTACAACCCTCTCTCTACTTTAACCGCACAGCGTGGCTTACCTTTAGGGTTGAACTGTTTGAAAGTGGTTGAATCCGTAAAGGAAAGATGGAGCCAAGTGACTCCAGACTCCATAACAACTTTATTGAGAGGAAGTTATCATTGAGGCTGATGTCAGCTGTAAGTGTTCCTTTAAGGTGAAACAATATGCAATATTTATGAACCAATCATATGATACAAAAGGTTGTTGCCAAGTACTTCACTATACATTAAGGCTTAGCTCTGAATCATTTCCTCTACAGTAGTCAATCCTTGCTGGGTTTTTTTTCTCAATATTTTCATTTGAAATGTATGCAGGACATATATTCCTATTACCCGAAAATAAAAAGGACACGGGTTGCCTATGTACAGCAACAACCTGATGAGTTGGAAAGACTGGAAAATATACTTTACATAAAACTGGCAGACTTTAGCTTTCTTCAGTTCATTTCAGCCAACATTTTTTATTAGAGAAGAGTCTGGGAGATTACATTGCTTCAGCGAAGATCAAGCAACATAATGCCAGGGAAGAAAAAAAGATTAGTTATGATGCATTGCAACAGCGAAATCGGAACAAATGTGAGGATTACGTTGATCTGATAGTGAAGGAAGGCAAAATGTATTGCTTGATTCCACTAAGCCGATTTTAGTGAATGTTTTTAACTCCTTATGTAGTGTTATGGAAATATTAATGCCCAGCCCATATTGGAATAAACACAAAAAATTAATTAAATTCATCATGAGAGTCGATCGTGGATTTATGACAAAAGAACCACAAGTACTTTTAGCTACAGAATAATCATAAGAAGCTGTGTTTTTAATAGCACTTTTTATGTAGCACTTGAAGCACCACTGTGACTTGCAAGGTCTTCGCATTTTCGAAAAACTTCCTTAAGGTGACATACCCTATAAAATGATACCACCGACGTTAAATAAGAAAAAAAGATATACTTCCTTAGAGCTCTAATTGGTGCCACTGTCTAATGGTTCAACTCCATCTTTGTCTCCTGGCAGGTGAAGAATATGCGAAAGTACAAAATGAGAATCTTGGAAAGATAGTCCATGCAGAATGAAAGGGCATCGACATCTGTTATGCATTATTTTAAATGATCACTGCTGAGGCCCTTTTACTTTCATGGATTACCATTAATAGGTTCTCTAAGTACTAAAATGTATTGTGATAATGCATAAATAATTGATGCACAGGCAGAGTAAGTCTTATCACGGCATTAAAGGCAAAAGTCAAGGTATATGACCGAAATTTAAAAAAGGCAGTAAAAGGAGATCACATTTTAAAGTTTATAGACAGACTAAACCATATCACATCTGCTCTTCGATTACATAGAAAAGCAACTGAAAGAAGAAATAATGATTAAATAATGTTTTTTTTGTGAATTCCTGGTTATCAGTTTACAAAAAAGTGATTTGTTATGAGAGGTCAGCTAACTAGTGTGATTTTTAAACCGATATTCAGCATAAATAAGTTGTTCTTAATAACAATCATTTATTGTAAAAATTGTATTGAATTAAAATACATAATAAGTATGTATTATATATTTTAGATATATATTTTAAAACAGGAGAAGGCAAATAGCAAATGCACAGGTTTCAAGATCCCTTTAACTCCTTAAGGACCAAACTTCTGGAATAAAAGGGAATCATGACATGTCACACATGTCACGTGTCCTTAAGGGGTTAAACTAGGGAGTCACGAATAACCTCCCAACACCTTCACTTAATTTTCAGGTTAATGATAAAAACTCAGAGTATAGTCCCCTATGATGTGGATATATTTTTGATTGAGGAGTTCAAATACCCTGACCCCGTACATATCTGATTACCATAACTCTAAATAGTCTCAGTAAGTGCCTTACCATACTGATGCCCATCCCTGTGGAACTAGTATTTGTCATTTCCCAAGGGTACATTGCTAGGTGCACCAATCTCACCAACCTGGCTTAAATTAAAAAAAAAAAAAATCACAACCTGGACATTGTTGCTACTTCATATATGTGGTGTGGAGTTTGTATCTTCCCTAAATGCTATATGAACCAAGAAAAAATATTGAAATGTGAATTGAAATACTCTAAAATTCATGAATATCAACTGACATCAATGAATTCTAATCTTCAGGGTAGGGTAAATAAGTAGGACAGAACCCCGGGTCCATAAATGGGGCTGTATACAGGTACAGAAACTAAAAGAGGAACTTTATACTGGGTTTTTAGGGAAAGAGATGAACTTTCCCTGCCTGAGTCATTTATAAAAGTAAAAAGAAAAAAAGGACCAAACATACTGGGAGAACAAAATATAAGAAACATTAAATAAACAGGCTGCTTACCAATACCTCTGAGGAGTTGCACATTATAAATATGAACACAAAACATGGCCAGGGAGCAAAAGAACGCAGGGACAAGAGCTCTCCTGAGCAGTGAAAATTTTTTATAGGCACTTACATAAAAGGCACAATATGCAGCAACACAGGGGGAGACAAATTTAAAAAACTTTTAATAAAAGTGGCCCTGTACACAAAAACTGCTAAAGTTGCCTCCATCCAACTGCTGTGGAAGATAAAAAAAAAAGTCTGACGTTTACATGATGAGTAGGTCTTCTTTAAGAGACTTTCTTTTTCCTTTTAACCATTAACCATTAACCATTTCTGAATATGCTACCATGATTGGCCTGGACAACTAAAGTAGGGTTTTTCAACAGTAGTCCTTTTGAATGCAAAAACACAAAACATCTCCATAGAACACAAAACAAGCATCATAAACAAGGTGAATGTGTATCTCAAGATACACTTTTTACTTAGGCTTCTGAACTGGGAGCATTGTGATGGGCTGAGAGCATTGGCTGGTGCTTTTAGCCAATCAGTGCAGCTAATTAATGTTGCTTTCATCAGTGAGCCTTGTCCTTTAGAGGAAGCAATCCGTCGCTGTCTTACAGACTTTGGGGTTAAGATTTAACTTCTTCAGGTAAGATGGTGCATGGTATTTACTTGCACCATTATAACTTAATTATGATTAAGTTGTTATGGTGTTTGGAGTGTTCCCTTTATGCAAGGTTTGCATAAAAAATATTGAAATCAACTTTTCTCTTTCCTAGAAGTGCTCTTATTCAGCTCTTACATCACAGATATATGAAGGAGTAATAGTAAGCAAAAACAATGTGGATCAATGCATTCTATTTTAAAGCAATTTATATAACTAAACAGTAAGCCAAAAACCAACTTGCTAAATTTAGTCAGAGGATTTGTTACTTGACAACTCACCATGATTCGATTTCACAAGCATGAACAAACCGCCAAGCTTCTCACTTCCCTTTAAAAAGTGTAAAAAAAAGCTTCTAAACAGTCCATCTCAGCCGAGGGATACATCAGTTGACTTCTTAAAAAGCCAACCATCTGAATTAAATTCTGTTTCTCTCCACCAGAATATAGTCGTGGAGTTATCCACCACCAGGGTCTGAACTCTAGAGGAAATGATGGGAGATTATTGTGTATTTGGGAGATTATGGAGTATTATAATAAAACCTGCAACATTTTCAGGGCACCTTTCAGTAAAAATAGGGTTAGTTACTTATTAGTTATCTAAATATAAGAATTATTTATTCTATGAATTAAAGTGGACCACACACCTGTTCAGAAATTAATATTTTTATTATACTATATAGTAGTAAAGTTTGTTTGAAGTGCATGAATAAAAAGTTAGTGAAATTTCTGGAGAAACAATCTATATAGCGATGATAGGTGCATTCACTGTGCATCTGAAAGAAATAGAAGAGTTCTCACTCTATTTGGCCTAAAACTTTGAGTTCAGGTTTCTAAGATTCTGACATCAGAATCCAGACAACACTGATTTAGTAGTACCATAGGGCTTTACAATAAAAGCTAAAATATTGACCATATGATGGCAAAAAAAGTCTTTTTTTGGTTAACTTATTGACTTCTAGCTACTTTCTGATGACGTTGGAGGTGCAGTGGATGAGGACCTTCTCCTTCTTGAAACAGATCGTGATCGCTCAGCACTGTATGCAACATGCTTGTCATAATTTTGTAGATGAACTTCAACCAAGTCTCTTTGTTGCTGGCTAATTGTCTGACTAATCAGTCCAGGGAGAGCTTGAATGCTACCAATTAATGTCTCTAGCTTTGTTTCTAAGACAACAATCCTCTTCTCAAAGTCTTCGCTTCTTTCATTTAAATCTGAGATCATGTCATACATGATGTTTTGTGTCTACAAGGAAAAGAAAAAACAGACATCAACGACTATATTGTAAATGTTGATTTTGTCACAACACGCAGTCTGGGAAATTAGATACAATCTAAAAGAATACATAGAGGAATAGGAAGAATTCCTCCCTCAAGAAAAAACTGTCTGCTGGAGATAAGAGACGTACAGGTTGATGTAAAAACTGAGATGGGCAAAAATACAGAGATTGACAGACAGATAAATGTGAAAATTGTTTAACTATTTTCTGTTTACTATTACTTCTATTAACCTGAAAAGTTGTTTTAACAAAATTAAGAACAGCGATTCAGTGGTATGTACATATGCATTACAATTTTATTTATAGAGTGGCAATATACAATGTATCAATATATACCGTATTTTTCGCTCCATAAGACGCACTTTTTTTCCCCTCAAAAGTGAGGGGAAATGTCTGTGCGTCCTATGGAGCGAATGTGAAGAATTACTTACCTGTCTTGGAGCGTGGGCCGGCTTCACAGCGCGCTCCGCGGTCCAGGAACTTCTATTTCAGGTTCCGGTTTCCGGAGACACTATGGGAGAAAGGGAGGGGAGACACTATGGGAGAAGGGGAGGGGAGGAGACACTATGGGAGAAGGGGAGGGGAGGAGACACTATGGGACAAGGGGAGGGGAGGAGACACTATGGGACAAGGGGAGGGGAGGAGACACTATGGGACAAGGGGAGGGGAGGAGACACTATGGGACAAGGGGAGGGGAGGAGACACTATGGGACAAGGGGAGGGGAGGGGAGGAGACACTATGGGACAAGGGGAGGGGAGGAGACACTATGGGACAAGGGGAGGGGGAGACACTATGGGACAAGGGCAGGGGGGGACACTATGGGAGGGAAAGTGCACTATGGGACAATGGGAGGGGGGACACTATGGGATCAGAACACTAATGGACAAGGGGAGGAGGAGTTAAAGAACACTATGGGACAGGGTAGGAGGGGTTAACAATCACTATGGGACAGGGTAGGAGGGGTTAACAATCACTATGGGACAGGGTAGGAGGGGTTAACAATCACTATGGGACAGAGGAAAGGGGGGTTAAAGATCATTATGGGACAGGGGAGAAAAAAAAATATTCTGAACAACCTGTCCCATGGTAAGAAACACTATGGAACAGTTTGTTCAGAATATTTTTTTTTCTGGGTTTCCTCCTCTAAAAACTAGGTGCGTCTTATGGTGAGGTGCGTCTTATGGAGCGAAAAATACGGTAATTGACAACAGATCAAGTTTATCGCATATATAAATATAAACATCATGTTTATACAGTATGGTACATACAGACTTCTAATCAATAGATCAAACAAAGAATAAATAAATGTACAAAATGATGTCCCATATGTGTCAAATAAAAAAATGAATGCACCAGAGATGTTTAGTGTCCTGCACCTCCCAAACAACTTTCAGGAAGCTATAGACCCTTAACTTTTTTCGATATAAGCACGGCAGTAGAGGGCTTAGCTTTTTGGCTCTGTGCAATCAATAGATGATTTTAGTCAATGAGCTAGCCCTGCACTGCTTAGCTCAGGAGACCAACGGAAGATCCTAAGCAGGAGCTCCTGGCTCTCTAAAGACAGCAATGGAGGCAACAGGTTGCACCTAGCTGTCCACAGGTATGCAGTCAAAGCAGTCTAAACCGATTTGGCTACTTACACTGAGGCATGCCAGGGCACTCCTGGCACCATAATTACCTCACCACGCTGTAGTAGATATGGTGCTTGGAGTGTTCCTTGAATTGTTTTGTCTATGTCTTGCAAATGGCAAGTCAAAGTGCAGTCTTTGGTAAAAAATATGTAACATACCTGTCAACAGATCAATCATAGCAAATCATGTATTGCGCTAGGAATCCTGTTTTTTTTTTTTCCAGATTGTGCTATTCTTGTAGTTAGAATACTGTAATCTACTTTGACCCAGTGTGGTTAACCAACTGAATCACAGATTTGACTCAGTTATGTTATTACAAGTCTCTTGAGTCGAAATGTCCAAGGATTAACATAGAAAACCTTTTTTGATTCCATATAATGCCACACTAGTTAATAAATGGATAAAAGAGACAAGTGCAATAAAAATAATTGAGCAGGACTCTTGTCACGAAAGGTCAGAAAATGTAATGTAAAATGATTAGAGCCATGATAAATTACATGATCATCATATCAAAAATTTTGATCTGTTTGATGGTCTTAATAATAATTGTGGCATACATTTTGTACTCATTGCCTATTCTCAGTGTTGTCACTCTAGAAAATATTATACATAAAATAAAATGGCAAAGAACATACATACATACATATTAACCAAATATCTTTATAAGAATGCTGAATCTCTCTGTTTCAGACTTATAATTTTAACATTTTATTTAGTTTTTATTAATATATTTTTAGAAAACATTACAGTAATGGCAAGGTAACATAAACAAACACAGAAACATGGGAAAGAAACAAAATATGATATAAGATATTTTTATTTCATTTCTTTCCCGTGTTTCCGTATTTCTTTGTGTTACCTTTATTATTTTCTATTTTAGCCATAGCTTTAGTTATTTGTTATTTCACAGATTGGTATGCCTACAGCTACACGGTACTCTATAAACAAAGCCAGAGTATGCTTCATTTCCTTCAGACCCCCTTAGTAAGGTTTGACATTGTTTTATGTTCACTGCTGTAAACTGCATTTTAGTGCTAAATAAATGTGCTGATTCAACTTAGACACACATCTGTATCTTAACCCTCTAACACATTTACTCTGAACATTTGTAATCTAGTATACCCTACTATTCTACAACCGTAGCATGTAATTGCATCTATGAAGAAGCCACAAATCTGACATTATGTCTTCCTTGTTTGTGCATACCGTTTATTGTTCTAGTTATGCTTTGTACATAGCCAACCAGGAGAATCTTGTTGCATTTAAATTCCTTACTTCCTTAGTTCTCATGTTTAATGCTGATGTTATGTTCTTGGACCTAGCACTGGTTTTCAACTCTGATTCAAATTTTAAGATTTTGGCTATGTACACTTAGGTATCGGATCATATATCTCACGTATGCAATCAGCTATATGGACAGAGGCAGGTTCACAACCAACTATGAATGGGAGCTAGACAATATAAAAAGTGAAATCGTTAGATTTTTTTTGTAATTAGTTCCTTACTTATGCATTATATACATAACACTCACTGGGAATAATATGTCTAAACCTTAAATGTTAAATGCGTATAAAACACTGAGTGACATAGGAAAGGTAGAAAAACTGAAAATGTACAAAATATTGAATAGTCAATGAAAATATTGTAAAAGTATTGCCATAATAGCGGATTGTTTTTGTAATGCATATATGAGAACCCGTTTAATGTTACTGTTTTCTTTTAAAAAGAATGGGATATTTTCAGAAAATATCTGTGCTGTCATTTGGAGAACTATACAAAAATGGCTGCACAGCAAACTATCTCAAATGTAACCCATTGGTGAACTTTCAAATCAATGAGCAGATACTGTTATGGAATGTATGAAAAGAAATCTGATTAAGTTTGAGCCTCAAGGGCATCCTAAATGTCTTTGGCTAGGTTCTTTGTCTCGTTCACTCGGTACAACATGATAGTTTCAGTTCTTCGAAGTGATGAGCTTATTTTGTGTATAATATCGCAGACGTATAAAAATTTCGCCTTTGTTTGCTATGATGTTTTATGGTAACTTTAAGGCGTACTTTACTATATTAAATTTTTTTATGGTCTTTACACATCAATATAATACTGTACCTACCTTTGCCAAATCCACCAAAGTATTTGCTTGATCATTTAATTTCCTCTGCTCCATTTTAACACTCCGTAATCTATAATATCGATAAAAATATGAGCATTAGATGTCGTTCTTCATGCTTTATTATTTCGCAATATGCATGCATATATCTTGCAAGAGCAAAACAAGATTGTTATGAGCAATGTCTCGGATAGTTTAATATCAATTTGTTATGTTTCGGTCAAATGGAAAGCATGCTTCTTCAAAACAGCAAAAACGAAAGGAGAGAGTAAAATAATGTGATGTACTCTGAGAATAGATCTTTATGATTCTACTTCATAGAAAAAAAGGATTAGATACTTCTACTCATGTGGAAAAACCAAACCCAAGAACATTCCTTTAAGCTTAGTATCACGACAAGCAGACTTCAGAAAACAATACAAGGATTCCTCTGTAATAACAAAAACATATCCATGTCCACATATGCCTACATGTCTTGATACTGGTTTTAAACCTGTTTAGTCTGAGATGGATTAGGTTAGAAGGTGTTGGTACCTGATGAACAAATACAGTGATAAGTGAGAGTCTCGATTATATAAAATTACCTTTTATTTGACCAGCAGCTAAAGAACCACAAATATAAAATTTGGCAAGTTGGCACTTTACTTACTATGATGGCAAAATCACATTGCCCAGTCAATACAAGTAAAATCGGGATCGCTTCTTCAAGTAGGTTAATTGCAAGCCGACCAATCAGAAGGCTCTGAAGTTAGCACTCTGAGAGGCAAACCTCACTTCTCTTGAGGCTTGCATGGGAATATTTACATTAATACCTTTTACCACGTCTATGAAAGTCATCCTAGTGGGAGCAGTAGTTGCCACAAAGCAAAAAATACCTCTGGTAAAAAATCAGTAAGTCAAACAAATTTTGTATTACTTTAAACAGGGGACTGCATCTAACTAGGCTACACATCACTCTAATGTTAGGAATACATGTCTATACTTCTAAGATGAGAGTGCTCCAATCACTGACACTAGTATGTAGCCAGACAGCACCTACTTATAGACTAACATCAGCCAAAACATTTACCATGTAATTCATAATTATAGAGCCACAAGAAAAGCTATTTTAAATTATTGAACAATAAAACAAGTCCATGAAATAAATCTTTACTATATCAAATTGTTTTATATAAGATCAGGAACTTTGATTAGAGGAAACAAATTCTCCCCTCTCAAATGTTTTATGCTTCTGGACTACCAATCCCATTGTTTAACCTTTACCTGTCAAAGAGTCATATTAACTGAAAACTACACAACTTTTGAAAAATATTTCTATTCTGTCATTTGTACCACATGGGCAGTGAATAATATGGCAAGGTTATATTGCAACTTGATAACAAGACAGACTGTAGATTGTCACTGTCACTTTCCCACAATGAGAACCACAGATAATCTACACAAATGTTCTTATGGTCTCTTTACAATATCATTTGTCAATGAAAAATACTAGTGATATGCCTAATTGATGCAAATTGTAATACAGATAAATCTAAATCTGTCAGATATGATTTAGATTATACTCCTGTCAGGCAGAGCAAAGTTTCTGCTCAGCAAAAAATTGGCAATGGTTGCTTGACTTCTGTCTCCTGGTTTGTTTTTTTTCCTCTTTTTCACTAGTGGGGGGCACTATAGTCACCAAAACAACTTTAGCTTAATGAAGCAGTTTGGTGTATAGATCATGCCCCTGCAGTCTCACTGCTCAGTTCTCTGCCATTTAGAAGTTAAATCACTTTGTTTATGAATCCTAGTCACACCTCCCTGCATGTGACTTGCACAACCTTCCTAAACACTTCCTGTAAAGTGTCATCTAAAAGTTCATCCATCCTTTATTCCAAGTTCTGTTTAATTTAGATTTTCTTATCCCCTGCTATGACAATAGCTTGCTAGACCCTGCAAGAGCCTCCTGTATGTGATTAAAGTTCAATTTACAGAGAAAGAGATACAATTGTTTAAGGTAAATTACAACTGATTGAAAGTGAAACCAGTTTTCTTTCATGCAAGCTATGTCAATCAGAGTCAGGGGAGGTGTGGCTAGGGCTGCATAAACAGCAACAAAGTGATTTAACTCCTAAATGGCAGTGAATTGAGCAGTGAAACCTGAGAAGCATGATCTACACACAACAAAACTGCTCCATTAAGCTAAAGTTGTTTGGCTGACTATAATGTTCCTTTAATATCTTTCACACCTACGCAGGCAGTAACATTTATGATGCCATTATTTGGTGTACAGTAGCACTGCACTGTGTATGCGTACCAGTGCAGAATATGGACAATGTCACTATAAATCAGGGGTAAAAACTGCCATTATAAAAATGCCTCGTTTCATACATTACCCTCTAATAAATATATAGAGCTTGCACTCTAGAATGCATTGTTGCTTCTTATTAATAGAGAACTAAAACGTAATGTATAGTTATATTTTCTATGCTATCTGCTGTCTTTTATAAAACTGCATCCTTTGCTTCATAGATTGTCCTTCTTCTGCTTTCAATTTAAGAGAACATACTTTATAAATTATGCAATACAGATCTTGCATTAATCAGTTAACTTCTACTGACAATTCCAAACTCAAGGCTCATATTAGTTTTTGGAATATTTTGATGCTTGACCTTATTTACGTCCAATGATTCTTTGTGTAAGCATTACTCATCCAGAGATCCTGGCAAATTATATACATTTAATCAAAATTTAGCTGATTGGTCAAAAAAAAAGAAAATAACCAAATTCTCTAATTTTTTTAATGTCTGAATTTCACTTATCACAGGTTAAGATTATGACTGTAAGTTCAGATTATATGACAGCAATCAGATCAGTAACTCTTATTTCGTTGAGAGGACAACAATACATTTTATGTTCTTGCAGTCCCTTCAAACGCTCAAGGAGTTATTGATTTCATTAGAAAAAAATCTGTTCTTTTGCATGCAATTGGAAAAAAGAGTCCAAGATTTTAAACAACCGCTCATTCACTTTAACTTACTTCCGAGCTCTATTTTCATTTTGTTGAGAAAAAAAAAGACAAAACAAAAGAAAATACTGTTGAAAAATATCCTGTAAAAAGGTATACACGTTATGGGAAAATAAAAATATGCAATAATTTATTTTTTCTCGGGATTCTGAGTGGACTGTTGAGTAATGTTAATCTCAGATTGCAAGTTTAGAAAGTGACTGGTTATATTTACAGAATCTTAGCATAGTGAACAAAGCATAGGTTTAACTTTGCATATGTAAAAGCAACTAATAATGTCAGAAATACTCATTTTCGTTTTCTAGGCCTTAAAGCAAGTTATGTAGTTGTACATACATGATGAGAACAAGTCTTTCTGGCAAAACAGATTAACACAATGAAAATTACTGTGACTATTATTTAGGTCTTGGTGGCAAGTAAAAACGAGCCTCCAACAAACAAATGTACAGACGTCATTTACAACAAATGCGAGAACCCGATGTAGCAGAAATATTTATTTATTACTAACTATAGGGGATTTGCTATGAGTGAAAGGATTATGTTCATGAAACCTATTCTTTGGCTAGGCAATAACATTGATTGGCACATTGAATTTGCTATAACATTTCCTAAGTTGCTCTTCTTAATCTGTACACTGTTTATTTAAGCTAATAGTGTTTAATGACAACAAACGGAAGAGCAATATGTTTCAGTTTAGTAGGGTTAAGCAAGAAATATATTATAATGGTGTTGGCACATAAATATCGTATTCTCCTTACCTATCTTGCACATCTATGGCATGTGATTAAGACTAACTCCCAACATTTTAAATGGACAAAGAGGGACAATTTAATTTTAGAGATATGAGTAGGGGTGTAGCCAGGGGCAGGGCTATCCTGAGAAATTCTAGGTGACTTACTAATAACAATTCATGCAACTGGCTGCATCTTTCCAGTGGAACTCCCTTCCCCTCTCCGTTAGACTTTCACCCAGTCTCCACTCCTTCAAAAAGGCTTAGAAAACTATCCCATTGTACAGCGCTACGGAATTTACTGAAAATATATAAATAATAAACTAATAATACTAATTAAACTGTTAGCAGGTTTTCATTCACCTCTGCCCAAGACTCCACTACTGCAACTAAAAGGCAACACAAAAAAATTCTCCAGTCACTCGAGGTGTTCAAGCCGCAGGCAATTTTAATGGAACAAAAAAAGCAGCAGCATTTCGACCTGCTAAGAGGTCTTCACTTCTTGACAGACCTCTTAGCAGGTCGGAACGTTGCTGCTTCTTTTGTTCCATTAGCACTGCCTGCAGCTTGAACACCTTGAGTACCTGGAGAAGTTCTTGTGTTGCTTTATCGTTGTGGGATTGCTGGTCCTCATCCAGAGCACCGGGTGGCTACTGGGATTGAGTGCGGCTCCTATCATGACTTTTCCTCTCCTGCAACTGTCAAAAATAACCTACTAAGCCCTCAGTGAATACTCTTCTAGCATCCTTCTTCGTTACCCCTACTTATACCTTTTGTGTCACTGTACCCCACACCCTCTAGCATGTAAGCTCATTGAGCAGGGCCCTCCACCCCTTTGTTCCTGTGCGTCCAACTCGTCTGATTACAATTACGTGTCTGTTAATCCACCTATTGTACAGCACTATGGAATTTGCTGACGCTATATAAATAATATAATAATAATAATAATGCAACTGAAATGTAATTTAAAACAAAAACAATGTATATTATTTACACAGTTATTGTGTTATTGCTGTGGAGCTCTGATTTGTACACTGAGACACACTATCAATGCAGAGCTCCTAGAAAAGAGGATAGAAGAGAGGGACAGAGAGATATGGGCCCAAAGTAGTTACCGTCCCTCTTAAATAGGGACACCTGGGAGGTATGTAATTCTCACTTATCAGGTGTGCTTTTTTTCTGCATGTGGAATCATACAAACAAATCAAGAGATATTTTTGTCTGATACAATTTAGGTGCAGTGTTGCTTCCAGATTGTCTGGAGTGCCCCCTTAATGTGTTTGTGGACAATTATTTGTGATAGTATATAGAGCAATTACATTGATTTACTAGTGGCCTGTGATGGGTACATTCTTAGATGTGAGGCCACTTTTATATATTGTAATGTATTTATTTAACCCCTAATATGAAGGTCAAATGAGGCAGAAATAAATAAATACATTCAGGGTTGAGACATTTCAGCTCAGGTTCACGTGAGGCCAAAATCTAACTAGTTCCAAATAATGAGGGATAAGATAAGAACCTCTGTAAAAGGTAAATTATATTATTATAATATTATGATTATATTTTGCATTATAGTATTCCTTTAAGAGGTATGATATATCTATAGCACCAATTCTTGTATAAACCCCATTTGTAAACTAAAATATAAATAAGAAAAACAATAAAAGTACAAAACATCGATGTAAGGACTTGATCTAATATTTTTAAATAAGCTTTTAAAATATTTTTTTCAAACTATTTAAATATCAAAATATATATCATCTATAAAAATCATCACATCAAGACATATAAAAATATTAACACATTTATAAAATATTAAATTACTTTAATAGTTTATCCAAAAATGTTAAAGCATTTGTTAAGTGCATCCAAAAAGATTAAATCGAAGCCTAGATCGAAGTATGTTCAACAGATATTACAATATAAATACATATATTTTATTTGATGTACTGCACTTTTAACAGTAAACATATAATGTAGAAATTATTTAGACACTGTATATATTGCAGGCGCTTAAAAATACTATGAAATTAAATAGTTGTGGTTGCTACATCAAAAACACCAAAAACATATACAAAACAAAACTGGATATGTAATTGTGAACAAATCTGGGTGCTCTACTCATATGTCTTGATTTTTTTTCACCACTACTTATTGCATATAATTTTCACCACTACTGCATATAATGAAATATTTATATAAAATAACCATAATAAGAATAATGATAAAAATAAGTATTTTGAATTCATTAGATGCCTTATTAAATTATTCATTTATGAAGATTAAATTGGTATATAAAAAAATATGAAAAAAATGATAGAAAGATATAAAAGTCCATTAGTTTCCAAATATAAATCAATCAATTCTACAGTTCTTACACCTGGAATGTCGTGACTCATTCATGCAGTGTATTATTTTAAAAATGCATATGCTTAAAGTACAAAGTTATATATACATATTAGGTGAAATCTAAAGTCTGTTTCTGTTTCTCTATTATAACGACAACACAGTATGGAGAGATCATGTAATTAAATACTGATAACAAGGTGCTAATACTCCAAAGCACTCTCTCAAGTGCCCAAACAGATTCCAATATATAAAAAAATAGATTGCACACTAGATTTGCTCCTAAGAGATACACATTAGTGCTTTACTAAACCACAATAGGTATAACAAACAAGAAGCAAAAAAATCAATCGAGCAAAGAATTAAAGGGACAACACTAAGGCAAACAAATTAAACAATGGCATAAACCACAACTTACACAAGCCTATTCTGGCAGAAACATGAACCCCTAATACCCCCAACGTTTCGGCACCTCCTGGCTACCTTTCTCAAGGGTGTGAAACACTTTAATTCTTTGCTTGATTGATTTTTGGCTTCTTGTTTGTTATATCTATTGTGGTTTAATAAAGCATTTATGTGAATCTCTTAGGAGCAAATCTAGTGTGCAATCTCTTTTTTGATATATCTGTTTCTCTATTAAACATCTTTAAGATCCCTTCTGATTTATGTTTTAATAAAGAGATCAATTTATGCTGTTGATTAATCAGGATGCTCATTATTTGCAAAAAAAAAGCCACGAGACACATTAGAAATGGCCAAGACTGTCTCACAATCAGAGTTCATCTCCTGAAATCTTTTAATAAGTTGTGTTTTGAAGATTTGGAACTTCCTAAATGTAATCTTGAGCTGTCTGTAGATTTGTCCAACATGTTAAAGGCCACATGAACAGTTCAAAAGACTATGAAAGTAAAACAGATTTTGGTGAAAGGAGAATATATTGATTTAATGTGCATGAGGAGTCTAATTGTGTCTTGGGAACAATGAGTATATATGTCAAATTATAGCCCCACTTGTAGGTCCCTAAAGTATTAATTGATGATGTTGTATCATTTAGATCAAAGCATTTAATCAGATTGCTCGAAGCAATGATGTTATTCAAGTTTCTTATTCCTAGAGAAAGCTAACTTGACAGCTAATATTAACATTAACTTGGGCTCAAGAAGTAGGATTAGTTTAACAGCTAAAATCTATATACATTTCAGAAACTTCACAAAATATTGGCTTAATGCGTGAGGTACCTAAGACACTTGTTCTTAGATTCAAGAAGCAGAAGATTCTAATGTACACTACCAGGAATTTGTTGCTATTAGCATAACATTTATCGGAAAAATGGGATACATAACTAGCACATACACATTTGATAGAGCAGCAATATTTTGCATAGACTGCTGTTCTGACAAACATTAAAATGTCAATTATGCAAATTTACACAATGTTTAGTATTTAATATATTCGTTCATTCATTATGGAAACACTTGGGAATGAAAAGCTTTCAACGTTATGCAGTATCTCTTATCTTTAATATTTCAAACAGTGTCTGACGAATACTACTAGCCCATACAATAGATGTGAAAAAAATTATAAAAATGGCCAAATACCCTGATTGTAGATATTTTTAATGGAGCTGATGGCATTATCATCAGTACGGATGACTAAAGAATGCAACAAAATGCAAAAAGAATGCCTGCCTTTCAGCAGAATTCCCACATATAGTAAATACAGGTAAATCATATATTTCTAAAATAAAGTTACTTTAAAAGTCGTATAGCAATCTCTGCAATGTCTATAAAACTCTAAGAGAACTCATTCACTCCGACTCCCTCTCTGACTGTAGGAATGGTATTCTTCTTGAAACCTTCATTAATATGTAAGGAGGGGAGTGAGGTTCTCATTTATAGCCCATCTACAGACATTCAAGGACCACTATAATCATCCAGGCCACTTCATTTAAAAAAAAAAAAGTGGTCTGGCTGCAGTGGACCTGGTATTGTCTGTATTTGAGATATAGCAATGTTTACATTACAGGTTTAAACACACCTCTAGTGCCTGTGTCCCTGACAGTTACTAGATGGTGCATCTGCAGTCAAAACAGAGTCTGATTTGGTTCTTGACTGGTCATGCATGCACAGTAAGTCCCCAAAGCTATTATTTTAGAAGAATTTGATTCAACATTCAGCCTGATGACCATAGCAGAGGTGGATGAGCCTACTCAGAAGAAGCTGTCTTGGTGCTGGTTTGCAGGTGAATAAAGAGTTAATTTAACTTCATTAAAAAGCAGGGGAGAGGTCTAAATTCAAAACAGTCTAACCTCAGAGGGTAACAATTACAATTTGCATCCCCCCTATTGAATGTACAATTAGTAGAATGGGTTTCTTTCTAGCAGAGAATGTTGTTTCTCTACAACTGGTAATCACTCCTGAGTATAAATGTAGGTAAGTGAAGCTTTGTGGACTAAATTTTGTTCTGTAAAGCAGATGAAAATTAAACAACAACAAAAAAAAGGAATACTAGACTATACACATTTTTGGCAAAGACAGGGTTAAATAATATATTGTATATCACTATGGTTTTATTTAAATGTTATACATTTATTCACACTAGTTCAGACAATTATAAAAACAAGATAATTAATAATAATTAGTCAAACCATAGCTCTTGATTTTGAAATTACAAGAGAATCTTTCCTTAACCCCTTAAGGACACATGACATGTCTGATATGTAATGATTCCCTTTTATTCCAGAAGTTTGGTCCTTAAGGGGTTAAGAGCAAAATGGCAAGTTTAGGTAATAAGAAAGAGAGGAATAGTTGTGTCGATTTTTGAAGATTTAGATGAAAGGGAGCTATAAATCAGTGGTGCACATTTATAACATGGAGACAATCATTGGTTTTCACTGTAAAAAAAAAAAAAAAAACAGTTTAAAATATTCTTTTGAGTCTGGCTGAATGTTGTTAATGAAAAACAACAGAACTCATTGGCATTCATGAAATCTCACATCAGATAAAAATGTTTCTATTACTCAGTGTGTGAGCTCATACCGCTATTGCCCCATAAATTAAATAACAGTGAAACGCACGCTGTGGTGGACCTTAAAGATAATTAGAAACTGTAAATTATTATTTTCATTTATAAAGGGGCGGCATATGCTGCAACACTTTAACATAATACATTAGGAGTGTAATAGAAGTGTTGACATAAAATGTAATATGAACAGAGACAAGATATTTAGAGAGACCTGCTCAAATGAGCTCACAAGGAGGAAAGAGGAGCTCACAAAAGGAGAGGATGATTGATCCCACTGTACAGCCCTATGGAATTTGCTGGCACTATATAAATAATAAAATAATAATAGTAATAATAATATAAAGCCTGTGCTTAGTTAATCATGTGAAAGTCGTAAATGGAGGCAATGTAGAGGGAAGGAGAATACAAGTTCACTGAACTGTAAAAGCAAAGATTATGTGTGGGGGTAGGAGGACTGCTATGATAAGAGAAACTAGCTACAAAGTCAGTAGGCTTTCCTAAAGAGGTGCATTTGCTGTGATTTCTTAAAGGACTGGAAGCTTGGAAAAAAATGTAATCGGACAGGATAGAGCACTCCTCAGAAATGGTGCGCACTTGAGAAGTCTTGAAGACAAGAATTAGCAAAGGTGGATTGAACAAAGGACAAGAGAAAGTCATTGGTTGAGTGAAGGTAATGGGAATGGATACATTTGTGGATTAGAGAGGAAATGCAACAGTTCTTAAGGCTTTGCATATTAATATCAGTAGTTTAAACTGGATCTGGAAGGATATTGGAAGGCAGGGCAAAGACCGGCAGTTGGGTAAGATGAGCAGTGTTTGCGGTAGATAGGTCTGGCAGCAGCTTTCATTACAGATAGAAGTTGGCCTATGTAATTGTGTGGAAGGCCAGTGAGTAGCGAGTTGCAATAATCAAGGCATGGAATGATGAGCCTATAAACCTGAGCCTTATTACCACACAATAGCAACTACTTCTGCCTTAATAAATCCCCCATTGTGTTTAGTTATGTGAATGCAAACAATGCTCAAATATAGTTAAAATATATCCAAGGTGGTAAGATTTGCATGTTTATAGCAATAATAAAATAACAACAAACAAACAGTCTTTAGCAGTATCTGGTTTTATTTGCAATTTGTATACATTGATTTGTCAATTATTAACAAAGAGCAAAAATAAACAGCAAATATTTGTACATATAAAATGTATATAAAATGTTTTGTACTACAGTGGTACAGTCCAAAAAAGGTCCCTTACCCTTCCTCAGTAACAACATTACTTACACTAAAAAGTTCATAATGTATATTGATACAATATACAACATACAGTGCATTCAATTCTATACCAACTTAAAAGTGAACCTGTTATAATAGATATCAGTTTGTGGTTTTCTAACTGCACATTTTTGCAATTTGATTGCAAAATGTATAGTGATTAGATTTATAAAATTCTCAAACACTAAATACTCAAAAACTGCTTTTTTTGTTTTTTTTTCTAATACTTTTATATACTTACATTGACACACATTGACTTTGAAGGGTCAGTCTAGGCTCCATAATCACTACAGCACACAGTGCCTAGCAATAATGCAAGAGGCGACTAAACTGTGGGTTCCAGCAGACAAAATGTTCAAAACTGGTATGAGATCTTACTTAAGGACAGCATCAGGGAACGCCTGTCACCATAACGATTATGACGCACAACTATGGTTATGGTGCCTAGGCTGATCCTTTAACACACACTAGCTAATGTACCACTTATAAGTTAGAATACATGCTACATATTTATGAATTTACATTAAACACTGTGGTAAAACTTGAGTGTGTGTGTGTTGCAGGTGAAAAAGACTTAGTGATTGTAACAGTTTATATGATATGTGTGTATTTTTATAGGGTACCTTTGCACTTGTAAAATAAGAGTTTCAGCAAGAATGTTGCAGTCAAAGAGAGATGATGGCTAGTAAAGACAAGCATATGATGGTGAAAACTGGCCTAGGTCCAAAGAATATGTGTAGAACAAACAGGGAAAAGATATGAGCTCTCAATCAGTCCATTATCAAGAGTTTATGTCTGTGTTACTGAGTCACATGTGAAGCTGGTACACTCTAATTCTACACACAAAAAAGGCATGTTTATAGGTGACTGTCAAAGTCATGAGAACTTGGATCTCTTTATTAAGTGCAATCCTTCTTTGCCGGAATTAAAGTTAATAATAAGTATTATGTGAGTGCCTATTATTGACCTGTAAAACCTTAGAAAATTCAAAACCACACAAAGACATTTGCATTTAAGAAGTCCAAGCATACATATGCGAACAGACGGGGTCCATCAGTTAACATTTGAGAGAGGACACGTCTGCAGAACTTCACTACTAATAGGATAGACACTGACTGTAGTCTTCAACAAGGCTTCATCAAACCTGCATGAAAGAACAGTCTATTTATATATCATGAAGATCAATTTAAGACTGATTTTTTTTTTAATATTCATCACCAGTACTCAAATATTAGCTACATAGGTTTAACCCCTTAATAACCAAACTTCTGGAATAAAAGGGAATTATGACATGTCACACATGTCATGTGTCCTTAGGGGGTTAAACACCAAGTTACAAATTGAAGTGATTTGAAAACCAAATTGCAACATTTAGGAAATAGCTGGAATTTTATTTTTTTAAATGTGAAAACATTTTTCAACTAAGCTATTGATGCAGCTTGGCTATTACAGCATATATTGTGCAATTCGGTTTTTAATGCATTACAATTCAGTGTTTAGTGAATATGCTTCTTAGTATCTCATTATTTTTCGCAACCCATGTATCAATAAAAATGAAGAGTACATATTGATCAATAAATGGGTGTTCACACTGAATTTGTAAGCAAAAGAATCAAAACCCAAAACATTTAGTTCATCAAGGATCTTACTCAATGTATTGTAAACCTGAACCATGGTATCAGAATCCTTGTATACACACACATATCACACATCTCAAACACTGATATTGTAACAAGAGTCATAACAAAGCAAAATCATTCCGATTTAATTTTTAATTTAAACTGGAAAAGTTCTCTTAGTCATTAATCCTACCAGTTCAGCTACTTTGACCTTCACTTTAAAATGCACTTTGA
Source organism: Pelobates cultripes (assembly GCA_933207985.1). Taxonomy (NCBI): domain Eukaryota; kingdom Metazoa; phylum Chordata; class Amphibia; order Anura; family Pelobatidae; genus Pelobates; species Pelobates cultripes. Next base: position 245,352,354 of record OW240916.1, read on the forward strand.
ATTAACTTTGACTTCTTACTTTAGGAAATAACATTGTAAGGGACACCCCAGGCACAAATACAACTTTAAGGCAATTGATTGATACTGGCCTTTTTTTTTTTACATCCTCAAATCTTTATAGTTTTTGCACACAAGCAAAATAAATGTTTTCCACAATAAGCCTACCTTCGTAGCCACACCCCCTCATGCCAGAAATACTTCCTTATCAAAGGTATGCACACAGTCTCATCCCCAACAGCAATAAGTGAGCTGTTTTTAATTCACAACCTGGCTGCAGACAGTCAGAGAAACTACAAACAGATAGTGCTATCCTTACTATATGTCTCCCTGGGTGTCATCTCCTTCTAAAGCAGGTTGTTTTGTAGCTCTGACCATTCGGTACAGTCATTGGCTCAGCTGTTTGCATACATTTGATAAGGAAGTATTTTTATGGAGTGAGGGTGTGGGGCTAAAGAGGCAGGCTTATGGTGCAGCATTCTGCAAAACATTTATTTAATTTATGCAAAAACTATAAAGGATTAAGCATGCACAAAATATAGTATATTAATGTGGCAAAAAACTATCAAATGCATTAACATGGTATTGGAGCCTGGAATGTTCCCTTAACTACACATAACTTCCTGTCCATGTATTGTTTAACTAGATTTAGTAACAAAAACAGCATACTGGAATGCTTAATTGTTTATATGATATCTCTGATATTTTAGTAGAAACATAATTTATTTGAAATTCATAGTGAGTGCCTCTTGTGAATTTACCTTATCTATTGCATTCTTCATACATGTAAATTATAATATAAACCTAGTCCAACAGAAATACTGTGTATTAAAGAATCTGCAGGGATTTGTGTTTCTGTTGCACTTTTTGCAAAGAAAATTATTAGAATTGTACATTTCGTTTAAAATGAACTGTGATTTTACTGAATTTTGGGCGATTGGTGGGTCATCTGAATATCGTATCTCTGAAGCACCATAGGGCGTATCACAAACAAACAAGCTGGACAATGTACAAGCATATTAGTTTGTTTTGTTACTTGGAGTTCTGCTCATGGCACCAAAAAATTAGATGATTGATGGGAAAAAGATGATTGATGGTTAAAGGATAACCACTAAATGTTGGTTTTAGACACAGAACAAGTAAGAAATTACCAAAAGATGGGGAAAAAAGGAACAGAACACTAAAAAAAATAAAGTAAAGTAAATAAAAATAGTTTGTTTTTCTTAATGCTCCTCCTATTTTTCCTTCTTTTTCTCACCTCCTATATTCCTACTTTTTCTCACTTGATCTATGAACAAAATGGCAGGAAAATGCATCTACCAGTGTACTGAAAAATATGTATAAAATATTATATGTATAAATACAATGTAGTACAAGGACTGGCCCGTTTTTGCACCCTTTTGGTTCATGTATTGTAAATTGTTTCCAAATCAGGTTTTTGAAACTCTGCCAAGCCAATTTGACGTATGGTCGAATTTTGGGTGTTCTGAAAAATGTCCTATTTTTAGGGGAAATGGTTCATCCAAACCAAATTTCTTCACTGTGCACAAGTCTAATGTGCTTCATTATCCAATCTCATATTGTATTTTTTTCTTGTATTTTCTTAAACAATGGTATTCTGTCTAATTTTTAAACACATATTTTTTTTAATTACTTTATCTATTTATTTGTATTTAACATTTGTGTTTTTTGTTTTTTTTTTAGTATACGTACCAGTACATGATTCTATTGACCAATCACGCATCCTCCCTGGCACAAGTTCTTGATTTTGGTGAGAAATGATTGCATCCTGCAAAAATTGATGTATTCACTGCTAGAACATGATGAATGGAAAAGGCAAGGATACTATCACAACATTGCGTGAATTGTGTAGATTCACTCCTGAAGAATTCAGACAATGGAACACTGATTTAAGAAAACAAAATTTATTCTTAGCCATATATTTATTCCTTATGATAGTATTAATTAAATATAAATCCCCATTAACTATATTAATACCAACCTTAGACAGATGGAAGAAAACACAAAATATATCATAGATATTGTATTTAGAGGTTATATCAAATATCATTTTCTCAATTGAATATTGAATGTTTTAAATCGGAACACATATAGACTTTTTGCAACCAGAAAAGACAAATTCTTTCAATCCACCTGTTGGTGTGCTGAAACTTCAGTGGCCATGCCATGATCCAGAAGACTCACCCTATGTTTACTTTAAGGAACACATTATGACTCTTCACTGACTTCAAAGTTAAGCTAGATATGAATAAACTACACAATTGACTAGTGAGGAGTCAAAGACTTTCAATAGTGACTAGTATGCTGAACAGGAAATGGGTTCAATGGCAAAAACTCCTTTACCAATGACATATATTAGTTACCTTTATGATAAATCATGAAAAATTTACTTTAAAATATCTAAAAGGCTGATAGCAGTGAAAATGGCAAAAACAACATTTACATGTAGTTACATGCTCTAAAATAGCTACATATATCAATTATAGCAACAGTACACATTCAGCTGATGTTTGGTTTATTTAGTATCAATATTAGACTTGGACATTTGTTTTGGGCTGAACTGCAAGTCGTCAGAATTTGGGCCTATCAGATGTTCGTCCACTGTTCCGATCTCTGAACTGCAATTATATGCTCACACTGTGCTGCTCGAGGATAGTTCCTTGATGTCCCTGGATCCAGGGTACCAGGGAACAAAATCGAGACAATGGGATAAGACCTAGAATTTGGGATTGTCCCACCAAAAATGGAATTGTTGGCTATTCGAATTGAAGTTGAACGGCGTTCGGTAAAAAGAGACTCACGAGCAAAAGACATATACAGACCTTATCCACGAATGGCTACATTCGGTATTTTGAATCGTACTTCGAATCCCCGAAGTCGACCGGCCGCACAGCCTGATTCTCTGGAACTGTTTTGGACATGGGACCATGCATGCAGTCGGTCAAAATATGACTTCCATAGAAATCCTGAACCCCTGAACTGATCTGGGTGATTTTGTGATATGTTGGTCATCCAGATCAGGGCTATCAGGGGATGTAACAATTGTGGGAATATCATGTGTTTTGGGGGTACTTTTGGTGTTTTGCAAAATATGTGTTTTTTCTGCCTGCAGATAATTGAATTGATACAGTATATGACTCAGTTATCTCCCAGGCAGAGGGGAGGGATTGTATGTTTTCATATGGGAGTGTCGTGCATTTAATCACTATTCTTATTGGTCTGTGTCTCTGTGTTGGAATCCCCAACAAGGTCCATGTGGGCATACCCCTTGCATGGGGATTGTCATAAAAGGCCAGTGTGGCACTATTAAAATTAAGTTTCTGTTTTGTTTTGTAGTGGAAAGCTAAACCTGCTATAATCCCTGCTTTTGGGATTGCTCTTTGGAGTGTTTTAATCACTAGCTCTTCTAGGAGCTGTTCCTGCTCTACTCTACAGCCTTCCTCTCAATAGGGGGAAAAGAACACCTCTGGAGGCAAAACCCTTCTTCTCATCCGGGAGGCCGCCACAAAAAGATTTTTGTTTTGGTTTTTTTTCATAGCAGCTTGCAGAAAGTAAATCCTTCTTAGGGAAAGAAGAAAAAGAAAGGAAGAAAAAGGATTCTCTTACCTAGCTACTCCCACATTAGCACTCACAAACTGAATGTTAGAGATAGCCTGCTATATTTATCCTATTGTTACACAGTTATTTAGACTTAGTGCAGAGTTGTACTGTTAGCCACCACCAATTAACTTGGAATCACCAATTTACAGTTTTAATATTTTAATGTTTGGAGAAAGAAAATCCATTTAAAAAAAAATAAAAAAAATTTTTTTTAATTGTGTCCAGGATGTGCTGTGCAAGTGTGAGAGCACTGTGTGGTGTTTCCTAAAGTACAACACAATTACATTACAGTAATAACTCCAACAAGCACCATCCCATTTTGCAACACTAGTGTTGGGACAGCATCTACTTCCACTGCAATTCCTTCTACATCTTCAACATCCATAAGGCAATGAATCAAAGTTTGGTATTACTTTGAGTGACACCCAGAAGGCTGACTTGCAAAGTACAAATTGTGCATCTAGAAAGTGAATATTGAGGGAGTGAAGGGTAAGAAGCAACATGTGCAAAACTCATTCAATGCAGTTGTCCCAACCACCAACACTACCTCCTCCCTTAGGCAGCTCAAGTTACTTTTGCATAGCTCCTACTGCCAGTTCCATGTACACCTAATTTGATTCCCTGTCTTGGAATTGTTTTACTGATTTATTTTTTCTTTAATTTTATTTCCGGTAAGAGACTGATTTGATTTGCAGTGTGCTTCTGTGCCACTGCTTGTGCTTTGGAAATTGTAAGCATTGGGAACCGTAAGCATTGTAATATGTAGGGAACTTTTCTCTGGTCAGACTGAGAGGTATGAGTGAGTGATCAATTGCCCATTGACCTTTTCCTTTAATTTGTAGATAATTCCCTATTTTCAACTTGAAATGACTGCTGTCATTAATACAAAATAGCAAATAGAAAAAGATTACAAACTATCATTGTAGAACTTCTCTATCTAATTTTGCCAACTCAGATTTGGTATTGCAGATATGCCTGATATTCAGTAACCATTAAGTCAGGCAATATTGTAGACATTTTTGCACGTTAGCACAGTTATAGGCACCATTTTTTTTGAATTGCTTCCCAAATATTTTTCAGTAGCGAAATCTGGCCATGCTGTCCTGACAAAATTCTGCCAAAGTTGTTAGGAATTCTGTTGCCCTGCACAAATTAATTGAATTGCTAACTTTTAACTTGATTTAATATTTTTGGATAAAGGTTTCAAATGATTTCATATTTTTTTGGATCATTAGCCTGAGCAGCAATGGGTGGCCATGATTTGCTGAGAATATCAACTGATCACTTTTAGTATATCACAGTGCTCATTGCTGGTATGAATTTGTATAGCAAAAGGGAAGTATGTAATTGCTGTCTTAGCCATACCTCCAGTAGGGACTGGCCTGTGTGTTACCAGGGATTCATTATATAGAGTTAAACTGTTCAATAACGGCTTAACACTTAATAGAGAGCCAGTGTCAGAGTACTCCAGGCACTAGAACAAATTCAATTAGATGAATGGTATAGTGTCTATTTATGGACAAGGAATGTAACATATAATGTTAATTAAAAAAAAACATCTCTAGAAAGACAAAGGTGGGTGCATTTATCATTTTGTTAGATTGAATTAAAAAATTACATAACCGTGACTACAATTTCAGAACTCTAGTTCCAAACGAATAACCAAACAGATGGCCATGAACACATACAACTGATCCAATATGTTATATAGATTCCATGTAATAATATGTAATCTGTATTCTTAGCATTTAGACAAACTGCAGAAATGTCCAAAGTTTTGCCAAAATCAATTATATTAACTATATTAACTATAGCAACACTTTGCAGAGTAATTAAAAGAAATATATAATCTATGCTCTGAACTCTCCATTTGCTGAGCCTCCCTGATGAGGGAATAGGCTGACTGAACTGTACTACACAGTTACACAGCCACCTAAAAGCTTGATTAGCTGAGTTGATTTCATTGTTTACTTTGATTATTTGTTTTCCTCAGTCCTCGTATGATTTGTCTCCATGCTGCCCTTTTCTGTGAACCTACACATCCACTAGATAGGCTTTCTAGCTTTTTCATACTGTTCCAATCCTGAAATGTATATATGTTTCTCATCGTCAAGTTAATCCTTCTCATCTCTGAAGAATAGCATCTCTCAAAACTCCAATCTTGCCTGCTGTAACTTGTTCTTCTTTTAAAAAAAATCTATTACAAAATATGCTGCATTCCTGATATTTTTTTTTATGATTTATTAGGCCTTTTTTTGGTGGTTTATAAGCTTATGGAATGTCTATGTACTCTTGTTTGTTATGGTCAGCATTACAAAAATAAAGAATGTAAAAAAACACGAAAATGTATTCACTTTTTCCAAAAACTCCAAAATGTGCAAAGGAGTCAGTACACAGCGAACACAAAAATGTGTGGAAATCAAATAAAGCATATCAGTGACAGGAAGTACCAAAGAAAAAAAGCTGTCAAAACATCAAAATCTACTGTTACTAAAAATTGTCCATTAAAAATATTAGATAAATTATGATTCTCAATTGCTATTTTCATGTTATCTTATAAATTGGATTTAGATTTGTGAAACACCTAATTCTGATCCCTCCATGACATATGACTTTCAAGCACTATATTGGTGTGAAGAGATTTACCTAAATCCTTACTATGATGTCGTTATTATGAGTATTGTACAATAATTATATTTGCAAAACAAGCAAACGTGTAGCTCACACAGATAAAATAATGTCTCAAGTTTATGTAACAGTAAACACAAATCTGTTTAATAGCATGTTCTACATCATGATGGCAGTAATAATCTATATTATACAATATATATACATGGATAAAACTGCTGTATTGTTCATATATACTAATACTCTGTCAGGAGTTTATTCAGTACTTACTTAAACTCTGTAGAAATAACAGGGCCGGTGCAAGGATTTCTGACGCCCTAGGCAAAGATCCATTTTGCCACCCCCTCGTGTCACTTACTCTCTGACAGACACTCACTGACAGACACACACACACACACTGACAGACATACACTCACTCACTGACAGACACTTACTGACAGATATACACTCACACAGACACTCACTGACAGACATACATTCACTCACTGACACACACACACACACTCACGGGCAGACATACACTCACTCACTGACATACAGACACACACAGAGACACTGACAGACATACACACTCACCGACAGACATACACTCACTCACTGACAGACACACACACACAGAAACTCACTGACACGCATACACTCACTGACTGACAGACACACACACACACTTAATGACAGAGATAGTCACTCACTGACAGACATACACTCAATGACACACACAGACACTCACTCACTGACAGACACACACACACTCACTGACAGACACACACACACACACACACACACACACACAGATACTCACTGACATACATACACTCACTCACTGACAGACACACACACAGGCAGACACTCACAGACACACACTCACTGACAGTCAAACACTCACTGACACACAGACTCCTGGAAGTACTAGGATTGGCTAACATGTTTCAGCCAATTCTTGATGCGAGTAGAGCTCAGTGTGGAAGTTGTAGATATTTATTAGACACAAGAAATACCAAGTAAATAAATAGTTATTTTAATATATAACTAAATATGCTAGCTGATCTACTTAATGCATGTATGTAGATAATAGAATTTTTTTTTAAATCTAGAAAACCAAACAATCGTCATATTGAAGATACAAAATTCAATTCCCAGCTGGCTTAATATTGAGAACATTCTGTCTACGTTATTTTATTTTTAGTTCTTTATTTCAACTTCCATTCATCTGTTAAAATGCAAAAAACTTAAAATGCAAACGCAAAAAAAGATCACCTCTGAAGTAGCATTCATAAGATGCTTAACTTGGTAAGATACAAGCTCCTCCTCTTTATATAAAAGCAGCAATATGAAAGGGTTAGATGAGAGCTCAGCCACAGGTTGAAATGTCACATGGCAAAGAATACAGTTTACTTCTCAAAGTGAAAGGGGATACTGAGCAATATAGTCAGTATGGATGATGAGCCTATCATACATAAGCATTCTTTGCTAAGAAGTTACAAAGTCTATAGTTATCTAGAGATAGTTGAATAGTCGGAATGTTATTGTTTTAAGTACCTTCAATGGAATGAGAACTGACCTCGCGCCAAACACCTGCTTGTCTGTTTCTGTGCTGTAGAATTGTGAAGGTCATTGAAATAATAGAATCTAAAATGTCTCCAGTAACTTTTACTGTATGGATATTTGCCAGCCGTTAGTTTGCATTATATTGCTATGTATAAAAGATGAACCTACTTTTATTAAATTAGAGCAGAGTTTGACCTTATATTTGTCTCAGTGTCTAATTTTGTTCTCCAATCTCTTGTAAACTGGGATTAAAATTCCAGTGGTCTGTTTAGCTGATCAGCCATAATTGGGAACCCCTTTAAGGAGAAATGTATGTATAGGAATGGGACATGTGAACTATTATTTTCCCAAGCAAAGGCTAATTTATAAACATACGTAGAAAAAAAAAAATTCTACCTTTTGGGGCTATATCTTTCTATGGTTCATGCTACATTAAAATACAGAAACACGTTGTGCAATTTTATTGTCAGCTATATTTGTACTATTCAATAAATACATTTTAATATAGAATACTGTGCACAATTTATTATTAACAATTTGACATTCGCTTGACAATTTGACAGGCAAAATGTAAAAGGTAGTACTTACTGATGGATAGCCTGCAAGAATTTTCTCTGATGTTTTCTGACTTTTGCGTGGTCTATCTTTTTGACCAGTTTTGTATTTTTATAAATTAACCATGTTTCCCTGAGAACATTAGCAGCTGCATTTTTCACCTGTTGAGAAACAAATACAGGACTTGTAAAAATAAATAGAATATAAAATGAAGAAAATAGTAAAATAGCCTTATCATTTATAACAGTCTTTTAAACTTGGTGCATAGTTAGATCCATAAATTTCAGTAGGTGAATGGCTAGCACAATTTATAGCAAATGCAGCCTTATTTTACTAGAAATTTAGTACACTCTGTGTTTAATATTATTGAGTTAAACAGTCTCAGATTAAATCTAGACTATGTTGCATACATACTTGGACCCAGGACATACTTGAAAACGAGAGAAATCTCAATGTATCTTTCCTGGTAAAATATTTTATAAATAAATACTAGGCTAGATTTAAAATAATCTGTGCATGTGAAACATTGGGCATTGTTGCATTTTCACAACATTCTCACAACCTCTTTCTTTCTCTGTTTAGCCACCAATATCACAAACCTTTGTTTGGGCTCTAAAATTAGAGTTTATATAAATACATGAAAGAAAAAATATATAGCACATTATTGATTTCTTTAATCAAACGTTCCTAAGATTTCCTCTCTATATAAATGCAAGTGGAAGAATGGTAATATTATTTACTTGCATTTGTTTGATATTTTTCATGTTGTTTTACACTATAACTGCAACTATAACTGCCCTATACTCACTTTTCAAATTGTTATATATATATATACACTCATGTAACAATAACAATAAAGCAAGGTCATTTAAAATATGTAAACAAGAGAAAAAGAGAGAAAAGAGAAAAAAAAAGCAAAAAAAAGATGAAGAAAATGAATGACACATTGGTTGAATCTGTTATAAACAATTATAATACATAGATTATAGAATGCAGTACATATACAGCCAGAATTAATGATGTTCCCAGGCATGGTTTGGAGCAGGACCAGGATGGCTACTTGAGTCTAGAGTCCTGCACGACTGAGCACCAAAAGCGACGATAAAGTGACTAATATTGGATGGCAATATGCACAAAATGACAGGGACGAAGTTGAAATGCACACAGGCAAAACTAAATACTTACCTGGTCTCTAACCAAAGAGGAGATCATCATCTACAGCAACGGCGTCTCCTGCCTCCATGGCTGGAAGAACCGCAGACTCCATGCTCATGGCATACACCTTACTAGACTCCAAGGCATTCACTGAGAAAATGAGACATATACTGCAAGATCATAGGAAAGATGTACACACCAATTTTAGTAAACTCTCCCAAGAATTAAACAAATTCATAGGGGATCTTGGGCACCGATAAGGTAGAGAATAAATGACGACGAAGTAGTAGATTCGCATAACAATCTAGTCGATAAACATGAGTCACTAGGAACCATGACTGCGAATTTAGAAAAGAAAGTATCTGACCCAGAAGATAGATCATGCCGCAATAATGTCAGGGTCTGAGGTATCCCAGACTCGCTCATGACACCATCCTTGGTGATGTACTTTAAGTACTATGTCCAGATACTGTTATCCAAAGTGAATATGGATGAAATTGTGATCGATCGCATACATGGCTTACCATGACAGCACTTTGTTCCTTCTATGGCACCTCAGGATACACTATAGTTAGGATAAGGTATTTTTACATATACGACTGCTCTTCTTCAAGCAGCAAAAACTACACAACAGATTCTGGAGAAATTTATGGAGATTCAATTATACCCAGACTTATGCGCCTCCACGATGCAATGACGAAGGAAATTAAAACCTATTATTCAAGTGCTTTGAGACAACAACATTCTATACCATTGGGGATACCTGAATACATTGATAATAACCAATAAGAGAATCACTAAAATCATTAGTTCCACTGATTAAGAAGGAAAATGGAAATCTACCAACATCCCTGAATGCTCACAGGTTGTAGATTGGGTCCAGTACATACGATAAAAGGAAAAAGCTTATGACACAGCAACACTTCCAAAACATTTCAGGGGATATTGAGACAAATTAAAATACAGTAAAGTGTGGAAGCTTAAGATGGAAACTTACAGTAGCATTTTTCGTGTTGGGGTATGGGCAGAAGGACACAGAGGTGATATTGGCTTAATGGAGCATGACAGAATAATAGCAGATTACGTGATTACCAGACACTATACATACTCTAGAATGAAGAATGGTTGTGTAAGAGTTGATTTATTTATCTTTGTGATATTACTAAATGGCTAAGTCCAATTTCTTGTTCGGGTTCGGGTTCTTGTTATTTTAAAAAAACAATATTGAAAATGTACTGTTTAGCATACTGATTTTTTGAATTGTAAAATGACCACTGTCTTTTTTAATGCAAAATAAAAACATATTGAATCTAGAATCCATGATGCTCCATATGCCTTGGGTTTGTTCCATATACCATAATAACTCAAAATGATAATATTAAAATCATTACCAACATTCCATATATAATTTTGCCCCAACGATTCCACAGTGAACAAGAGAAATATATCATTTTACCAAAAATAACAAAAAAATAAACTATAATAGTGGATCTTGGCCATAAAAATTGATATTCACTGTAACATGATAGGAGGAGGAGCCTTCTTGCCAGCTGCCTGCCTCAGGACTATGGACCCTGCAATATACCTTGCCCAATGTACTTTAAAAGGCTCCGTTCATGTTATTTATGTACATTTGTACTCCAGAAAGAGAGACTGAACATTAGCCCTGATTCCTTGGAACTGTTTTGGGCATAGGACTATGTGCATGGTCGGTCAAATAATTGACTTCCATGAAAATCCCGAACCCCTGAACCGAACTGGGTGATTTTTGGATATGTTGGTCACCCAGATCGGGGCTATCAAGTGGTGTAACTGGGGTTTTTATGTGTTTTGAATGTATTTTTGGTGTTTTGTAAAAATGTATGTTTTCTGTGTCTGGAAATAATTGAATTTAATACATTGCTGACTCGATTATCTCCCAGGCACAGGGGAGGGATTAACCTATTTTGTATGGGAGTGTCTTGGACCTGAGAGCCAATGTAATTGTGTGTATATTTGTACTGTAGTCTACTCTCAGGTCCAGGGGGCGGTGCCCTTTGCATGGGGACCTGCACATAAGGACAGTTGTGGCTGCCATTAAACAGATTTGTTTTACCCTTCATGACGTCTAGGCTCATGTTTGGGGGATTGGAGAGCTATATTCACTCTGGGGATTGCTATAATCACTATACTCCCTTGGCTTACAACAATTGCTCTTGTAAGAGCAACCTGCTTTGCTTTCTGGACTAGGAGAGGTCTACCCACTGGAAGCTGGATCCTGGTCTTGGGTCCAGGGTAGGTGGAGGACAGCAAGACCCCCACCATGCTATGACGGTTTGTGGGGTTTACGGTGGTTATGGTGTCTGGTGCAGTGCTTATGGTACTCAAGAATTACTAGGAAGCAGCGATTGATGGAGGTACCCAGTCGGGCTGCCAGTCAATCCGTCACAGTTGTAAATGAAAACTCAATAATATACTACAGGTCTGTAGGGTACTGTAATCAAAAAGGTAAATTTTAGGCTAAAATAGCAGATAAGGGAAAAAAAATTCAACTTGTCGATTTTATCCTATATTTAACAATTTGGATTTCCATTTTCTAAAATTCAGAATAAGGTGGATATGCCCCAGAATATTTCTTGCATACCAGATTTCTTTGCATTAAATTGCTCACGTTTTAAACGTGCGCATAGTGAGACAAACACATATCAAAAAGGCTACTAGAGATAAACAAACGTCGCTAGAAAAGAAAGACAATATTTAGAATTATCAGAAGTGTTCAAGATGCTTAATTTGTTTTTCTTAAACTGAGTTTGTCTGTTTGGTTTCTGAACACAGGCAAACTATGAAGATTCTTGACCCACTTGTCAACTCACGCAGTCAATCGCAGTGTCTGTGAACTATTGTCTTTTGAAGTCTTAAGAAAATAATTATATCCATTCCAACAGTTTCCTAGTGGCATGAAGGACGGTTTTCAGTCAATGCCCATCTTATAAAGTTTGAAACTTGTTCAGCTTATGCTTTTCTTTTTTTTTTTTTTTTTTAAAAAGAATACTATAGCATTAGGAGTGCAAATGCTTATTGCTAAAGCTGTGTTTCCTTAGTCACTCTTTAGGTGACTGGGCACTCACTTGCAGGGTTAAACAGGTTATTTTACTTACTTTTTCTCCCTCAAGATACTGGTCTGCAGCCAATCCAATGATCTCAGCCAATCCAATGCCTTTTCATTGGAAAGCATTGAGAGGCTACTGTGACAATCAGGTGGCCTATATCAATCCATCTGATTGAAATAGTGAAGGCATTCCTAATGACTGCCACTTGAGGTTAGCCCTGCTATAAAAACATTGCTGTTCCTGCATAACAGTAATGATCCCTGCAGTAGGGCTAAAAGGGGAGGGGGGAGCACGGAACCCAGGCCACTTAATTGGGATGAGGTAGTCAGGGTACCTAAAGTGTTCCTTTTGAGTTGAGTGTTCCTCTACATGCTAGCGCACAATGTGAATGTATCACCCAATTGATTGTTTTATTATTTCACTTCTACATTAACTCATACCTTATTGATTAGTTAAACTAGTGGTCCCCAACCTAGTTCTCAAGGTAAACCAACAGTATAGGGTTTAGGAACTTCTCAACTCTTTTACTCTGGGGATGCTTAAAAAACCTGGACCATTGGTGTGCCTTGAGGATTGGGTTGTGAAACAGTGAGTTAGACAATAACACAGGGGATAGGCAGTATTCAGCACTCTAGAAGTTATGGACCTCCATAATGGTCTTACAGCCATAATGCTGGCAATGTGGGAAGATATGGTCCACAACATCTGTAGTGCCAAAGGATGCCTACACCTGCAATAACATATCTATCATAGTAATAATTGCACTTAAATGTTTGTAAGCTATATTTCCCAATGATGCTCAGCCAGTATTTTATACTTCACAAAAATATATGATGTTATCATTAATCAACACTAAATAAACATGCATGAAACATTAAATGAAAATCAAACAGCAGGGAATCTCCATTTCTCGTTATAATTTGCAATGCATATTTTCTGAATTTCATTCTGTCACATCTGTTGTTCTGCTCTACAAATCAGTAATAAAACGATAATAAATTCAATGTTTACTCATCCTTTACATTAGACTAGAACACTGTAGATCTCAAATCATGCTTTGCTAGTGAACAATGTGAAGCTACATCATTTACTGGGTATTATTACTCCTGAAGCATGTTTCCAGAACTGGGAGCAGAAATGTAAATGAAAGAAACAATAGTATGAAAGCAATCTCATGCTATTGGAAGGTGGAAACAATGAGATCACGCACGGTTATAATGTTGATGTTTGTTCAAAAGTCACATGTTAGTCTGCCCCCACTTCATACCTAGCATGCATCAAATCATCAAAATTTTCAACATTGCATCAACCTCTTGAAACTGTACCTATAATCTCTATTAAAAGCATTCTGAATTATACAATGGTTTTATGTTTTTCAAGGCATTTTACCTTTCTCCAGTATCTATTAAAATAAAATAACCTTTTACAATTGCTGCTAAAGTGGGGAATTGTGTTTCTTGGCAATACATCATAGAGTGTGGTGTTAACAATTACCCCTTGACAAAATAGTGGATTTTTGTACTGCCTTGACTTTACCATTTTCCAATTGAAGAAAAACTCAGCACTATAAACACCTTCTGTAGTAGTTTTGCTCTCAATAGTGAGCTCAAAAGTGTTCATGTTAATAATACAAATAATGTTGCTGCCCTTCCTCTTCCCCTTGAGTGTGGAGCTGTGAAGTGCTAAACAGATGAGTAGTGTTCTGTCTCTGTTACTGTGTGGACGTGCCCGGTTATACTACTTTCAGTATGCAGATTGCAACAGGTTATGGGCCCAGAAGGAATGCTGGAAACTGATGGAGCAGGCTTTGATTTGATGGAGACAAGAAGTAAGTTATGGGAGACAAAGTTCTTGGCACATCTGCAGTTGATGAGTCTCAACTATCCATACTTAGTGAAAGGCATGATGCTGATGATGACGATGTCGATCCTCAGTGAAAGTCCTGATACTGATGATGATGATGTTGAACCTTAGTGAAAGGCATAATGATACTGATGATGACGATGTCGATCCTCAGAGAAAGCCATGATACTGATAAGGATGATGTCGATCCTCAGTGAAAGGCATGATGATACTGATGATGACATTGTCGATCCTCAGTAAAAGCCATGATACTGATGATGATGATGTCGAACCTTAGTGAAAGGCATAATGATACTGATGATAATGACATCGATCCTCAGAGAAATCCACGGTACTGATAATGATGATGTCGATCCTCAGTGAAAGGCATGATGATACTGATGATGACAATGTTGATCCTCAGTAAAAGCCATGATACTGATGATGAAGATGTCGAACCTTAGTGAAAGGCATGATGATACTGATGATGAGATGTTGATCCTCAGTGAAAGCCATGATTCTGATGATGACGATGTCAATCCTCAGTGAAAGTCAGATACTGATGATGATGATGTTAAACCTTAGTGAAAGGCATGATGATACTGATGATGATGATGTCGATCCTCAGTGAAAGCCATGATACTGATGATGATGTTGAACCTTAGTAAAAGGCATGATGATACTGATGATGTCGATCCACAGTGAAAGCCATGATACTGATGATGATGAAGTCAATCCTCAGTGAAAGTCAGATACTGATGATGATGTCAAACCTTAGTGAAAGGCATGATGATACTGATGATGATAATGTCGATCCTCAGTGAAAGTCATGATAGTGATAATGACGGTGTCGATCCTTCGTGAAAGCCAGTTACTGATGATGATGATGATGATGTCGAACCTTAGTGAAAGGCATGATGATACTGATGATGACGATGTTGATCCTCGGTGAAAGCCATGATACTGATGATGACGATGTTGATCCTTAGTGAAAGCCATGATACTGATTATGACGATCCTCAATGAAAGCCATGATACTGAGGTTGTTAACCACAAACAAGCATCCCCTGGGTGGCCGCCATTCATACGAACGCACGTTTTAGTCTCCCAAACACAGCGGTACATGGTCGTGGATGGCATGGATCTTTGAGTCGACTAAGCAAGCCGAGAACCCCCGCTGAAAATTTTACCCCTGCCCGTTCGACTTCCCAACCAGCTAGGAGAATGGCGTTCGAGAGTCAAATGGCGTTCGGGAGTCAAAATTGTCCCGCATTCAATGTACAAAATTCTATAGAAACTAGCACTGAACGTGGATAAGTCGACTCTGCGTTTTAAAAGTTTAGGCCTAAATTTTTTCGACATACATATTATATTTACAGATTGAAAATGCGAGAGATGGATCATTGTATTATCCAGACACCAGAAAGGTTATCAAACAGAGGCTTGTGAAATTTGTTACAAAGAAAGCTGCTGAAAGCAAAACTCAAACTGATTCATTGCATTATGAAGAAGATTGCCACAGAGAGATCAATATGCCATATCTTCCAAAAACTACTAATGCTGAAGTAGAGTGCTCAGAAAAGATCCATATATCTAAATGAGAAATCTCAAGGAGCAAAGAAAATGGTAAAAAAATAAATAATTCTTGATCATGGTACACAAAGTCTCCAGTATTTGGAAGACTATGTCTCAGATTTCACAGGTAATGACAAGAATAACCATTAAATGATTATTGTTATAGGGTAGCTTAATGCTATGTAAGAGGAAATTGATTCACTAAGAGTAAATGACACATTCACTATGATCACTTTTCTAGAAAGTAAACTTTCAGGGAGGTTCGATGAGTATAAGCCATAAAGAAGAAAACTGATCGTTCAGAAAAGTATAGGGCCAGATATGCTGCCAAAGGGAATAATCAAGTAAATTGAGCTAATAACAAAGAAATATTCTCTCCGAATGCAAACAATACATTAGTACAAATGTTAATGCAACTAGCCAACTATATGACTTACTTCACCAAATGGATGTGAAAACTATTTACTTGCACACTCCATTTGATTGTGAGATATATATCAAACAATCACAAGGTTTTGAGGTTGTGACGGACCTCCTGGCACTCCAACTGGGTGCCTTCACCGATCGCTGCTTCCTAGCTGTCGGTGAGTACCATACGCACCGTAGCCCCCCTAGCCACCACAACTTGGCTGGGGTCTCGCCGTCCCTTCTCACCCTGGACCAAACTCCTGGATCCAGCCCACAGTGAGAAGACCTCTTCTCCAAGAGAGTATAGCAGGTATAGCAGTGTAGCTCTTACAAGAGCTGGTGATTATAGCTGGTATAGACGAGGCTCTGTATTGAGGGTGAAGATTAACTGTTTAATGGCAGCCACAACTGTCCTTATATGCAGGTCCCCATGCAAAGGGCATTCCCCCCTGGACCTGAGAGCAGACTACAGTAAAAACATACACACAATTACATTGGCTGTCAGGTCTAGGACACTCCCACATAAAACAAGATAATCCCTCCTTTGTGCCTGGGAGATAATTGAATCAAGCACTGTATTAAACTCAATTATATTCAGGCACAGAAAACATACATTTTTACAAAACCCCCAAAATACCTTTAAACACACAAAACCCCCACAAGAGTTACATCTCCTGATAGCCCCAATCAGGGTGACCAACATATCCAAAAATCACCCAGATCAGTTCAGGAGTTCGGGAATTTCCTTGAAGTCATAATTTAACTGAGTACATGCATGGTCCCATGCTCAAAACAGTTCCAGAGAATCAGGGTGTAGCGGAGAGCAGTGGTAGCAGGGCTTCTTCTCCACTGGTTACTCCAACAGCTACTCAGGAATAAACAGGAAACGTCAAGACAGCAGGCATAAGTACAAGATAATCCACGAATGTCCCATAACCCTTCCAAATAACTGGACAACACTCAGTATTAGGAGCAGAACAAAATATTTAATGGCCAGGCTGGCCTTTTATGCAGGTTTTGCCCCAAAGGTTACCACCCAGGTGGACCTTGTGGGGCACCAGTAAAAATATACAACAACCAATAAACACAGAGTTAGGTAATAAGTCACTCCCATACATTATACACAATCCCTCCCCTCTGCTCAGGAGATAATTAAGTTAATTACTGTATCAACTCAATTATCTCCAAACAGAACAATCACAATTTTTATACTTTTCTAGAAACACCCCAAAAACATATCATACACTTATAATTCCAACATCCCCTGATAGCCCCGATCTGGGGGAGCAACATACTGAAAAATCACCCAGATTGGTTCAGGGGTTCGACAGTTTTATGGAGGTCTTAGTTTTACCAACCGCACATGAGGTTTAAGCCAAGAATAGTTCCATGGGTTTGGGCTGTGTAGTCGGTCTCTGTTCGGGAAGCTAAAATGTATGAAAGTACATAAAAATATGGTTTGTTCATTCGTTCAATTCCTCTCGTTTGTGTGATTCTTTTTACCGAATGCCGCTCTGTTTTTCACAAGGCCATGTCCCTGAAAACATTGCACCATGTCTACTATTCCCACCACTGATTTAATCTCATAGTTCTGGGTCATGTCTATCTGCACATAAAACATTACTACACCTAAGACAACTGGTTCTGGGTCATGCCTATCTGCACATAAAACATTACTACACCTAAGACAAATCACTGTTTCTCTTTATGTATTCCACACTGAACAACCCACTTGACCTTCTGGGAGGAGGTAGAGGATATAGAATTGAGAGTTGACTTAAAAGAGAGGCAACATGATGCACATACAAAATAATCATTATATGAAAATCGTAAATGAATTGCAATGTTGACAAATTCTAAAGGGTAATTATACTGCTTACATTCGCCATACTGCATATTGTATGTTCAAAATGCTGTACTTCTAAATGCTTGATATTGCCAATTAGAAAGTATTTGGAAAAAATTATACAGATGATATTGGTAGTAGTTCTTTATCATAGGTGCCAATAGTGAAACAATACTCAAGGATGTAAAAAGATTGTTTACAGCTAAATTCAAAATGAAAGACCTTGGAAGAACAATTTCCTAGGCATTGACTTCAAACAAAGTGATGGTCTTGTAAAGATGAACAAAACGTTGTACATATCAAAGATTCTGGACTTCATTATGACAGATTGTATGCCTGGCTCAACAACATGTGAACAAAGGATAGATCATAATGGTTGCAATAATCCTGAGGATACAAAGAAATATTGAGAAATAATAGACAGCTTACAATGTGCAATGACCTGCACAAGGCCGGATTAGATAATCAGCAAACTATCCCAATGCTTGTCAGTACCTACAGCACAACATTTGTTCACAACTGAACATGTGCTGAGATATTTGAAACTATCAACTATGAGTTATGCTGCAAAAAGTATATAAACTAGAAGCATACAGGGATTCTGATTGGGCATCTGATGTGAATGATAGAAGAAACATCACCAGATAGTGGTTTAGTCTAACAGAGCCCACGGATTGCCTGAAAGTCTAGGAAACAGTCTACAGTAATTTTGTGCTCATGTGATGCCAAATACAAGTTTTTACTTTATCCAGTTTCTCAGGGTAATGGATAATCCATGTCAATATGAAGCAGTAAAAATCAGGGAGCAATAGCTCTTTCAAAGAATCCAGTTTGTTGTCAAATATACTGATATCAAAAAGTACTTCATCTGATCAGTGATCAATGAAGGTGGCGTGGTCTCTGATTACTGCTCAACCGACAGGATAATAACAGATATGATTACTAATCATGCTGAAAAGTTCACAATGAAAATTTGTTCGAGTTATTAGTTTGGAATGGAAGTTTCTAAAAAATAAAATAAAAATAATAATAAAATTAAAAAAATTATATATTATTATTATTTATAAAATATTTTACCAGGAAGGATTGAGGTTTCTCTCATTTTCAAGTATGTCCTGGGTCCACAAAACATTGCATTGATATAATAGGGTACAATAAAATACAAAAACAATATTAATACACAATATATACAAAATTTAACATAGAACAGGTAGGAAATATATAATCAACCATGACAGGTGCATTCTGTTTTGAGATATGTAGAGAGGGATCTCTGAAAGGACTTTAGGCTTGGGGAATATTTGAAAGTGTGCAGGAGGTTGTTCCATAATTGCGGTGCTCTGTAGGAAAAGGAGGATCAGGCTGCTTTCTTTTTGTATTGAGGTAGACTAAATAAAATGCTGGTACTGGATCGGACATTATAAGAAGTGGGAACAGCCGGGTAGAGCATTCTGCTCAGGTAGGGTGGGAGCTTCCCAGAAAAGCTCTTAAACACAAGGCTGGGAAGATGAAGGGTGCGTCTGGATTTCAGAGACAGCCAGTTTAGTTCTTTTAGCATGTCACAATGGTGGGTCCTGTAATTACATTGTAGCACAAATCGGCAGAACGAGTTATACAATATATTAATTTTATTAAGGTGAGTTTGCGGTGCAGGTGCATATACTACATCCCCATAATCAATAATTGGCATCAGCATTTGCTGTAAAATATTTTCCTTTACTATAGGGCTTAGGCAGGATTTGTTTCTGTACCGGGCATATATATTTATGTCTGTTGTTGGGTGTTGAGATATAATCCTAAGGTGCTCTCAATAATGTTCAAGGGGAAGAGGCAAGGTGCTCAAAGTTGTTACCTCACCCCTTCCCCTTGAGTGTAGAGCTCTAAAGCACTAAAAACAATGGTGTGGTGTTGCTCCTCGGTTACTGTGTGCACTTGCCTAGTTATCCTGCTCTCAGTATGCAGATTGAAACATGGTGTCATCGCACGTAGTCAAACTATTTTAATATGGTTTGCAAACGATGGCAGCCCCTACTTCTGGTCTTCTGCCTTAGAAGAACCCATTTAACTCTACAAAGCTAAGCAGGGCCACACAGAGAAGTATGTATTGGCAAGGCATTACTATGTAGTGACATCTGGCTTCTCCTGCAGGAAAAGACCAGAAATGATGATGGCACCCAAGAGACCTAGGTAAGTAAATATGTTGTAAAACTGTTTGCCAACTACCATATCATGGTTTCAGGGCACCCCTGGCATCATAACAACCAGAGTGCTGTAGTTATCATGGTGCATGGAGTGGTCCATCAATCATACTGCTTACTCTCTCTGAACCAGTCATTATCGAAGTATACTCAGGACGTTTTAAACATTGATCATTGATATTGATAGTGTATGTGTTCATACACTTTTATGTGTGAAAATAAATTATACGTATCTGGTTGTTTGTCATTTTCAAAACTGATATTTCCATTACCCTCTCTTTTTGAATAAGACCAATTAAATTTTTAGTTTCTCAATGGTGAATACATGCAGGTTCCTTAAATAAGAGACCAGGCCAGTCTTTGTGTACACTGAGGTTAAAGGGTTACTATAACCCATTTTCCTTATTCTTATGTTTGTTATTTAGAATACCCTGTGGGCATTACTAACGTACTAAAAAAAAAAAAACCACATTAACTTATCTGCAGTCCAGCACTATGTGAAGCTCCATGCACTGGCTAAGACCCTCACAGAGAGTAGCATTTGATTGGACCTTTCTCCTTGGCTCAGAGCGAGTGCATAGGGTGGTAATATATATTATTTTCTTTAAAAAGGCACTATCAGTGTAGTGCAGTGAGGCAGAGAGAGCAGCGAGAGCTTGGGAGGATTCTAGGCTGCCTAAGTCACATGTTTGTAACCTCTAACAGACTGCAGTATTTAGATACAAACAACGTTTTTATACTTACAAAAAAAGTATATATATCTATAGATCAATCAATTCTGGCATTCATTAAATTCTACTCACTGGACTGTCTTTTCCCATCCATGGCAAAAAAAACAAACCATAAAACTTTTGTACTGTAGGTTACATATAAAATGGTTGGGAAACAATTGTTGTCAGAAACACATCCACGTGCGCCAGCTGTGTCAGAATAGAGAAGCGACCTATTATTTTGCTATTTTGTCTAACAATTTGTATGAAAAAATATAGTTTTTAGATCACTTTACCGAACTACAGTTCTTTTCCATTCTGTATTTGATATTATCTGCACCATAGAAAAGTCATAGATAAGAGAATAAAAAGCCCCAAATACATGAAATGCATTTAAAAAAAATGAGTGCCAAGGAGAATGACCTCTGTCACATGTTAGTGTCAATTCAAACAACTGTAAAGGATTTTTCATTTTCTAACATAACTATATTGGTTTCTATATTTGGCTGAATGACTACTGAGGGAAATATTCTGATTTAATTAAATTAATGAAATGGCTTCCTGTTGCATGCCATTACCACTTAAATTATAATTTCATCATCATTGTTTATTTATAGCACGCTAAGATTTTCTGAAAAGCTGTACAGTTGGAAAGGGATGAATACATCTATTAAGGAGCACAGATATAGGCCATTTACTGATGTCCTTCTTTTAATATTTTAAATATCAAAAAGAAATGTAATGATGAAAAGAGGGACAATAATACAGTAAGTACTGCAAAGGTAAGTATAATCAGAACTGAACTTCGATTTAGTGAGCCCCTAAATGACTTAATGGGATTAAGGTAAAATAATGTAATAGAACACTGCATCATTTAAAATGGAGATTACAGTTACTATACTATATACTATAATATAGTAGTTATAGGAATTAATCTGATTGACACTGCTGTTTATCAAGATTCCTTTCTACAATTCTTGGTTTTGTTTGAATTCTTCTGAAAGGTTTTGTTTATTTTCAAACCTTACAAACTATGGAAATGCAATGCTTGTTTACTTTATAGCTTACAAATCTCGTGCTAAATCATTCCAGGATAACTGTAGTAATCGTTGTCTCAATTAGAGAGTGTTTTTAAAAAATAAAAAAAAGCTGATCCCATTCTAAATTATCCATCTTTTTAAGAAAATCCATCTTTTCAATAAATTGTAAACATACTTGATAACATAATATTTGGGATCAATGCTACAGTATTACAGCACACCATGCAGTTCTTTATCTGAGCCATCTTTTAATACTTTTGACTTTTTGCTTTGGATAGATCAAATCACACATTTTATATAATTCAGATGGTTCTCTTGTAGATTAAGTAGAATAGTGAGACTGTGACAAAAGTATGCAGTCTCCAAATGAAGAACAATGCATTTGAATAGAGAAATATCATTTTATTGGGAATATACACTTACTTGATGAATATCTCGAGCCCTATCTTTTGTCTTGAAGTGTAAGGAGTACTTCCCATCCAGAGACATGGTTTACAGTGCTATATTTATACCCAAACTAAACCAGTCTATTCTATGTAACCATACATAAAAAGGTCCAGATACATAAATCTGATTTGTCCATCTCACTTCCTTTGAACATTTTCTGCTAGAACTCTATTTGATTATTGGTGGGAGGTATTTTTTCATGGATTAGGGCATTACAGTAGAAGCAATTGTTAAATTTAAAATGAGAAATGACAAAAGAACAGAAATCCTAAACCAGGCTTTGAAAATAAATAAAGCAAAGAAACATCTTAATGGGATCTTGGAAACCTTTGAATGCCTCCCAAAGGAAGGATTTGTCATAAAGAGAACCAACATAATGAGTGCTACAAAAGGATTTAAGGAATGTCATCATCAGATACGTTTATGAAATTCTTTATCAAACCCAAAGTCACACTTTTTTTTTTTAATGTATATATCTACTGTAAAAATAATGTTTCCTTAAATATATCAGTATACAAATGCGATCATTTTAATAATTTTACAATAGAATGTTATATTTAACTTCATGCTAATTACTTCATGGTTAATACTTCAAACGTATATAGCAACATTTCATTTTAATTGACTTCTTTTATTTTTTACTGTTTGTTTCCCAGTATGTGTTGTTGAAACCTAAGGATTTAATAAACTAAAGCACCACAATACACTTAACATCGCCAGTGAATCGGTAACAGGAATTTATAGAGGCCACTCATTGTGTGAGTGGCTTAGCTACAGAAAGGAAACAGGTTGTTCCCAATAGAGAAGCTCGAGAGCAGTCTCAATTTCAGACTTATATTGAATTTAAATCCCACATTAAAAGCTTCATTTGAATTGAAATTTCAATTATTCTCTCCTGGATAGAATCCATCTACTAAAATAGATACATCTGCGTCTAATGTCTGTGCTCAAAACAAACGGCAGTACAAAACAAAAATTCTAATTGCTATCCCCTTGACATTTTAAGTTGAGACGGATGTTCAACTTCAGTCCTTGAGAGCAATAGGTTCATCAGATGTTCAATGAGATGCATGGGATATTGCTTACAGACACTAACAAGTTATTGCCTGTCTGCTGGAGAAATTCAAAAATTCTGGAAAAGCTCTAGGTCTTGGCAAATAGTAAAGCTCTCTTGTACCTTGCATGTACATTTGAGCTTCTTCCCTTTATATATAATTTTACCTAAAGTTAATTATTATTATTACTGCCATTAGTATAGCGCCAACAGATTCCGTAGTGCTTTACAATATTATGAGAGGGGGGATTTAACTGTAAATAGGACAATTACAAGAAAACGTACAGGAACGAAAGGTTGAAGAGGACCCTGCTCAAACGAGCTTACAGTTTATAGGAGGTGGGGTATAAAACACAGAAAATAGCAATAAAATTAGGTGGGAGTAAAGCATAGGTGGAGGAGAAAGTAAAGTGCTGCCCTTAAGGAGAGAGAAAGAGACAGGTATGTGAGGTAGAGAATACTCTGGGAGGCCATAAGCTTTCCTAAAGAGATGGGTTTTAAGGCACTTCTTAAATGATTAAAGACTAGGGGAGAGTCTGATGGTGGTAGGCAGGCTATTCCATAGTTAGGGAGCCGGCCGCGAGAAGTCCTGCAAGCGTGAGTTGGCAGTACGCGTTCGAGCAGCGGACAGGAGAAGGTCACAGGCAGAGTGGAAGATCGAGAAGGGGAATACCTATGGATCTGTGAAGAAATATAAGATGGGCTAGAATTGTTGAGTGCCTTATAGGTATGGGTCAGCACTTTGAAATGACTCCTATAGGATACATGAAACCAATGTAAGGACTTACAGAGGGGTGAGGTGTGAGAGGACCGACTAGAGAGGAAAATTAGTCTGGGGGAAGCATTCATTACAGACTGTAGCGGGGCAATACGGCTTTTGGGAAGACCAATTAAGAGAGGGTTACAATAATCCATGCAGGAAATTACTAGAGCATGGACAAGCTCTTTGGTAGCACCTTGCGTAAGAAAGGGGCGAATGCGGGCTATGTTTTTAAGGTGGAATTTACAGGATTTGGCAACATACTGGATGTAAGGCTCAAAGGTGAGGCCAGGACAAGGGGAGGAGGTATCATTAGAAAAGGAGACACTGAATGAGCATTAGAAGAGATAAGAGGAAAACCACGAGAGGACAGAGTCACAGAGACCGAGTGATTGAAGAGTTTGAAGAAGGAGAGCATGATCAATGGTGCCAAAGGCAGCAGAGAGGTCAAGAAGAGTTAGTATGGAGTAGTGGCCTTTGGGTTTAGCTGCGACTAGGTCGTTAGTAACTTTGATAAGAGCAGTCTCAGTAGAGTGGAGAGGGCAGAAGCCAGATTGAAGAGGGTCAAGGAGAGAGTTGGAATTGAGGAAGTGAAACAGACGGCTAAAGACAAGTCTTTCCAGAAGCTTTGAAGAAAAAGGGAGCAGGAATATGGGACGATAGTTATAGGGGGAGGACTGGTCAAGTGATGTTTTTCTCAAGATAGGTACTACAGTGGCATGTTTAAGGTCAGCAGGGACAATGCCAGAAGAGAGAGAGCAGTTTAAGATTTGTGTTAAGGAAGGCACAAGACAAGGGAAGAGATCTGATAAGGTGAGATGGGACAGGATCGAGCGGGCAAGTGGTGGGGCAGAAGGAAAGGAGAAGTGCTGCCACCTCTTGTTCAGCAGCTGGGGAGAAAGTCTGAAGGGTAGGAAAGGCATGATCTACATGTGGTTGAGAAAGAGAACGGCGGGGAGAATTTTTTCCTTAGCTATTCAATCTTGTCGGTAAAGTAGCATACAAAGCTATCGGCTGTAAGGTTAGTTTGGGCGGCTGCCACAGAAGGGCGAAATAGAGAGTTAAAGGTGTCAAAGAGATGCCTGGGATTTTTGGGATCATGAACTAATGAGAGAGGAAAAGTATTACTATTTGACTAGGGCAAGGGCTGGACTGTATGAGCATAATATAATGGAGATAGTCTGCCTGGGTGCGAGACTTCCTCCAGGAGCGTTCAGCACAACAGGAGCATCTTTGCAGGTGAGGGTAGTGTTATATGTGGAGATGGCCAGTGAGGGACAGGAGAGGGAAGGGATGGATAACATTTGTGAATCAATATCAGTTGACAGCTGCTGGAGGTCAATAGAATTAAGGTTCCTCATGAGTTGAGGAGGGTTAGGCTGAGGTTGTTGGGTGAGGGCGTACTTGAGAGCAGAGAGAGGAAATGGAGTGTTACAGATATTAGATACTGTACATGTATAAGATAAAATGAGGTCGAGGGTATTGCCAGCTACATTGGTGGGAGAATTAGCCCGCTGTGATAGCCCGATGGAGGAGGTAATTGAAAGTAGTTTAGAGGGTGCTGAGGTCAAAGGTGGGTTAATGGGAATATTTAAGTCCCTGAGAATTAGGGATGGAATATTAGAAAAGAGGAAGTAGAGTAGCCAGACAGCAAAGTGGTCAAGGAAGAGGAGAGGGAAACCAGGGGGGCAATATTGGCAATGTTATCCAGAAGGGTTTGAAAAGGAAAATTGATTAAATTTCAAATGATGGGAAAGAGAGGGAATGGGGGGTGGGTAGAGGTTTGAAAGAGCAGTGAGGTGAGAGGAGAAACTCTACACTATCACCTTTACATTCAGAGTGTATTGGGTTGTGGGTAAGTTGAAGACCACCAAAGGATAAAGATGCAGGGGTAGCAGTGTCAGAAGGGGAGAGCCATGTTTCTGTTAAGGCTAGTAAATCAAGGTAACGAGAGTTGAAGAGGTTGTTAATATATTATTATCAGGGAGACTAACATCCCCAAAGACCTCAGAGTTTGTGTATGTATAAATGGAAATTTAAAAATTACCCAGGATACTTGTAAGTATATTGGGAAAATCTTTGAGTTCTAATTCACTTAAAATATGTGTAAATTAACAAGTCACTGGTCAATGTAGGTGAATCATTTATCTGTTTAAGAGTGACTCTAACAAGGGCCAAATAGTGATGGCTAGACGACTGGGTCAGAGCACATAAAAAAAAAATCCAGCAAGGCTTCTGGGGTATTCCCGGTATGTAGTGGTGCAAATCGAAAGCTAGCTGGACTGGTCCAATCATATGGAGGAGCTACTATAGCTCAAATAACTAAAAATAACTTAATGCTAGACATGATAGAAAAATATCAGAACATACTGTTTGCACAGACCAGTTAGATTGCCCATGATGACCCCTGTCCACCTCTGAAAGAGCTGTCAATGGTGACGTGAGTGTCAGAACTGGACCATGGAGCAATGGAAGAACGTTGCCTGGTCTGATGAGTCACTATTTCTTTTTTATCCAATGGATGGCCAGGTGCATTGTTTCCCTGGGGAATAGATGGCAGCAGGATACACTATGGGAAGAGGGCAGGTCAGTGGAAAGGTGTAATGTTCCCTGATGGCAGTGGCCTCTTTCATTAGGATAATGCACCCTTACTCAATGCAAAAACTGTTTTGAGAAACATGTCAAAGTGTTCAAGGTGTTGTCTTAGCCTCAAATTCCCCAGATCTCAATCCAATTGAGCATATGTGGAAAGTGCTGGAACAACAAATCGAATCCATGGAGGCCACACCTCAGAATTTGCAGGACTAAAAGGATCTGCTGCTAATGTATTGGTGCCAGATACCACAGGACACATTCAGAGGTCTTGTGGAGTCCATGCCTTGATGCATTACAGCTGTTTTGGCAGCATGAGGGGGACCTACACGATATTAGGCAGGTGGTTTTAATAATCTTCAGATGTAATCAATTATCCACAAACACTAATTGTCTGCTGCCTGACCTGCTTATGAACTGTCATATTTGCAAATTAAAGGATGGAAAGCAACCTGATGTCCACTGTATTCCTCTGCCAATTAATCCAGAATTTAACCCTTCTTTCCTCACTCAAAACCTTTCTTTTCAGCTCTTCGGCGTGGTCAATAGTTATTTTTTGATTACAATTAATTTTAAGGTACTACTAGCCCTATTTTTGCCATCTAGTTTGTCCTATTGCAAGTGGACAGTGCTGACTGCTGCAGTGGTTTTATACTTTTCCTCATTAAATAAGGTTTGGTTGAGGTGATCACCTAATCAGTACCCCATTAAAGAGAATATGGTGAGCCTTTGTTGGAGTGGTCTCTTAAGTTTTTTAGACAGCTGTATATATGAGAAGGCTGCAGTTGTGGGAGGGGTTTTTATACTTAACTGGCTGGGGGCAGGAGCTTGCCGTTTGGAACTGTGATCCCACCCACTCCCTGATTTGTCATTAATTTTATAACATAATAAATATACTCTGAGTGAGCTTTCTATTTCTATAAGCTCACCTGCGTGTTGGTTCAGACACATCAAAAGTACAGCACATCCATCACAACACATAACATAACTTGACAGCTTTGGTCCCGACAATATATATATATATATATATGATATAGATATAGACCAATGTCTACTCATTCTGTGAGTGCAGTAGAACCATGAGGATCCACAGGAAGGGGCAAGGGGGGGCACTTGATCCCCCCCTCCCCCCTGGATTTTTTTAACTGTGCTGGTGTAATTGAGAATAAACTGCAATACTGGCGCCGGCCAGTAGGTGGCACTGTGGGTGAAGAGAGGCAGGGATAGGAAGCTACAGCTTATCCCTGCTTCTCTCTCCTGACTGAATATGCAGGAAAGCAGCACAGAGACTGCCAGACTGCAGAGACAGCCTACAGAGCAGGTAAGTGAGGGATGGGGAGGCAGCCTAGAGGAAGGGGCAGCAAGGAGCAGAAATGGACAGAAGGAGCACAAAGGTAAAGGAGCAAAAAAGAATCAGAAGGAGCACAGAGGTAAAGTAGGAGAAGGAACAGAAAGGGTCAGCATGGAGCAGAAAGGGTCAGCAAGGAGCAGGAAGGGACAGAAGGAGCAAAAAGGTAAAGGACCAGAAAGAATTAGAAGGAGCACAAAGGTTAAGTAGGAAAATGAACAGAAAGGAGAAGTAACAGAAATTAGAAGAAAGGGACATCAAGGAGAAGAAAGGGTGAGCAAGGAGCAGAAAGGGTCATCAAGGAGCCGAAATGGTCAGCAAAGAGCCGTAAGGTTCAGCATGGAGCAGAAAGGGTCAGCAAGGAGCCGAAATGGTCAGCAAGGAACAGGAAGGGTCTGCAAGGAGCATAAATGGTCAGCAAGGAGCAGGAAGGGACAGAAGGAGCACAAAGGTAAAGGAACAGAAAGAATCAGATGGAGCACAAAGGTAAAGTAGGAGATGGAACAGAAAGGAGAGAGAACGGAAATTAGCAGGAAGGGACATCAAGGAGCAGAAAGGGTTAGCAATGAGCTGGAAGGAACAGAAGGAGCACAAATGAACAGAAATGAGCAGGAAGGATCTGCAAGGAGCAGAACGGGACAGAAAGAGCACAAAGGTAAAGGAGCAGAAAGAATCAGAAGGAGCACAAAGATAAGTAGGAGAGAGCAGAAAGGGGCAGCAAGGAGCTGGAAAGCACAGAAAGGAGTAGAAAGGGTCAGCAAGGAGCTGGAAGGGGCAGAATGAGCACAAAGGTAAAGTAGGAGAAGGAGCAGAAAGGAACAGAAATGAACAGGAAGGGTCAGAAAGCAGCAGGAAGGGCAGCAAGGAGCAGAAATGGTCAGCAAGGAGCAGGAATTGACAGAAGGAGCAGAAAGGTAAAGTAGGAGAAGGAGCACAAAGGAACAGAAATGAGCAGGAAGGGTCTGCAAGCAGCAGAAATGGTCAGCAAGGAGCAGGATGGGACAGAAGGAGCACAAAGGTAAAGGAGCAAAAAGAATCAGGAGCACATAGGCAAAGTAGGAGAAAGAGCAGAAAGGGTCAGCAAGGTCAGCAAGGAGCAGAAAGGGTCAGCAATGAGCTGGAAGGGGCAGAAGGAGCACAAAGGTAAAGTAGGAGAAAGGAACAGAAATGGTCAGCAATGAGAAGAAAGGGTCTGCAAGGAGCAGAAAGGATAAGAAGGAGCAGAAGGGAACAAAAGTAGCAGAAAGGGATCAGAAAAAGAAATGAGCAGAATGGTGCAAAAGAAGCAGAAAGTAGCAGAAAGGTAAAGGAGCAGAAGGAGCCAAGGAGGAGAGAAGACAGTGTCAGAAGAAAAAGATGACTGTGTCAAATGAAGGAGAAAAAAAGGAGACTGGAGCAGGAAGGACAAGTGAAGCGATTGCTCCACTTCCTTCTGGACACCACATCATAAGGCTTTGGTACCTGGGCCTGGCAGGGAAACTTTGGACCTTTTCATCTCCCCAGGTAAAAAAATATCAGTGTTAATGTGTTCACTTTTATTTACTGTGTCAGGAAGCACAGAGTGCCGCTGGGTAGGGGTGCCACTGATTGGCTAGAGCGATCAGCTTGCACTCTAAGCCAATCAGTAGCTCCCCATTCATAAAAAAATAAAGCGTTTTTATGAACTGGGAACAAGCAATTGGCTTAGAGTGTGAGAGGACCACTCTAGCCAATCACCCATGCCTGACATCAACCTGCACTTCCTGACACTCTGTTTCAGTAGCCAAATACCACTGAGCAACCTGGAGATCTAAAACCTTTGGGGTTAAACCATATGAGAGCGGTTTAATCCCTTAAGGGAAAGAGAGCACCCAGGGGCATATTGGCTTCATAGCATTTTCATTTAGATGAAGTTGTTATGGTGACAAGAATGTTCCTATAATTTGCTCAAAGCAACACTAAAGTGTCAGGAATACAAACATGTTGTGAACACTATTTATGTATCCGGTCTCCCCCACTCACCTTAACGCTATTTACCTTATTTCCAGTGTCACAACGATCTCTTTGCCTAATGGGTGTCATAATTTTTTATTTCCAAAATCTGATCACCCTGGCTTTATGTGATAATGATTATGCCCCTCCCCTTTATGAAAAAGTGGCCAAGCATGGATGACATTACAATTATGCCCCCCCCCCATGAAAAATTCCTGCGGATGCCCATGAGTACAACAAAATGATTCAATTAATGTTTTGATATACCGTAAGTATAAAATGCAAGAAAATAAATAATTAAGATTATTTATTCAAATAATAATTCCTCAAACTTAAATACACTAAATTACTGGACCTCATAAACAACCAAGAAAGAAAAATTAGTAATAGATTTTGAAATGTATAAGTACAAGGCCAAGAGAATATCCCCGTGAGCTATTTAGAGGTGTGATTGAACCTACTGAAATGTTTGCAAATACTTTAAAACTTACCTTAAATGACAATACCATGTAAATAGATTTGTATAACATGTCCGCTTTACATTATACTTTTAACTTCAATTTAATTTTACTCTTTCCTTTCCTCAAACGCTTTATGTCAGAGCTGGAGAAAGGGCAAGCTCTTTAAGAAAGATGTTAATTTTATTGAGTCTGTGCAATTATGCTTTACCTTTAAAAAGATCACCAACATTTAAAGGAGAAATTTCCCATATTTCTGGAAAAACAATATTGCATTTTTGTGCCAACTTTTTTCATGAAATGCTCAATTTTCTTTTAAAGGTATAGTAAATCAAAGATTTAGCAAATTACATCACAACCCAGGTCAGTCCTGGCACATCCAAGGCACAGATTGCCTTGGAAAGAGAGAAACGGAAAGATTGTTTTTGCTTCTGTTACTCCACCTCCACAATCTATACTTGATGACAAATAGGGAAGAGCTTATAACAATGATTGTAAAGTGAAGGTGAAAGCACTCACTTCTAGAACAAAAGTAAATATATATATATTTTTTTTCTTACACTGCACAAAACATATTTTTAAAATATAGCAAGTAAACATATTCAAATTTCTGTACTGTGAACTGCTGTAAAACATTATTTGAAATAAAACAAAAAAAAAGACAAAACAAAAAACACATAGAAAAAAAACTTTGTTGTCAGTGAGGTGTAACAAATCTGCACATGATGTTTTATTGCATTTTACATACTTACTCTTTTCGTTAACTGGGTATCCATCATAAAGTTATGAACATGTTTTTCGGCTTTGGTAAGTTCTAGCTTCCTTGCAACCACAGCTACAACAAGTGCCGTGCAGCCAGCACCCTGCAAAATAAATTTAAAAAACAAAGGACAGTTATTTTAAAATATCTATGATCATTTTATTTTATCTAAATCGTGAATAAGGGCAGGAGCATGTTATGCTATTAGACTTTAATCCGAATAAATATCTTGAATTTTTATTTTAAATTTTTTTTATTCTGTCAAACCCATTTTTAGCCATGTGGTGTTTCAGTTCTGGCAAATTTTGCCCATGCGATAATTTCAGGAAAAAATATTCAAAAAACTAAGTGGCACAAAAAAAAGCACCTTTTAGTGCACTGCAATTAGAAAAAAAAAAATCGGCCATTCACTCAACCTTTGTTCTGATGCAATTGGTGGAACTATGAAACACAAACAAATGGAATGGCTCATCTATTGCCCGTTTCATGGTTCATCTGTATGGAGTTTTAGAGCTGCAGAATTCTGATGAGTTGCTGATTGCCCAAAATTAGGATTCATTCCGATTCAATTAAAACCTGAACGCACAAGTTTAATGTTAACCACTGATTAAATATTCAACAAAACAACATGCTGTACTAATATATTTCTCTCAAGGTCTCTCTTTTGGAGAGACAGTCTTTGTTCTGGACAATAACCACTCTGCACACTATTGCAGCGTTTTGGTGTATATGAACATATAATTAAGTTTAATTGAGGTATAACTCACACAAGTATGCCCCACTTGCTGATCACAGCCAATCCCCCTAATCAGAAAGTGCCTGTCTTTGTCTATTTGAAATATTGGTAGATATGTTATTACAAAGCTTTTAATAATATTGTCTAACAGCTTTTTAATGCAGTAAATATACATCTTTTAATGAAGATAAATGGTGTAGTTAATTGCTTTGACAGCTGTAGGAGCTTTATGAGATGCTAAATTTAATCTGTCATGACAGGTTCATTTTAATTTACAACTCCAATAGCAACAAATATATCATTTATCATAATCATCAATGATATATTTAATTGGTTTAAGAGCTGTTGTCATCCCACCTACCTTTTCCCCAGTATTAGCATAATCAGAGGTCCATGGGTGTTACACTACTGTAAAAATAATAATCACAGCAACTACCACACATGAGCTGTAGTTTCAGTGACAGAAATTGTAGTAGGGTTCTCCTCCTCTCTTGTATGAAAAATGCCGAAATGTAGCTGAATGATGAACCGAATTGTGCACCAGATGAGCATGATTGTTTGACTCATGATTTCCGGCCATGGTGCCAAAAAAAGAGACGATAAACGGGGAGAAAAAAGATGATTGATGACTAGGAGACAGCCATTAAATTGTCATTTTATTCACAGATCAAATGAGAAATGGCCAGTGCAGGGGTACAGGGGAAAAAGAGGAGCAGTAAAATATTTTTCAAAATATATATTTATATATTATTGCAAAACATATATATATATAATATTCTTGGGGAGCTCAGTCAGTGGAGAGTAGAAGGCTGAGTTTAATGGAGCTCCCTGTACTCCGGCCAAGTACCCTCCGTTGATGGATGTTTCCTAGCTTGCGCCGAGGACCACAAGCACCACACCGGACACCACAACCACCGCAGACTCCACAACCACCGTAGCTTAACTGGAGCCTCGCCGCCTTGCTTCCACCCTGGATCAGCTTCTGTCCTCCAGGACTGTGTGGGGAAGACCTCTCCTCCAAGGAGAGCGTGTCAGGAACAAGCTCTTAAAAGAGCTTAGTGATTCAAGCTGCAGAGCATAGCAATCCCCGTGTGACTATAACAGCTCCCTCCAATAACAATACAAGGCTACATTTAGAGGGATCAAGAAGAACTGTCTAAACCTTTATTTTTCTTGGGACTAGTCCATGTGGTCATTACATTAACAATGCTGTGAAAACTCAATAAAATTACAAACAGCCAAATCATAGCAGGCAACATACAGTGACTTATTATAACACTATGGCATATTTTTAAAGGGGTGGGGGAGACAATATTTAACAGAAAATATCTCACGTGCGTGCAGAATTAGCAATATGAAAATCGACCCGAATATGCAAATGAACCAGTCTTGCTATTCAGGTAGTGCATATTGCTGTTGTTACCAACAGAGGGCACTAGACAAGCTTCATAGCCAAATCCACCTAGTTGGTAGCAAACCTCAGCAGTACATGAGAGCAGGCAATACATTTCACAGTACACACACACACACTACAAACAATTACATTACACACACCCTGCACCTATAATGGGTACAGGGTGACTAAAACATAAGAGAAATAAAGCAACCTACATAAATCGTCTGTCTGAAGGTAGAATAGGGGCTTTAAAGCCAAATACATCAAAGAGTCATAGTCACAGGGGAGGAGGCTGCCAAGCAGGCCTCTCCAGGACCAAGTGGCGAATGGCACTTCGTCACACTGAGTTATAGTGAAATTGGAAAATATAATAGGGAAGGAGTGCGGGAAACAGATGTGCGGTGTGTGGGTAATTACAGAGCCCCTGGTAATGAGCAGTGTGTAAAGGGAGATTACAGAGCACCTAGTAGCGTGTAGTGTATAAGGGAGTATGTAAACGTTTTTGAAAGGAAATACCAGTGTAAACAAAACTGAAAATAGAGACTGGGGCAAAGAGAGATGGTATAAAACTAAAAAATAGCATGAAGGGAAATGTAACAGACATTCTTAAATTATTACATTACACATATTAATTATACATATATGTAAATACACAAATGCATACACTGATCAGCCTCAACGTTAAAACCACTGACAGGTGAAGTAATTAGCATATTGATATATATATATTGAAATATAAATTTCCAGGGGTAGGATATATTAGGCCGCAAGTGAACAGTCAGTCCATGAATTACATGTGTTGGACGCAGGAAAAATGGATAAGTGAAAAGATCTGAGTGACTTTGACAAAGGCCAAATAATGATGGCAAGACGACTGTCAGGGCAACTCCAAAACAGCAGAGGAACTCTTGTGGGGTGTTCCCGGTATGCATTGGTCATGGGCGCCCAAGGCTCACTGATGTACGTGGGGAGCAAAGGCTAGCCCATCTGGTCCGATCGCATAGAAGAGCTACTGTAGCTCAAATTGCAAAAATACTTAATGCTGGTCATAATAGAAAGGTGTAATAACACACAGTGCATTGCAGAATGCTGTGCATGAGGGTTGAGGAACATGACAAAGAGTTCAAGGTGTTGCCTTGGCCTCCAAATTCCTCACATCTCAATCTGATTGAGCGCCTGTGGGATGTGCTGGAACAACAAATCTGATCCATGGAGGTTATATCTCGCAACTTGTAGGACATTAAAGGATCTGCTACTAATGTCTTGGTGCTATATACCACAGGACACGTTCAGAGATTTTGTGGAGTCCATGCCTTGATGCATCAGAGCTGTCTGGCAGCACGAGGGGGGCCTAAACAATGTTAGGCAGGTGGTTTTAATGGTGTGCATATATTTTGTTATATATAACATTTTTATAGGATACAATGGATACATGACAGTTACATTCTGACCTTTTCATTTAAATTATATACCACTGGAATCATTCAAACACTCAAACTAATCATGTGATAAAGTATCAAGCCGAGAATAACACATCTAGATATTTGTTCCTTCTATATCCAAAAGTAAGTTATCATAAGTGAGCAGGAAACACACAGGCTTACATTTAAATGGTTTTATTCACAAAACTCCAGCACAGTATATCACCATTCTAATGTATAAGGCAGCTCACATACAGGTGATACTCGAAAAATTAGAATATCGTGCAAAAGTTCATTTATTTCAGTAATGCAATGTAAAAGGGGAAACTTATATATGAGATAGACGCATTACATGCAAAGCAAGATAGTTCAAGCCATGATTTGTCATAAGTACGATGATTATGGCTTACAGCTCATGAAAACCCCAAATCCACAATCTCAGTAAATTAGAATATTACATGCAATCAATAAAACAAGGAGTGTACATAGAACAATATCAGACCTCTGAAAAGTATAAGCATGCACATGGACTCAGTAGTTGGTTTGGGCCCCTTTTGCAGCAATTACTGCCTCAATGCGGTGTGGCATGAAAGCTAATAGCCTGTGGCACTGCTGAGGTGTTATAGAAGATCAGGATGCTTCAATCGCGGCCTTCAGCTCTTCTGCATTGTTCGGTCTCAGGTCTCTCATCTTTCTCTTGGCAATGCCCCATAGATTCTCTATGGGGTTCAGGTCAGGCGAGTTTGCTGGCCAATCAAGCACAGTAATCCCATGGTCATTGAACCAGGCTTTGGTGCTCTTGGCATTGTGGGCAGGTGCCAAGTCCTGCTGGAAAATGAAGTCAGCATCCCCATAAAGTTTATCTGCAGAAGGAAGCATGAAGTGCTCCAAAATCTCCTGGAAGACGGCTGCGTTGACCCTGGACTTAATGAAGCACAGTGGACCAACACAAGCAGATGACATGGCTCCCCAAATCAACACAGACTGTGGAAACTTCACACTGGACTTCAAGCATCTTGTAGTGTGTGCCTCTCCATTCTTCCTCCGGACTCTGGGTCATTGGTTTCCAAATGAGATGCAAAAGTTGCTCTCATCAGAAAAGAGGACTTTGGACCACTGAGCAACAGACCAGGTCTGTTTTTCTTTGGCCCCGGCAAGATGCTTCTGACGTTTGTTGTTTAGGAGCGGCTTGACAAGACGAATATGATATCTGAAGCCCATGTCCAGGCTCTGTATGTGTGTGGTGGCTCTTGATGCACTGACTCCAGCCTCAGTCCACTCCTTGTGAAAGTCCCCAACACATTTGAATGGCCTTTTCTTGACAATCCTCTCCAGGCTGCGGTCATCCCTGCTGCTTGTGCACCTTTTTCTTCCACACTTTTCCCTTCCACATAACTTTCTATTAATGTGCTTTGATACAGCACTTTGGGAACATCCAACTTTCCTTCGCAATTATCTTTTGAGGCTTTCAGTGATGGTTTTCTGCACAACTGAACCAGACCATTTAAAGACTCAGAAACCCTTTGCAGGTGTTATTGCTTACTTAGCTGATTAGAGTGGGACACTGTGAGCCTAGAATATTGCACCTTTTCACAATTTTCTAATTTACTGAGATTGTGGATTTGGGGTTTTCATGAGCTGTAAGCCATAATCATCGCACTTTTGACAAATCACAGCTTGAACTATCTATACCTCGCTTTGCATTTAATGCATCTATCTCATATATTAGTTTCCCCTTTTACGTTGCATTACTGAAATAAATGAACTTTTGCACGAAATTCAAATTTTTCGAGTATCACCTGTATGTGTAATGCAACCACAAGTGACATGCCGATCAGAGTACAAGTGAATAGAAGCAGCCAGGTGTCTTCTTGAGAGAGTGGATGCCATACATTTTATAAATTGTTTCAGATGCCATTTATGGTTGTACTGCAAACATATGAAGTACATTTCAATGAATTCTGTGAGCAATCATTAAGCACGCGTGCGTTTTATCTTACAAGTTGTGCACGCTCTTAATCCTCCTTTGAAATCACTGGAACACAAATGATTCTCCTCTGAAATCACCAGCTCCATGTTTTGGCAGAAGTCTGAAAAGACAGAACCCACTGAGTTTTGTGCAAAAGGGACATAAATGCTAGACTTTGCGACAGCAGAATTTAGTCCAGGTCGTGGTTCAACTCAGCAGAATTTCAGTGCTGACAAATAGAGTTGAGCGAACCCGAACTGAAAAGTTCAGGGTTCGTACCGAACATTAAGTTTTTGGACCCCGGACCCGAACATGGACATATCACTGTATGTTCGGGTTGGAGTTCGGAGTTCAGCAATTTAATGACGCATTTTGAAAGGCTGCAGGGAAGCCAATCAACAAGCATTTGACTCGTGTGCCCTTAGAAGCCATCACAGCCATGCCTATTAATGGCATGGCTGTGATTGGCCAGTGCAGCAAGTGACCCAGGCTCTATAGAAGCTCGTCAGTTAGTATTAGTAAATTATGCCATTACTCGCTATACCGTGAGTAGGGGTGTGTCTATTAAAACAGTGAGCAGCCTATTGCCCCCCGGCCCCCACCCCTGAGTGGCATGTGGGGGCCCTAAATATAAATTGGAGGGGACCTAATGTCCTCCCCCCTGGCCCCCACCACTGAGCAGTGGGTGGGGGTCCTAAATACAAATTGGGGGGACCTAATGTCCTCCCCCTGGCCCCCACCCCTGAGCGGTGGTTGGGGGCCCTAAACAAAAATAAGGGGGGGACCTAATGTCCTCCCCCTGGCCACCCACCAATGAGTGGTGGGTGGGAGCCCTAAACTAGAATAAGGGGGGGGTCTAATGTCCTCCCCCCTGGCACCCACCCCTGAGCGGCGGGTGGGGGCCCTAAATACAAATTTAACCCCCCCTCCCCAGGTGACTAGGGGTCTCCAATCCCCTAGTCACCCCCTCCCCCCAAAAAATTAACTCCTACCTACCCCCCTCGCCCTAAAAATAATGAGGGGGGACCTTTAACTAAATACCTGTAAAAATAAAAATAAACTTACCATTCAATGGTAAGCGGCTGCTCACTGGTAAAAAAACAAAAAAATTCCCCCTCCTGAGCCCCCACCCAAGACGCGCGAGTGGGGGCTTTTAAACTAAAGGGGGGGCCTATTGCGTCCCCAATTCCCCACCCCTGAGTGGTGGGTGGGGGCCCTAAATACCAACAAGGGGTGGACCTATTGTCCCCCCCGGCCCCAAACCCTGAGAGGTGGGTGGGGGCCATAAATAAAAATTGGGGGGGGGACCTAATGTCCTCCCCCCCGGCCCCCACCCCTGTGCAGCGGGTGGGGGCCCTAAATAACAACAATAAGGGGTGGGGGCCAGGGGGGGGACATTAGGTCCCCCCCATTTTTTATTTATGGCCCCCACCCACCGCGCAGGGGTAGAGGCCAGGGGGGAGGACAGTAGGTCCCCCCCTTATTGTTATTTAGGGCCCCTACGGTTATTATTGTTATTTAGGGCCCCAGGGGTGTGGGCAATGGGTTTTTTTTGTTTTGTTTTTACAGTGAGCAGCCACTGGCTGGGGTTCGGGGTCAAGTTCGGGGTCAAGTTCAAGCCCGAACCTGGACTTTTTTTCAAAGTTCAGCTGAACCCGCCTGACCCGAACATTCAGGTGTTTTTTTTTAAAAAACATTGCCAGATTTTAGAATACTTTTCAAATTAGAAACAACTTTGAAGGGGGGGGGGGGGTCAATCAGCTTATAGATGATAATCATTTCAGAGGCCCTATTCTCTTTTTTAGCACTTGCTGTTTAGAGCAACATTTCCCAATTGGTGTCCCGCGAGAACAAAATTAGGGTTCCATGGCAATTCGCAACATCCAAGATGGCCACCGCTACCTGCTGTTCCAGGAAGGTCAGAAACAGCAGAGATGGCGCCCAACCAAAAACAGTGTTATGAGTCAAATTACACAGCATGGGAAAATGCTAAAGAACTTTCCCACGCTGTATAAAATGACTCAGAGCATTCTAATTGGTTGGATTCCAAGCCATTCAATGGTAAGTATTTTTCTATTTACAGGTATTTTGGTTTATTGTATCCCCCCTCACTATTTTTAGGGTGAGGGGGTTAGTTAGTGCTTTATTTAATTTTATTTGGGAGGGGGGTGACTAGGGTCTTGGGGACCCAATGTCACCTGTGGGGTATTTTAACACTTCGTCCCCACCCACCGATTATGGGTGAGGGCTGCGGGGGAGGACAATAGGTTCCCCCTTATTGTAATTTAGGGCCCCCACCCGCTGCTCATGGGTGGGGGACCAGGGAGGAGGACAATATGTCTCCCCCATTGTCATTTAGGGCCCCCACCCACCGCTCATGGGTGGGGGCAATGGAGGAACAATAGGTCTTCCCCCACTTATTGTAATTTAGGGCCCTCACCCGCCACTCATGGGTGGGGACCAGGGGCAGGCCAATAGGTCCCCTCCCTTATTGTAATTTAGGGCCCCCACCCGCCGCTCATGGCTGATGGCTGGGGGGAGGACAAAAGGTCAGCAGTAATAAAGGAATGAGTTCTGGATAAGGATGTCCCAAATAAAGCTCTTCCTTGAAAAATTTCTAAGGACGAAACCAGTCAGACACATACGTGCTTTTGTATCTTTAACAGTAACAAGTCCCCTGATATCACCAATTCCTTGCTCTGAGTACCATAAAACAAGGAAGTTCTGGCTTGTGCAAGTTGGTTTCCCAAAATTGTGGCATGTGGTGGTTTGGAAATCAGAATTTCTGCCATTTACCCGACTGGCCCAAAGTCAACTGAATTATAATTCAGCCAGAAATTAATCTTTAAGTCTCATAAGCACACCTATTCACACTACGCTTCCTCCACAGTAACTAGATACTATAAGCTAAATATGAATGAATCATTACAGATAACAGTAACTTCATCAATTACTTGTAAAATATAAGTTAAATGAATGGATATTGATGATTATGGTACATCACAGTATTCCAGGTTCTATATTTGGTTTCCTTCTGTACTAGACGTGCAATTCGTTTCGGTCCGAATTTAAAATTTGTCCGAATTTCGGGTAATTCTGACATTCGGGTGCTTCCTAATGTCCGAATAGCTGAAGTGCCGAAGTGCTGAAATTACCGCATTTCCGAAGTGTAGTAGTGCCGAAGTGCCCAATTGCTGAAGTGCCGAAGTTCCAAAGTTGCCGGTGTTCCGAGGTGTCAAAGTGCCGAAGTTCCGAAGCACAGTATTGCCTAAGTACTAATATACTATACCGAGTGAAAGAAGAAGAATGTTACACTGTATACAATTTCAAATACAAAGTATACAAACATAGCCAGGATTCAGCTGTAAGCATTTGCAACACTTACAACAATCAAGTAACATACATTCATATAAAATGTAAGTTACTTAGCCCATCATGTAATGACAGGAATGAATAAGTAGATAACTACCTAATTCCCACGGTATTATGGAGTTATCTTCTAAAAGGCTGAAAGACCTAAAATGGTCTTTCAGCCAAATTTACTAATACTAAGTAAAGATGACTTAGTATTAGTAAATTATGTCCCTACTCGCTATACCGTGAGTAGGGGCATGTCTATTAAAACAGTGAGCAGCCTATTGCCCCCCGGCCCCCACCCCTGAGTGGCATGTGGGGGCCCTAAATATAAATTGGAGGGGACCTAATGTCCTCCCCCCTGGCCCCCACCACTGAGCAGTGGGTGGGGGTCCTAAATACAAATTGGGGGGACCTAATGTCCTCCCCCTGGCCCCCACCCCTGAGCGGTGGTTGGGGGCCCTAAACAAAAATAAGGGGGGGACCTAATGTCCTCCCCCTGGCCACCCACCAATGAGTGGTCGGTGGGAGCCCTAAACTAGAATAAGGGGGGGGTCTAATGTCCTCCCCCCTGGCACCCACCCCTGAGCGGCGGGTGGGGGCCCTAAATACAAATTTAACCCCCCCTCCCCAGGTGACTAGGGGTCTCCAATCCCCTAGTCACCCCCTCCCCCCAAAAAATTAACTCCTACCTACCCCCCTCGCCCTAAAAATAATGAGGGGGGACCTTTAACTAAATACCTGTAAAAATAAAAATAAACTTACCATTCAATGTTTTCTTTCTTCTAAAATCTTCTTTTTTCAGCCCTAAAAAAGGCCAAATAAAAATCCATAATAACCGACGCAATTAAAAGAAAAAAAAAAATTTTTTAAAAGCGCCAAAAAAAAAAAATTCATCTTCATCCGGCGAGGGCTCTGCACAGACTGAGCTCTGCAGTGTGGGGGAAAGCTTATAAAGGGGGTAACGGGGGAGGACGACATTAGGTCCCCCCCAATTTGCATTTAGGGCCCCCACCCACCGCTCAGGGGTGGGGGCCAAGGGGGAGGACATTAGGTCCCCCCCCCCTTATTTTTGTTTAGGGCCCCCACCCACCGCTCAGGGTTGGGGGGCAGGGGGGAGGACATTAGGTCCCCCCCAATTTTTATTTAGGGGCCTCACCTGCTGCTCAGGGGTGGGGGCCAGTGTGGAGGACAATAGGTCCTCCCCCCTTTTTTTACTTTAGGGCCCCCATCCGCCGCACAGGCTGCTTACTGTTTAATAGACATGCCCCTACTCGCGGTATAGCAAGTAGGGGCAAAATTTACTAATACTAAGTAATTTTTACTTAGTATTAGTAAATTTTGCTGAAAGACCAATTTAGGTCTTTCAGCCTTTTGGTAGATAACTCCCTAATACCGTGGGAATTAGGGAGTTATCTACCAAGTGGCTGCAAGAAAAGTCCCAAAATGCCAAAGTTCTGAAGTTGCCGAAGTGTCGAATTGCAGAAGTCCCGAATTGCCGAAGTCCCGAATTTCGGAATGCCGAACCGAGCCGAATATTTTCCCCATGCACATGCCTACTCTGTACAACCTCAGGTGAACATACAACAAGGCGTAATAGAAAATACTCCAACCCCAAAATTGCTAGATTACAGGCACCTGCCATCATGTACATTTTCATGGCTGCAGATGTTTCCAAGTGCACAGTCCATTTAGGAATGGAGCTCCACATCACCAGCTAGGTTATGACAGCATTGCCAACAATGTCATCACAAGATTCATGCTTTGGTCACTAAGAACAGCATGCACAAAATATGCTCCCTTCTTGGGCCTTCTCATTATTGTTCAGACAATGAGAACAGCATTCAGTGCTGCATTTGTTGTTCTGCTTTTCCATATAATTAATCCACTTAAGGAGGCTAATCCTTCTGGTCCAGGCTCAATGTTCCTTCAACCTATTTTGCTTGGGTACTTGTTACTCATTCTACCTCTATAGGAAGATGAAAGGAAAGGTTTTGAACCATTGATTCACACATTTTTCAAGTACGGTTCTCAAGTATCCTAGCCAGTGACCCGAATGTCATGCT
This sequence comes from Pelobates cultripes, assembly GCA_933207985.1. Classification (NCBI taxonomy): domain Eukaryota; kingdom Metazoa; phylum Chordata; class Amphibia; order Anura; family Pelobatidae; genus Pelobates; species Pelobates cultripes. The sequence goes on from OW240916.1 coordinate 245,394,898, forward strand.
AAACATTTATGCCTGACATATGTAATATTCTTAAGTTTGATTATTTATTATGCAAAGATACAGTAATCCTTTCCATACATTTACGGCTCAAATAGTGTGTGGTACTATAATTATGAGAAGAGACCTGCCCTATTAAGATGCAAAGGACACAACCCGGTGCACTGCTGGATAGGAGTTGGGCTTTCAACTGCTATCCACAATCGCTAACTGTAGCAGAAGTACCATTGATGATCACCTCCCACGATCGCACCACAAGTAACATGAGAAAAAGAGGAAAATAAGAACACAAAAGCTCTTGTGCAGAAAATGTTTCATAGCAATTATCAATATTCTCAACATGCACACATAATGGAGAACGCTGTTAAGGAATTCCAAGAAGTAACGACGGCATGCATCATTGACTTGACATTAGCATTAGTCTGACCTATTAAATAGGCAAATCATGGTTATTTTCCCTTCTGCTGTTCATGAGTATATGTAGAAGATGCATGTGTTTTATACAAGTTTATATATATATATATATATTGTAACAAACCACCTCTTTTACAGGTAGAATTGTCACAGATCTTGCAGTAACCACAGCCTTCTAGGGTATACAAAGTCCAGGACACATTCAGCTCGGTTTTCCTTTTTTATTTGGTAAGAAAAACAGGTGCTTTAAATAATAATAAACAAACAAAATTCCTTGCTCTTACTTGAGCTCTTACTAGACAGAAATCACTATCTGTAATTGGGGGGCTTTCCCACTTACCAATTTTCCCAAATGGATTTGCAATAAACACAATTGTTCTTCTCTCTCCTAGCTGGCTTTTTTTTTTTCTCCCTCACTCTGCAGCAGGCTGCTCTCTTCTTTTAAAGGCCGGTCTACTAAATGACTAGCTACAGGTGAGTGCCAATTAGTAAACTCTTAAGTCAGATCCAAATTCTGGGCTGTTACACAGCAACTAGTGCTGTTGGAGCATTGGCCCACCCTGCTCTCCAAATGCTCCGCCCTAGGGACCCATACCATGTTTTGCAGAGCATCAGCAATGTAGATTGCAAACTTTAACATCTCTCCCTGGGGCATTTAACTGAAAATTCTCTGGTTGCTGTTTAGCAAATCAAGCCTGAAGTATCTTCCATCAACCACTATTCCACTTTTACGCTCACAATATATATATATAATATTGTAAAGCGCTATGGAATCTGTTGGCGCCACATAAATGGCAATAATAATAATATATGTATTTACTTATTTTTTACATACAATAAATAAATGCAAAAAAAATAAATAAAAGAAAATAATTAAAAATCCCAGTCAAGTGTTGTAAACAATGACCAAGTTAAGGTTGCTGCAATATTTTAGAAATTCTGTATTTTACTGATACATTGCTACTTATTCAGCATCATCATTGGAGTGGTTTACTTGAGCATCTGTTCTAAATAATATGATATTTTGTTCATGCACAATGATACATACAGCAGTGAGTGATGATCTTCATGATATTTTATACAATGCTGTGAGTGATGATCTACATGATATATTATGACACTGAGCATGCACCATTGAAACCAATGCATGTAAGTATATTATTGTATTATTTTACTATAAAATGTATATATATATTTACATTCAAATTAAGAGTTAAAAACAATAAAGCTAAATTACGTCAACCAAGTACTGGTTTGAGAGGAAGGAAGTGCATAGTGCAAAACTGCTGTAACAATAAATTAGGATATAGAACCCCACTTCCAACATGAGAATAGTAAAAGTCCATTCCAGTCCAGACCACATACTATATTACATTTGAACAATACAGGGGTCACTTTATTATAGTTCCTTCTGCTACACTGATCCCTGATAGAAAAATAGTCTGAACATTGTGTATATCAATGTCTTTTTCAGAAACCGAAACAGATAAATCATGCTGCAACCACAGATTCAATTACAATTTTTTTATGCTACAAGTGAACACCATGATTAAACAGCTGTGAGGGTCTGTGTGACAGATTCTCTGTCCCTAAATCACTGTTTTGTTTACCTGATCCAAACTTAACCAAACAAAATTGAGAACTTAATTTGTGAACCGAACAATTCACTGAATGGATCGATCACCCAGTGCAGTCGTGTGCCACTCATTAACTTGGCTGACCTTTTTCACACTTGCGAAAACCACAAAATCAATAACATTGTGGTCCACTGGGTGGCCGGCATACGTATGGCCAAACACGAGGTGGCGGCCATCTTAACTCCACGAGCACCTACAGCGGTGTTTGGTTGTCGAGTACGTGGAACTAAAATTGTCCACTTGACGGTGCGAACATCGCTGGGACTTCCAGCCGCAAGTATGTTCGGTTTGGTTCGAGTCTTTGGAATGATGTTCGCTGAAACCAAACTCACGAATGAGGGGCACACGACTAGCTTTTCTAAGAACTGCTACTTTCGGTATTCTGCTGTTTTTGAAGTTCCCGAAAAAGACCGATCGCACAGCCTGAATCTATGGAACTATTTTGGACAGGAGCCTGGACAAAATTCCGAAAGTAGCAGTTCGTAGAAAAGCTAGTCGTGTGCCCCTCGTTCGTGAGTTTGGTTTCACCAAACGTCATTCCAGAGACTTGAACCGAACCAAACTTACTTGCGTCTTGAAGCCCCAGCGGTGTACGCGCCGTCGAGTGGCCTATTTTAGTTCCACACACTCAACAACCAAACACTGCTGTGTTCGGCCATACAAACACCGGCCACCCAGCCGACCACTTAGAATGTTATTAATTTTGTGTTTTTCACAAGTGTGAAAGAGGTCAGCCAGGTTAATGAGCGACACACAACTGTACTGGGTGGTCGATCCATTCTGTGAATTATTCGGTTAAGGTTGGATCAGTTAAATAAAACAGTATTTAGGGACAGTGAATCTGTCACAGTCTGAATAATAACACACCCAAGTACCAGCTTCAACTCTTGGTTTCCTTTAGAAAATAGAGAGTTGGATATTTTGCCCTTAAACCAATTCTTCAAGTGACATGCTACTGATAAAAGGCAATAAATGTCTCTCCGACCATCTGATTTACCACTGTGATTATCCATTTGTCTGTAGCACTTAAGAATATTATGGAATAGACAGAAAATGAGAGGTAGTAAAAGTATAGGAGAGGTAAACAAGGAGTAAGAATAAGGACGGGAAATACCATGAAAAATAAAAGGGGATGGCACACAGTTCTATCATTATTTTTTAATTACAGTCTTTTTCATGCTCTATTCTTCTCAGAGAGTTACGTTAGTATAGAACCCTTTTCTTTTACTTCTAATGGACTAAGTATAGCTCTCCCATTTACAAATATAACATATATGAGCTATGTCATGCAGATGGAAGCATACATGGAGGGATTTAATGTCAGGTAAAGGCCAGGTGAAGTTAGGAGCTTCACATTTGGTAGGATTAAACTTAAACCCAAAGACAGAATTGAAGAGATATCAATGGATTGGACATGGTCAAAGATATGCAGTATGCAAATACACTGAATTCTTTCCCCAACTTGTAAACCCAAAATATCCAGGCGTCTCCTGACTGTCACCTCAAGAGGTGCAAAGTACAAGTAAAAGGACACACAATAGGTTCTAAAAAATGTAAGGAACAACGGTGAAATTACCAGTAACATGCTGTCAAAGGGCAGAAATAATGGACAGTAGCTGAAGGGAGAATTCTATAACACTCCAAAAGTACAACCAGTCGACTCAGCGAAAAGCTTTCTCTGCACCGAGGGACAGGAGCTTTCAGCCTGGGTTGTTGTCTACCTGTTTTTCTATCCATGTCCTTTAAAAAGTTCTAAAAATGTCTGAAATATGAACCATCTAAGCATCTCACATCTATTTGGTACAATGAATGTTCAGTTTTTTTTAAACAATGAAAGTAGTCAAATAGCAAATAAAAGAGAGCTAAGTGGAATCACTGATTTTTTTTTGTTTTTTTTGTTGATACTTCATATTTTCTCATGGTTTGCTTCTCATTTAAGACTCAATTTAATTAGATCTGATCATATATATACATATTTATCGATTAGATTAACAGCAATATAAGCTTATCAGATGCCGATAAATATTGGTTTTAAAAATCACAAGCGATACCTATCCTTTACATTGAAAATATAGCATGAAGTGATTTAATTCTATTTATCGAGAATATAATGACCAATAAATGGCCTCATCAGAATCGATAAATACAAGATGTTGATCTGTTAGTGTGGGTAGTTCTACTTACTTACGATGGGTAGTTCTACTTACTTACATCTACATATCTTTTTCTTTTCATGTTTTCATACTCCACTGGTCATTATTTTGCAAGTTGAACTGATTTAGTTTGTATTTTTAAATGGTAAATATTTTCAAAGTTCTATAAATAAGAGGAGAAACTGACACGTACAATAAACAGCTGGCAAAAAGTGTGTTGTATGGAAATCACTCTACTAGTGTATATAATCAATGCAATTAATCCAACACTCAATTTACAAATATATATTTTGAGGATAATATATATGCTAAAAGGCAATGTAGTTCAATAGTTTAATTAAAAATATTGCATGGTTTGCTGCTTGCTGCAGAAGAGGTCTCTCACAGCACACAAACATTGGGGTAAGTTAGAATCCAGACTGTTTCTGATCGATAGCATTATCTCACTTTTGGTCGGTATCACATGATTGTTCAACACAGTCACTATCCAAAATTATTACCACCTTTTCTCTGTCGGTAATGCTACTGTTAAAAATCATTAGCGTCTTCCCGTCAGTTGTCATCATTAATCACTCAATCTTAAGATCAATTCTCCATGAACTCAAAGTTAATAACAAAGTGGATCCACCTTTACAAGATTTGACCTGCCTGTGTGACCCCCTTTTATAGTGCAGTGTTGATGATAAAAGGTCACATGCGTGTAGATTACTTTCTTCAGACATGCACTGTTATGCTTTTTTTTTTTATTTAAACATGTTCACATCTAACATTATGGGTATAGTGTGCATGTGTACTTGCTGTGTTACTAGCTTTGCTATGTTTGTTGGCTGTTACAATACTTATTTGGACTGTATTTCCCTTAGTGACTGGAGCTTTTTGTATCACTTTTGATCTATGTGTTTGTTTCACCATAACTTTACACTCTCTCTTTAAAGGACCACTATAATGCCAGGAAAACATACTCGTTTTCCTGGCACTATGGTGCCCTGAGGGTGCCCCCACCCTCAGGGACCCCCTCCTGCCGGGCTCTGGGGAGAGGAAGGGGTTAAAATCTTACCTTTCTCCAGCGCCGGGCGGGAAGCTCTCCTCCTCCTCTCCTCCTCCTCTCCTCCTCCTCTCCTCCTCCTCTCCTCCTCCATAGCGACGTTATCGGCTGAATGCGAATGCGCGGCAGGTGCCGCGCGCGCATTCTGCCAGTTCATAGGAAAGCATTTACAATGCTTTCCTATGGACGCTGGCGTCTTCTCACTGTGATTTTTACAGTGAGAAGCACGCAAGCGCCTCTATCGGCTGTCAAGAGACAGCCACTAGAGGCTGGATTAACCATATTATGAACATAGCAGTTTCTCTGAAACTGCTATGTTTATAAAAAAAAAGGGTTTAACCCTAGATGGACCTGGCACCCAGACCACTTCATTAAGCTGAAGTGGTCTGGGTGCCTATAGTGGTCCTTTAAGTACACCCATATATACTATACACTATTTTCAAAATGTTAGATTGAATTTTCTTTTGATAAAGTATATGCAGAATAAGACAAAACTAAGCATGACTAAAACAGGAAAAAATAACTCCTTTTTCCAACTAAAGAAAACTTATTAAAAATAGATTATTACACCTAATTGTCAAATTGCCCAAGAGAAGGCCCACCTTGAAAGCTCAATTTCTGCTCTAGCCAAATACATTTCATATATATTTTATAGCATTTCACTGGCAGAGCTCTTCAGCTGACCAGAACATGACAGTTCTTTTACAGGATCAAAACATGACAGGATGATTTTCTTCCTACCTCTCTAACTGCTTCTGGTGTTGTAATGGGACCACGTATTGTCTAAATTTACACGGCCTCTCTTGGTGATCTAATAGAAGCCTATGGCTTCCAATATCACCTGTATGCTAACTATGCACAGATCTACCGCTCGTTGCCTGATTTGTTTCCCCATCTGCTGGAACATGCCATCATCCATTTTGTCTTTGGTTTTTACTGGATGATTACTATAACACAACCTCTCAAAAACATTCTACGGCTACATCTGTCTCTCTTTCCCTTCAGGTCAACTGAGCTATCATAACATCTACTCTATTGTCTTGGTGTGCCTTGACTCTGACCTTTACTTCACACCTTGCATAAAATATATCACCTATTGCTTTCAACTTAATGTATTGCTTGTTATCTGGGATCCATGCTCTCACTATTTCATGCCTTAATTATTGTAACCCTCTGCTTATCAGCCAAAAAAGTGCTAAGATTACCACTCGATAGCCTATAATGAATGCCTCTGCCAGACTCCACTACCTTACATCAAGCAACACTAAACCCTCACCCCACTGTCAGACTCTACACTGACGTCCTGTTTCATTTAGGATTCCATTCAAAATTCTCATGCTTATCTATGCAGTTCTCTATAAATGTGCCCTTGCTTATATCTCCTCCATCATTAGCAGATATGTTCCAACATGGCATCTTCTTTCTGCTGATGACCTGTTATAATTCCATTCTTGTACCTGCACCTGAGGCTCTCGCCTGGTGGAGTTCTCCAGGTTTACCCCCTCTATATGAAATGCCTTCCCATGCCACATTTGATTCTCTTCATCTTTGCAGTTCTTCAGAAAAATTCTGAAAAACTCAGTTCTTTAAGAAAGCCTATCAGCTCGCCACCCAATTCCGTATCTCTTAATACTTCCTCTTCTGTCTCTCACTTACTGTGTTCCCTTTTCCCAACCCCCTATTATTCATTCAGGTATATACATATAACTGTATGAATAACAATAAAAAAAACTAACCTACAAAAAAACTAATATATACAGAAGTGTAAAATGCACTTTTTTCTGTTTCATTTTCTTTGAATTACAAAACTCAACCCAAAGAGGTACAGAAATCTAATGTCACTGTAATATTTTAATATATAAAGTATTCAAAATCTCAAAATGAGAACTAAAGTATTTCCAAAATCAGAAAGTCAACGTGAAAAACAATCTGGAGCAATAATCTGTAGGGATTAGTTTTTCATTTCCTTTCCCAAAGACTATAATAATACAATCTCATTATACTTTATATCACAACTGTCATACAAGTCTTTATTTATTGCATTTTGTATAGCCTTAACCTGTACTGCAATCACTGTGCAATATGTTTAAATTTCAGTTTTTAATATTTTTATTACGTTTCTATTTCACACTAAGCATAGATGCCAACTATCCATTTTTTCAGGACAGTGTAGAAGGCAGGAATTATATCCCACGGTTGACCAATGTCCTGATTTTGCCCAGTAACAAATAGCACAGATCTTTACAAGGAAGATGTCACAACTTTCAGAAAATATGGATAGCATCACAGAAATTATTCAGACCTAATAAAAACATTCTGCCATTACCATGACTGTGTCATGGCTACACTTGCCAACTTGCAAGTCTAGGTTAGAAAAGGGGGGGGGGGGAGAACATACCTTAGAATGGCTGTACAAAAAGGTAGATAGCGTAAATGTAATACTAGCATCATTCTGTAATGATATAATCAAGAAATGCCTGAATATGATAGAACTAGACACGTCAGGAATACAGAGGTCAGGAAGGTCATTAAACAATCCAAATCGAATAACCAGAAAATCTGAGAATATATAACACACTATACAAGGAACCAAGAGGAAACCACGACAGGACAAAGACTATGGGGCTTAAAACACAAAATGTACACAAAATTTAGACACTGGACCAAACTTTAAAAAATCTGCAGTAAAAATACACCACAAACTACAAAAAAAAAAATATTTTCACCCATAAAGCTCTCACCACAAAATGAGAACTTTTAGCGGGGAAAGCCTTTTTATAGGGCAGTGATTGGCGACCTTCAGCACTCCAGATGTTTTGGACTACACCTACCATGATGCTTTGCCAACATTATGGCTGTAAATGCATTGTGGGAGATGTAGTCCACAACATCTGGAGTGCCGAAGGTTGCCTACCCCTGTTATAGGCTTTCCACATTATGACAGCTATGGCAAAGCATGGGAAATTTTCCTGTGCTTTGCAATATGAGCAAGTAAGCTCTGATTGGTTGGCTAGTAACCAACTAATCAGAGTGCTCTGACAGCAAAGTCTTGAGAGAAGTGAGACTTGGCTATCAATGCATTTTAATTATTAGTGCACTTGAACTTCTGTAGCGTAAAGCGACTATGCATCACCTTACTTGTTTATTTTTCAGTTTATTTAGAGTCGTTTTGACATATTTTTTTATCATGCAGAAAATGTTTTTGGATCCCCAATCAAAAGTACAGTTTTGCAACATTCTGAATATGTATTCGTAGGATGCTGGGGATTTCATAAAGACACACAATCAATGGCTATGTGTGTGTGTGGGGGGGTCCATGTGGATCTTAATAAATAACAAAGGACATGCTTCGAAGAAAACTCAATTATTCCTCACAATTAACCTTTTTCTTTGTAATTGCTATTTTCAAAGGAGGTTCGTCTAATTTTCTGCTACTATTGCAGTGTTATATTAGTCTAATTAATGTTTAAAATACAATAATGCAATAAGTACAGCCAAAAGATGTAAGATAGATTTAGGTATAAGGTTGATCGCATAAAAAAGTTATATTTGTATCCCTCATTCTACTTATGTGGCCTTATCTTGCCTCTCAACTGTCTAATTACAAATCAATACAGACATTGCTTATTTTTGATACACAAGAACAGCACTTGTCTTTGTAATGGACCATTATGCCCACACATACAAAGAAACAGATTGTGTTATATCAACGGATGCGGCTAAAATGCTCATTGAAAATCTGGAGTGCAATTGAGGTAAAATTAACATCGCAAGAACGGATAGGGACATCATGCTGTATTTTGTTAGGAAAACTATCGCCTTTAGGTCAGAATAGCACTAAGCAATTAATTTCTGGTGATATCTAACATTAATATATGTCCCTCTAAGTCATAATTCAGTATGTGCATTAAAAATTTCCATTGCCTTTTACAAACTGATTACAGAACAATAAACTGAAAAGATGAGACTATAGACCTTGATTAAATATTTTTTGAATAAGCTTTTCAATTTGTTTATTATTTTTTGGTTTAAACTATTAAAATAATTTAAGAAATGAGTGTGACCACAGCTTTAAAATCCAGCATTGTGAAATTAAAAAAAAAGCTTTCTAATAATGCATATTATTCTATTTACACAAATTATATTTGTAATCACTTATGTCTACATAATGACGTCATGAATGATATAATCAAGAACATTAATCATACAGTATCCAGATCAGTGATCTTATTATTGATATTGTCATTGTAATAGCTAGTATAACATTTCAGACATTTGGACTAATGCTATGTTTATGATACAGTGCAAACCTCATTTAATGGACAATAGCTATGAAAAATTAAGACCTTAAAGTGATCCTGTCATCTACAAATCATGTGGATGACAAGTGTGACAGAGCTCCATTACTCTGACCAAGTACCTCCGCCAAGTCCACTTCCTGGTAGCTATCAGGGACCCTGGAGCTTGACTGGGATAGCGGAGGGCCATGTTCACCCTGGACAAGGCTACTAGGATTATAGCCCTGGACACCCTTTCATTGGCAGAGCATGAATCAGGGCTCTTTCCCAAACACCAGATGACACGTGGTGAAGGTTAAAACAACAACTCCCTTTAATGGATGCAGCCCACATATTTATGCCCCCAACAGCCTCATTTTCATACAATAGAGCACTATAGTACATGGAAAAGAATATACAGGAAAAAGGGGAAGAGGGAAAGACACAGACAATCAATACATTCAACATACCCTGCACCAATACTGGACACATAATGACCAAAATTCAAGAGGAATCCGGGGACCCACACATACTGTCTGTCTTCCATCCCCAGTGACGTTAACTACCATCACAAGTTCACATTCAGGTAGGTATATAATTAATGTATGCACTGTGCTGGTGAATAAACCTTCATATCATAGTTTACCCACTTTTTCAGTTATTCCTCCTAGCATCTAATCATAATTAATTAACAGAATGTATCTCTGCTTACTAGAAGTCAATAGACGTGGAGATTCATTTCGTTTGGTTGAATTCCTAAACTCTGTGCTGATATGTCCCTGAATCATGAAATAAAAGAAACAATGGCCAAACATGTTCTAAAAACACCTTAGACACAACTGGGTACTCCCTAAATCCTGGACTGGTAGGGGGTACTTGAGGTACTTGAGGACTGGGTTGGGAACCACTGCAATAGACCATTAGATGCACTTGTGTTTTGTTGAGGTCACTAGGACCATGCACAAAACACTTTAGCAGGGCTCTCTTTATGGTCTTACTTGAGTAGGAGATGGCTTGACTGTCCCCTCACCTTTCTGGGCAAGACTGCCAGTAACACAAGTTGCATCACTGCACTGGCACACATTTCGTGGCAAGCTCATCCTCTTTCCCACTTTTATACTTCTAAATGTTATAAGGTATGCTGCTGAGGGAAGTGACCCAATGGTATGGGTAGTGTTCGAGCCCTGTGGGCAGTGAGTGGGTGTTATGGTTATGGTTATGAGGTGAATGCTGTTTAGAAAGTGTGGATGTACTCATTTTTCTTTTATATTTTTCTGAAAGTAGATTACACTCTTAAAATGTATAACCTTATATATAAATTTATAAGAAAATGCTGATGTATAACTGTATTTTTGATATCATACTTACAGTATTTCCCATTCTAAAATAAGGCAGGGGACGAGAAGGAAATGGGTTTCTTTCATTTGAGGTCACAATACTCCATGTAACTCTATGTAACGCCCCTTGCCACTAACCACACAGTATATGGAGATGCATACTGCTACTCTATTATCGTATTGTATTGTATTTCAAATTGGCACTGGTTGCAGGTAATTAAAGGGATACTGTAGTGCCAGGAATACAAAGCTGTATTCCTGGCACTACCGATCCCTCTTCCTCCCCCTCCCTTGTGCCCCCCTTCCAATGGAAATAAAGGGTTAAAAACCCTTTATTTACTTACCTTAATCTTACCTTACCTTATGTTCCTCACCGCTGGGTCGAAGCTCCACCCCTCCTTCATCCCCCGACAAGCGGGGTCTAATGCACATGTGCAGCAAATGCCGCATGTGCATTAGATCTCCCCGTAGGAAAGCATTGAATCAATGCTTTCCTATGGGGAAAATATGACGCTAGAGGTCCTCATGCAGAGTTTGAGGATGTCCAGCGTCAGATAACGGACCAGAAGTCCGTTGCAATTCTGGAAGTGCCCCCAGTGGCAGTCTGGTAGACAGCCACTGAGGGAAGACTTAGTGCTGCAATGTAAACATTGCAGTTCTCTGGAACTGCAATGTTTAACATAGCAGCAAAAGGGACACAGCACCCAAACCATTTCAATGAGCTGAAGTGGTCTGGGTGCCTACAGTGTCCCTTTAAGTAAAACTGACAAAAAGACAAGTCCTTAAACTGTGGAGGAGACTAGAAGAACACTGTAGAACCTGTTGCTCCCACTCAAAATGAAACCACCACAAGTGCTTTCCAAAAATACTTAAAGCTAAAAAATGCTAATTTTAGTGGCACAATAGGTGCCCTTAGCAGACAAGAGCCTGTAAGGGGCTGCTTACTTTACCTGGTGAAAATTACAGCTCTGCAGTACTCTGAAATACATTTCTAATAAACTATCTTCTATTTAACAGTAAGTGTCAGCACGTATCTAATCCTTAACTTTATCACATTTACACTTGCCAACACTTGAGAGATACAGTTTTAGAAGGTTGTCACAGTATCTAGCCATATACTATCTTGACATCCAAAAGTGAGATAAAAATGCAGGAGACACCAGTGTTATTAAAACATTGTACCAGTTGCCTGCAGACAAGGCAGATCAGTCAGAAGAATGTGTGAAAAATCTCCACTTCTTTAGTACAATAATGGCAGTCAGGAAACTATGAGAAACAATATATTTGAAATATGAATTTGTCTTATAAATATTAAAATAAATACATATAAATAAATATTAAATATGAGGTGGCAAACAGACTTTAAATAAGAAAGTTAATATGATGAATATTTCATTAAATTATTCCATTATATTTTTGTAGTTGTTTAAAGCAATCTGCTATATCTTGATACAAAATAACATGGTTCACCCTTTAGAATAGTGGGGGAAAAACTAAGCAGGTAAATATGAAGTATAAAATATGAAATAAATATGAAAATAAGATAAATTCTGGTGCTTAAAGCATTCATTGTTAAAGTGTTTTATTAATCACTTTTAAATTGCAATTACTTTTTAATGTTCTTTATTAATTGTCTATGTGGGAATTCCCCAGGTAGAAGAATCAACAAAAAAGGTCAGTTTTATAGAATTTAGTCTTAATATAAATAAGACCCTCATTTTTATTTTAAGTCATGTGCATGTTTTCTGTAAAAATACCAAAATCTGCAGTGAGACATTGCTAATGAAAATGTGTATTAATGTGATGTTATTAAGGGTTGTACCTATAAAAGACACTTATTATTAGCATTTATGAAGCACCAGCCTATTCCTGTGAAAAGTACTGCAAGTATGAGTTAGCAGTACAGACAGGAGAAGGTCGCTGGCAGAGCGGAGAGACCGAGAAGTGGTGTACCTATGAATTGGTAAAGAAATGTGAGTAGAGAGGTCTGATAAGGTGAAATGGAATGGTATCAAGTGGAGAAGAGGTTGGGCGAGAGGCAAAGAGAAGCACAACCACCTTCTGTTCAGTAGCTGGGGAGAAGACCTGAAAAGAGGTCCAGGCACTCCAACAGCTTCAAGCTTGACAAAGACCCATTTGTGGGTCGAAATATTGCAGTATAGTTTCTGTTCTTATAATTTTGGCTGAAGCTGTTGGAGTACATGGACCTCTTTTCTATTTTTGGTATCTACATTTAATGGGATTGTGCTGGCCCATGGTCCAGTTTAGCACCCTTGGCTTTTTTTGTGGATTGATTGTGGTTCCCATGGATATATTGAAGGGTTAGAAAGGCATTGTCCAAATTTGGCCGAGACAGAGAACTAGAGAGAATTATTTCCTTAACTGATTAATCTTGTCCATACAATAGCATGCAAAGTTATCAGTTGAAAGATTAGTTTGTGGGATTGCCATGGCAGGGCAAAGAACTGAGTTATTCACATCCTATGTGATTAATCGGATTAAGGGGTAAAGTATCAAAGAGATGCTGGATTGTGGGAGTATGTATTAATGAGAGAGAAAAAGTATGATTGTTTAGCAAGGATGAGGTCTGTTCTGTATGAGTGCAAAATTAATTTGTAATGGACTGAGTTTGACAAGGTGTGAGACTTCATTCAACATCGTCCAGCTGAAAGGGAGCATCTTTGTAGGTAGTGAGTACGCTTAGTGTGCCACGGTTGGAGGTGTATCCTATTTGTATGTTTAGAGTGGGGCTGCAGTGCCCAGGGCAGCAGTGGGGATAGTGTTGTACAAGGAGATAGCCAAAGAGGGATAGGAGACAATATAGATTGGTGAGGACTGAGAATGGACATCAGCTGACAATAGTTTAAAGTCAAGATAATTAATGTTTTTCCTCTGTTGAGGAGGGTCAGGCTGAGAATATTGAATTGTTTATTACTTGTTAATGAAATCTATAAGATGATGCAAAGAATAAATTAATCATATGTAATAATGATGACATTAATCCAATTCGCTGACTGCGTACACAACTATGTACTCCACTCAATCAATAAGAGATTAATCTAGATAATATATCCGCAATAGGAGGATAGTGATTGGCAGGGGGAACAATGTCAAATAAGCAGCTCAGCTCACACCGATATCTCATTGGCTGAACTATGCTGTGTACCTTCTTTTGAGGAAGAAGTTTTCTGAAAGGGGGTGTTGGCTGAGGGGGTTGAGTTATACTGCAGATAACAGCAAACTATTATGACATTGATCAAAAAAGAAGAAAAAAGGCTTAAATGTTGGATATACAAATCCAGCAATTAAGCCTAAACTGGAAAAATAGTAATGATATAAATAAAAATAAATGATTGATAAATATTCATTCCAAATCTCTACTTAGATAATAGTGTGCTACCCAAACCAAAATTGTGTTAACAGCCAAAAAAGGGGGCTATACCTTCCTCATAACATACTGTGACTGTAATATATCTCCGACTATTTGACTTTAACCCCTTAAGGACACAACTTCTGGAATAAAAGGGAATCATGACGGAATGTTTCTGTCATGTGTCCTTAAGGGGTTAATATAACTTGTTAGGTCACAGTCTGTGCTATATTATCCTAATATTATGGAAACAGTCACAGAAAGAAAGTCCTGATTCTGAATAAATCTGTCTATTAAAATAGACTAAAGTAATCAATTAGGTTCATCTTGCAAAATTGCTAGAAAAAATGCTCCAAAGTGGAATCAGTAAAGAAAGAGGTTGTATAAAATACCTAATGTATCCAAATAGTAACAAGATATCATTGATGATATGTATCAATTCATCTAATATAGTTCAACCCTATGAGGAGAGTGCTAATCATAATCACATAGCTACAAATTACAAAATTGTATCTCCTTATCAGGGAATAAATGAGGTTTGAGAATCAGGACTAAGAAGAAGGTTTAGAGAAATATTAAAATACTAATGTGCAGAGCCATACTTAGAATGTTGGCTACCTGCACATAGTTAAAGCGAAAGTGCCCTAAAGTGACAGTGAAATAGAAAGAAAAGCGGAAAAACCCTGGGTTTTCTAAGTATGGCTCTGCACATTAGTATTTTAATATTTCTCTAAACCTTCTTCTTAGTCCTGATTCTCAAACCTCATTTATTCCCTGATAAGGAGATACAATTTTGTAATTTGTAGCTATGTGATAATGATTAGCACTCTCCTCATAGGGTTGAACTATATTAGATGAATTGATACATATCATCAATGATATCTTGTTACTATTTGGATACATTAGGTATTTTATACAACCTCTTTCTTTACTGATTCCACTTTGGAGCATTTTTTCTAGCAATTTTGCAAGATGAACCTAATTGATTACTTTAGTCTATTTTAATAGACAGATTTATTCAGAATCAGGACTTTCTTTCTGTGACTGTTTCCATAATATTAGGATAATATAGCACAGACTGTGACCTAACAAGTTATATTAAAGTCAAATAGTCGGAGATATATTACAGTCACAGTATGTTATGAGGAAGGTATAGCCCCCTTTTTTGGCTGTTAACACAATTTTGGTTTGGGTAGCACACTATTATCTAAGTAGAGATTTGGAATGAATATTAATCAATCATTTATTTTTATTTATATCATTACTATTTTTCCAGTTTAGGCTTAATTGCTGGATTTGTATATCCAACATTTAAGCCTTTTTTCTTCTTTTTTGATTAGTAGTATTACATAGGGGTTAAGCCCCTGGACATAACTGGAGAGTCCGTACAGGTTTGTTGTGGGCTCCGAAATAAGTCTCTCCTTTAAGGATTGAATTCTTGTTAGGAAAGTCCACAACTTTATTTCTATTATGACATTGACACTGGTTGAGCTAAACTCAAGAGATTTGAATGGAGAAATGGAGAAATTGAGAAAAGAATCAGCAATCAGGAGTCTATGGGTCTATGGGTTTGATCTTTTCCCATACACTTCTGTCTAGTAGAGGTTTTAGGTTTATTGGATAAGAAGTTTATCCCCCAGCAGCTGTTCCATTTATCACAAAGGATGTGTAGAAGTGTTCATTAAGCAGATTGTAACCATAGCAAAGTCGGTCTATACCGTCTGGTTCACATTGTTATGAACATGTCTGAGTGCGGATAAATTTAAATTAGGGGGTGCCTAAGATCTGTCATGCCTAGGGCAGCACCATTTCAAAATACACCACTGGTGCATGGTACCATAAACCGGGTGCTTTGAGCTCTAGTATACATTTATACAAATTGAAGGCAGTAAATTCTTACCATTATTCCAGTAAGTAAACACACTCCTTTTCCACAGTAAGTATTCGGTACCATATCACCATATCCAATCGATAAAAAAGTTATTGAAATTAACCACATGGCTCCCAGAAAGTTGCTAGTAACATCTTGTTGATCGTGGTACCTAAAACAGGAAGAGGACACTCATCAAAGTGGCAATAATACAGAATATATTCAGTTTACTATATCCAGTAACTTGATGTAGAATTTCATCAGTGTATATACATTGCAGTTATATTGGTCTATGTTTTTAAATCTTGTAAACATTAGAACATAAGGAGGGAGACAAAATTGAGGTAGCTGAACTTCAAGCATTGTTTACTGAATTTTTCCAATTTGGCTATTTTGGCCTTAAATTTGAAATTCACTTTGAATTCCTGATAAGTCTCACTTTAGTGAATAACTCTGAAAATGTTACAATTGTTCGTCCCATGTGTATTTTCATACAATGTAAGCTATTTTTTCTTCCTCTGATTGCATATATTTATGTTCCTTGCATTGTACGATTTCTTTAATCACTCCCTCTTACGTTTATCTCCTAGCAGGACTTAACTCCCCAGTCAAATGCTAATTGTTTGTGAATGTTTTACATAATTATAACCCTCATAATGTGTTTATTCAAGAGAACCATTGGAAACAGTCAGGAAGTAGTGATTAAAATGTCAAATGGATAGGCCATTATATTTCAGTGTCCTGTAATATAATTCTCGCTGAGAGGCGATCCTTATCCACATGTCCCTAAATGTCACTATTACTAAAAATAAAAATAAAAATCGGACCAAAAAAGCAAATAAATTATTCCAGATAATAAACCATCCTGATACTGTATACTAGAAATGAACTTGGCAGTTAAATAGACATGCATTGGACTATGCCACAGGACAAACTATTTAGCAAATTGCTCCTTGGGTCAACAATTTTATACTGTTTTCTCTTTAATCCAGTAACTCCATGCACCATATGCAGAAATACCACTCGAAGTGCGTTCACAGCTTTCTATCAAACATTACAATTAGAGATTGGATATAAACTAGACTAAGCTTGGTTCTGAACTGACAATACAGTACTCATTATTTTACCCTTTCTGCAAGAACTCCCTCTTTGAAAATGACCCTGATTACAATGTCACTGGCTGGCCTGTCAATCATAGGTGACCTTTGGGACAAGACTAATAAAATATTTCAGATGTTTCTACAACTCAGGGAGAAATGTAATTTCTAATCTTAAAATTATTAGTTTCAGTCTATAATTACTAATTTCGAAGATGGGGATTGCTCTTGCATAACTGACAATTTTGTGATCAATAATACTGACTTAATTCTGATCTTACTAGACTACTATTCCCTAAAAGTAGAGCCATCGAAATGGAATGTTGACTTTCCTGAATTGGATCTTTCATAGATTTTTTTCTGTATATATGGAATTGTATAACCTTGTTCCAATGCCAACATAACAGAAATAGCACATGAAAATTATCCATAATTACTATTATGCTTCAAAACAACAACACACATTGGGTTCTGGACAGCAGAGTTATTATATACAAATCTGTTGAAGATATTGTCTAGTATCAGTGTTAATCTTTCATCTGACACTGTATAGCATCATTTTTGATGCACTAATTGTTTTTGAAACCCTAAGTTCCTTAGAACGCTTGTGCAGATGCTTTGTACATAAAGCCACAACTTAATTTGTTACATCCAGAAATAAAAAACATTATTATAGCCACTTCAAGCAAATAAACTCCAAGCTGAGGATTCTATTGCCTTACACAAATAGCTTAATTCATGTTTTTCATAAATAAAGGTACCTGCGGCGGGATTTGCTTTCAGCTGTGCACTTTTCAAATCAAGGATGGAATAACATTGAGTGTGTACCCATGTTTTTCATTTTGAAGGCATTATTTGTACAATACATTTAAAGGGACATTCCAGGACCTTAAAACACTTTAGCTTACCTAAGTAATAAGTGAACAGTGTATCCTCTTCCTGGTTGTTTAGTTCACCTGAGCTACAATTGCACAAAGCATCTGCCTTGCAAAGACTTCTCACTGAGCTGCATTGGGAAGTCTGTGATTGGACAGCCAAAGAAAGTCTGGGGGCGGGCTTAGAAGGGGACAAGACATCTGCAAATTTTGCATGCTGTTTTTTAGATATACCCCAATTAAAAAAAGCACAATTAAATGCATTTATGTTTTCACCAGGGATAATTCTACGAAACAGTGGTATTTATTTATTTGTGAACCTGTGTACACAAATATTTGTGTTCTTTAGAAGGAAGTATAAATGCAGACTGTAGAAACAAATAGCTGGAAAAGCAGTGTAGCCGCTAGTAGTGATGTCCCAAACAGTTTGCCGAACGGTTCGTCAAGAACGGTTCGCCACGGACTCATCATTGAGTAAACTTTGACCCTGTACCTCACAGTTAGCAGACACATTCCAGCCAATCAGCAGCAGACCCTCCCTCCCAGAACCTCCCACCTCCTGGACAGCATCCATTTTGAAGCTGCATTCTTAGTGAGCTGTCCAGGAGGTGGGAGGGTCTGGGAGGGAGGGTCTGCTGCTGATTGGTTGGAATGTGTCTGCTGACTGTGAGGTACAGGGTCAAAGTTTACTCAATGATGAGTCCACGGCGAACTATTCGGCGAACTGTTCGTGGCGAACCGTTCAGCGCACCGTCTGGGACATCACTAGCCGTTGGCTTGAAAGTAAACTTTTATCTATACAATTTAACCACTGTATCCAAAATGCCTTGCACATTGGCTGCATGTAGCTTTGAAGGTAACTTGGTAAATAAGGCAGCATGACCAGGAAACCAGTTATAACAACTGTATTACAATTTCATTTTCCTCAGTACAATTTGCTTTTGATAGGGAAGCATTAATCATATTCCACAATTTAAGAAAGCTAAATATTCACAAACAATGTACCATTTTAGAAAGGTTACACATTGGGACTAATTTAGATTGAGATACAATCTTTGCTCTATGAATGTAACAGAGCTACAAAAAAAAAAAAAAAACTTTGATATTATGCACATTTCCATCTATTCCAGACATTCCACTTAAAGGTAAGTAAAACCCATTTTATTATTTCTGGGATCAATAAAGCATACAATTTCTATTTTCTGAGCAGTATTTATTATAGAAGACAGTGCTTGCTGCCTGACATTAAAGTAACTATAAGTAGACAAGCACTCACATGAATTGATAACAGGAGCATCATTTGCCTGACATCATCAGACATCATAGTTTTACAGAGTTACAGAGAAAAGTAATTCTAGTGCACCTGCATGTGCACTGCAGCAGGGACTTAAAGTCACATGCAACAGAAGTACTCAAACATCCCTTCCCAATGTATTCTCATGTAGCTTGAGTCCACCTCTCAAAACAACCGGGAACTATTCACGTTTCTGTCAGAGACATGATAGCATTCCATCAAAATGGACAAAAACAGGGACCAAAAGTATTTTTCCAAGAAATTATAAAATGTTATTTTGATACACATCCCCATAAAAAATATTAAAAAAACATCTATTCTTTAATGACATCATGTACCATTCCATTTGCAAGTATATAAATCTACGCACAGATCTCACCCGTGTTATTTATTTATTAATTACAGGTTTTGGATTGCTGTTTTGTTTTGTTTTTGTTGAACAGAGAACAGGACCCAATGGTTGTTTCTTGGTTAGATATGAATGTAAATTAAATATCTTAAAAATTAACTTTGATATTCTGAAAGAGAAAAACATAAACCAAATATTACAGTCATGCCAACCTCAGAAATGCTTTGTAGCCATTTTAACCAGGAATAAAGGCTCCTTTTATCATACGGGTGTTCATTTATAGCATTCTACATATTAATACATGGTTGAATACCTTTTAGTTTTCAAATTCTTAGCACTAGTTGTAGCAAAAATATTATATTTCCTGGCATAATATATCTGACATAGTTAAGTACCACTAAAGTCACGCAGGCCACTTCTTCTCAATGAATAGGTCGGGGTGCAGTGGCCTCCTCCTTTTAACCTTGCTATGTAAAACATTGCAGTTTTGATAAACTCTTTTTATAGAGACAGCCACTAGAGGCAGTTATGCATCACTGACCATGTAAAACGTTACGAATACAGATTTGCAAATCAATGGGAGTGATCCACAGCAATAGTCATATTCCCAATAAAAATGTTAAAAAAAATAAAATAAAAAAAAGAGTATAATTAGATGTGTTCATTTGCCTGATAGTAAATCAGCCAATGCACCACCTACACATTGTCTCAATTCCAAAGCATGCCGCCCATTCACTCAGAATATCCTGATGCAGACAGTCATGCGCAGGGAGAGCAGTTTCAGCATGGCTTCCTGGGATGAGCACAGAGAGTAAGGAGTTCACATGAATACAATGCATTGCATTCTCCCTCAACTGGGTGTCTCGTCTCAGTGTCCCTTTCAATGTCTGTGTATTGCTTCTCCAAATATGTGTATCTGTGTTTTTCTTTGTGTTTTTAACGTGTCTATGTTTTTCTTTGTGTTGCTATAAGTGACCGTGGTTTTCTATTTCTTTCTAAATGTGCCTGTTTTTCTGTATGCTTCTACACGAGCCTATGGTTCTCTATGTAATTCTATGGGATTTACTTAAAAACGTAGAATTTTTATTAAATTTTTTTGTTAAAATAGCTTGTGTCTGACTATGGCTAAGTCGGTGAACTTTTCCAGGTTAGCTATTTTTGCCTAAAGTCATATTTTAATTCACTACAATGTGTCTGTGTGCTTATGTAACCATGTCCTTCTTGACTCTGAAAGTAAGGGACACCAAATGTGTACCCTGCCCTCTCAAGAGTTAATCTGGAGCTGGGTGGCATATTTGGGGGTGGAAAACGGTGTAATAAATATGTTCCTGCATATAATACTGAAATGATTAATAATTACCAAATGAATTCTGAGCATATTGCATATGAGCAGATCTGTTGTGTTTTTAGTTTTAATATTAAGAAGCATAAAAAGTTTACTTATTACAATTGTTATTTTGTTGTATTCAATTATTTTACTTCTCAAAATTATTGTTGTGCAAATCCATTTTACATTCACTATTTGTAAGGATATCTCTCCCTTGTATTAACCAGTTGCAACCCCAGATTACTAATTGGCTTGATTTGTCATATTTTGTAACTCAGTTGATGGATGAGATCAGCCCAAGTCCAGTAAACAATCAAGTTAGACGTTGAGAGAAAAAGTAGATTTGATAAAGTGCTGGTAGCTGACCAACATTTTAAATGGGTTTTTGCTGGCATTTAGGAACACAGAACAGAAGTTAAGCTCTCTTATTTTCCTTAATGATAACTTCAAAACACATTATAAAAAAAAAATAATATGGAAAATGCAGGGACTTTTTAAGAAATCATTTATCAATGCTGAAACAAAACATAGACTAATTTTAAACAACACTCAATCACAATGTAAAACAGTTTCTCACAATTAAATAAAAATCAAAACTAAAAAAAAGAGACAAAAGAAAATGAAAAAAACTAATTTGTGTGAGAACAGAAATTTTTGTTCTTGTTTTCTTTATGCATACGATTAGTTCCAATAATATAGATTGTTGAATTAACCTTACATTATTAGGTTAACAAGATACATTCCAATTTGCAGAATAAGATGTATAGCTGCATCATGCCCTCTTAGATGGCAACTTTTGCAAACGGAACTCAATAACCCCAGGCTTAAAGGTGTGCACTAACAATATGAGATAATGAACATATTCAACTTATGATATGTTCTCACAAATGTTCATAAACACGCTTAATTGCAATTCAGTGCATTCAGTTCTTCTAGGAGCAGAACTGATTACAGGAACTTGAAGAACTATTTTTAGCAACATATACAGTTGGTTTGACTAAATCCAAGGTTTGAGAACAAATTTCTGGTCATTACACTACACAAGAAAAAACAAAACAGATTAAACCAATTTTTTTCTATCAAGTGAAATGCAGAAAATGAAGGTCTTGGAGGGAAGCTAATATAGGCTACAGAATGCAATAACTAACTAGAGAGTGACACTTAAAAAGTATGTTCTGAAGAACTGACAACTGAAATTGTCAACGTTGGCTAAAATATGTATTTTACTAATGTAATAAATCTCTGGAAACAAGATGCCACATAATACACGCACATTAAACAAAGACTTGAAGGCCTAAATATACAATTAGTATTAATAATAGCTAGTTAATGGAGCTATATTTTTATATTTGATATTCTGTTATCATAAATATATAGTAATGCTTGCCTTACATTGCATAATAAAAAGCATCAGAATAAGAGAGAGTAAAGATAAAACCATAACCATATAGGTACAAATTTACAGAACTTGATAGGAGCCCTACAGAACTTTTATCTGGAATTGTTTAATCTCCTTTGCCATTTCTAAGGAATCACAATGTTTACACTTTGTTAGGAGTACACCTCTAGTGGCTTTTAAACTGACAGTGAGTAGAAGACTTTTCATTATTGAGCATCATCACACCCAACATGTACTCAGTGCTTCTCAGACCCATTTCAGATGGGTGATCTTGGAAAAGGAGGAGTGGCTGCGAGAGGATACTACCTAAAATTGGATTACCGGTAAGTTTAACAGCATTGTTTTATCTGAAAAGGGAGCAGGTCATAATCTTAAACTAATAACAAACATAAATGTAAATATATATATATTTTAATGTTCATTTTTTCCCTTAATGAGGGATTCTAAGTATCTTGATGACTTTTATAATGTTTGCAGAAGTGAAAAGAGGAAAAATCGGCAAGGATACCAAAGAGGGACAAAGGTTCCAAATTGGGACTGTCCCCCTGGATTCAGTACACTTGTGCTACGATTGACACAATATTAGACAGTAAATTTACTTTTACAAGAAAAACAATCTGTATTACTACAGAAATATGATAATTACAATGTTTATATTATTTATAAATGTATTCCTGAACATAGGAGATGATGTTTGCTATGTCTACTGAAAGACAACACATTTGGTGAAAAAATTAATTGGATCAAAAACCAAATCAAGTATGATTTTTAGCAGAATAGGCCCCAGGCAATATCTTCAGACAATAGCAGACGCAGGGAGAAGGCAAACTTTCAATTTTCTTTTGTAGCTGCTGAAATGCTGAAATGCCAGAGAAACAATCCTCGCTTAGTCCAAAACATCTCCAGAGGCTCTTGTTGCCACTGAACTAATTGTACACTTCATATTTGTATTTTATATGTAAGAAGGATAAAAAACAAACAAACACAAATACTTTTTTGCATAACGCTATATCTAGTACTATAGAATTCATGCATTTGCTTTTCTAAATGAGAATAAAATGATGTGAACCATCTAATTTATTGCCTACACAAGAACCTACATATTTTAACTGGTAGAAAATGCATACTGTCCCTATCAATAACAGGATACATAACCTACCATGAGTGGGTGCAAGGGGACATTAGGAAATCCATTCACCATTTTTTCTAATAGCTCCTACCTGCTTGCAACAGGTAGGGATGACGGGGAGAATTAGGATGATCTGTCCAGCCCTCATTATTTAATTATTGTGAAGTCCCCATCCCATCCAATGTCCATGGGTGGGAGTAGTAATGACATTATGCCCCCTTTATTTTATTCTTTTTTTTTATTTTTTTAAATATATATTAGCCCCACTCTGGGGGCATGAGGCATGGACATAGATCTGTTCACACATCCCTTCACTTATTCTGTAAATTGGGGGCACAAGGACGGGGGAGGATGATACTATAGTTATTTATTTATTTTACATTTTTGTGGCAGCGGGCTAATAAACACTAGTCAACCACCATATAGTTAACCCTTGCACCATCATGGCATCAGGGGTTATTAACTAGTTCCCCAAAAGTTTCTGGAGGACACATTTGTCTACGGCATAACCTACATAAAAAACAATATTCAAACTCTCATCATTAAATGATCTTTATGTCACAACTTTTTCAAACGTATGTCAATAAGCCATTTTTATTGCAAGTAGTTGATGACATGACAACATATTTGACAGCAGTTGATATCACTGAGTAATCAAGACAACTGATATATTCAATTTCTTAGTGATATGTATACAGGAGTCTTAATTAGTGAAAATCTGTGCTTGTATTATTTACATGTAAACATTGTGGTAGGTACAGATTACTATTTCATTGTTTTGTTTGGAGAACATAGGAAGAGGTAGGACATGTTTATGTAAATTAGACTGCTCATTACTTCATCATAATCTGGGTGTATGGAGTTGTATCACAGGAGTTGAGGTTTAGAACACCCATTGTCAAAGGATGGACGAAAGGCGCAGACACATCGTCAGTAGTAGTGAATAGTGAACCCCATTGCATTTAGGCTGTGGAGATAGGAGGGAGGTAGTGCTGGTTTCCACTGACTATATGGATGCCTTGCAATATTTGTACTTAATTTATGTATGCTAGAGACAGTTGGTGTTAAATATATTTCCTGCCTTGCAATCCACTTCAACAACAAGGAAGCTGAGTTTGCTGCCTGAGTGAACTTTCTGAACATCTTACCTGACTACGTCTGGAATTCATCTTGTGTGTTGGAATTTTAATCAAAATGGAAAAATGCCCTTGAGGTACTTTTGCTCCACTATGTAAGCCCAACAGGCCAGTCCTAATTAATTCCCACTGGTATGAGTATAGTTTTGTTTATGAAAAATAGATTATCAAATAATTATTTTCAGAAGTTCCTATCAGTATCCGGCCTGGTGTATCTCCTATGAATAAGAGTGTGTGTCTATAACAAAGTCACAGCACTAGAAAGCTACTTAGTGCTGGTGGAACTTAAAATCCTTTTAGTCCAGTTAGTTACCACTCATGTGAATGGTACAACAGGGGCATAACTAAAGGTCCAGGTCTGTCTGAAGACGGTTCACCCAAAGCTAATAATAGGGTAGCAATAAGCTAGTACACTTCCTAAAATCAAAGTGTGTTAAACAATAAATTCTGCCAAGTACACAAGGAACACGTTATGAGGTTATGAATTAGAATAGTTAAGTCAATCACAGCTTTTAAACTGCACAAATTGCTTACAGAGTGCGTTAATTCTGAAAAAGTACGCAATAAGTGACATAGATATAAAGGGATGGGGTAGTGATGCATATTATAATGAAAATATTTGTCTTGTCTCTAGCTTGCGGAGTTCTTTTAATTACTTGGAGATGATAAATTCTTTCCCTTCGACCAAAATATATTTATGGTTTTACAAAAAAATGCCCACACTACATAGTCTGTGCAAAGTATAGTCAAAGAGACAATTTTTCATCCATTAGAGTATTAAACAGAGCATGCAGAATATCATCCGTAGGAAGGAAGCACAAAAAGCACCTCAAGCAACAAACCTTACTTCATTAGTTAAATTCATCTCGAGCAAGATATTAGCTTTCAGCATCTGAGGCATTAAGTATTTATATTTTACAAATGCATTTATTTTCCTGTTTAGAATCACGGAGTTTGTTATTCATATTCTATGAAATATTTCCAAGATCAGATCATATGCAAAGGGCATCGTACCGCAAGGTCAAATCTCTCTAAGTCCTATTACCATTAGTTACAAGACTTTCTAACAAATCACAATTTGTCTGTATTTTGGGAGATGGGCGACTCGTCTGAATTCCGTAACTCCAAAGCATAATATGTTGGAATCAGATTAAGTGAGAAGTGATCAATAGAGGTACAAAATTAAAACACGTTAAATATATATATATACATACACACAAATATTTTTTTTTTGCTAATTATATAATAATTATACTATACAATACAATAATTGGATAATTTTCAATCAAAACACCAAATAGACAAAATCCAAATTGCCCAAAACATTTTTGGGGGGACAAATCGATTCAGACAAACCAAATTTGTAGTTATTATTAATTATACAACAAGGGTTTTACTGCTGCTCTACTAATAGGTTATATTACTGCTTCCATGGTTCCATGTCAGTAATGGCAAATCCATGTATTTGGTGTCATTAATGACTGATGGTGATATGTCATGATGTCATCTTCAGACAGACTGTGATAATGAAAGTAAGGGTGTGAAATATGAACAGCAACTCTGGCGGAATAATCAAGGAAAAAGGGGAAAAATGAGACTGAAACAAGAAAAAGGGGAATAAAAATTAGTTCTGGGTGTGGGGTGGGGCCTGACTGCTAAGCTGAGTGGACACAAATCAGAGCAGCTCTTACTCACAGGAGCAAAAACTGCGGCATAACTGCTCATAAACAGCTGTTTTTTTTTATAATAAGGGCTAGCTGGCAAACGGGGTCAACGAGGGTAATCTGCTGATACTAAACATGTGGACCTTCCTACAAGATCCCCCCGACCGTCATATGTGGCCCACAAGCATGGCTGGCGCGGAGGATATGGACACTCTCCCGACGCCAGACATAGTTACATAGCTGAAAAGAGACTTGTGTCCATCAAGTTCAGCCTTCCTCACATATGTTGTTGCTGTTGATCCAAAAGAAGGCAAAAAACCTAGTCTGAAGCGCGTCCAATTTTGCCACAAACTAGGAAAAAATTCCTTCTTGACCCCAAAATAGCAGTCAGATGTCTCCTTGGATCAAGCAGCTATTACCCCACTAATTAGAAATTCTATACCTGTATGTTATGTTTTTGTAAGTATTTATCCAATTGCAGTTTAAACCTCTGTAGTGACTCTGACAAAACCACCTCTTCAGGCAGAGAATTCCATATCCTTATTGCTCTTACTGTAAAAAAACTTTTATTTGCCTTAGATGAAATCTACTTTCTTCCAGCCTAAATGTGTGATCTCGTGTCCTATGTTTAGCCCTGTTTATGAATAGATTTCCAGATAAAGGTTTGTACTGGCCCCGAATGTATTTGTATAAAGTTATCATATCCCCTCTCAGGTTAATTTTTTTAACTTTTCTTCATAACTAAAATGCTCCATTCCTTTTATCAATTTTGTAGCTCGTCTCTGGACTTTTT
Source organism: Pelobates cultripes (assembly GCA_933207985.1). Lineage (NCBI taxonomy): Eukaryota > Metazoa > Chordata > Amphibia > Anura > Pelobatidae > Pelobates > Pelobates cultripes. The sequence goes on from OW240916.1 coordinate 245,422,061, forward strand.
CTAGTGCCATGATATCTTTCTTTAGAACAGGCGCCCAAAATTGCACAGCATATTCAAGGTGTGGTCTTATCAGCGATTTATAAAGAGGCAAAATTATATTTTCATCCCAAGAATTTATGCCCCTATTTATACATGACAAAACCTTACTGGCCTTAGCAACTGCAGATTGACATTGCATATTGCTGCCTAATTTGTTATCTATAACAATTCCCAAATCCTTCTCGTGTGTGGTTATCCATAATTCACTACCATTTAGTGTGTAAGTTTCTTGTGCATTCTTAACCCCGAAGTGCATAACTTTGCATTTCTCTACGTTAAATTTCATCTGGCATTTTAGTGCCCAGTCCCCCAATCTATCCAAATCCCTCTGCAGCAAAGCTGGAAATCCAACCTTGGGCCCTTGTTCCCCCCTCCCACCCCCCAATGGACCGGTGGGGGTTATCCCGGTCCAAGTTGGCTGCTCCTGGCTCTGGGGCAACAACCCCAACGGAGACCCACTACCTCTGACATGGTGGAGACCCCACATGTGCCCTCTACAAAAACACAACCAAACAATACCCTCCAGAGGCTGGAAGCCATCTTTTCAGCTTTCTGGCTCCGCATCGAAGAGAGACTGAGAGGCTCTCCCCTACCCACACAATCTCCCTCACCTACTGATGACCGAGATAGAAGACTAATGAAGCTGCGAGCAGACAGAACACATCACAGCATCCCCCAAACCAGAGGCTGAGGACCCCACAGACCACAAGGAGCTCCTGTACCCAGATGGAGGGTGATTACAAAAAAGGGACTACCCACAAGCTCCACACTCACCACCCGCCTATCTTGTTACCGCAGCAGAGTCGAAGTGGCTTGAAAGGATCCTGGGGGCACCCCAGATAAATGCAATACTGGACACTGCCCGACTCCTAGCCTTGGAGGCCTCTCACGAGCAGTCACAGCATCTCTGCAGATCAGGCATCGCCTGATGTCAGGCTTATAAGGGTGCTATAACTTAGAGATTTCTCCTGAGCTTTGGGGATGGCTCCTGCATTATTGCATTAATACACAGATTGTTAATCCTGATATATATGATTATTCTTAACTCTCTATAATGTTAGGTAACTTAACATAATATTTCTCTTTCTTTCTGCCAGTGCACTAACTCACATTCATATACACACAGACTCATACAAACACATATTTATACACAGACACCGATTCACACACACAGATGAATCTACACAAAGGTATTGGCACATACGCACACATACTTGCATCCATACATACACATATGTATTTATTTATGTTTAACAGTTTGGTCCACCATGTCCCCTTTTATTTCCTTTTAAAAGGAGAACTGGAGTGGAACCTTATTTCTGGTGTCCACTGGGGAGCTGTAGGGATCAGTCTCTGTAGTGCTGATTGCCCAACTCCATACAGCTCTATGCAGATGCTGGAGCTGGGATGACACCATATACTGGCTCTAGCATAGGTATAGGCTGCACAAGGGAGCTGGGTAATAAGCAGCCCTTCAAACATCTCTACCTGCCACCCAATAAGTACATCTTTGGCAAGCACCCTGTTTACACACAGCAGATAAGATACATGCTTTTTGGGCCTTCATTTAATATACTTGATTCCAATAACTATTTTCTACTTTTAATATAATATTAGATGAGTATCTTCATTCTTACTGTAATGGATCTTGCATTACGTAACTCTACTCCAGGCAACCACACTGAACGTGTAAGTATTGGCACATACTTATTTTGTTCAATTTACATATAAGTAGTTTTATTTAAATTAAAAAAATAACAATAACAAGCAGATCCAAGAGATAAATGAAATAATCGTAGCTTATTGTAGTTATATCAAGAGATGTAATCTTTATAGGTAAGACCTGGCAGTTTTTGCATGAACATATACAGAGCATTGGAGTAGCAGAATATGTTAAAAAGTGTGAGCCATGTGTACTATAAAGTATTAATTTGACCCAATATGAATACTGTATATATCCCCCCATAAAACCATGTAGTGCAATGTAAAGCAATGATTTCATAATTTTAGTAAAGGATCCATGCAATCAGTAAATAGGTAGATGATTAAAAACTATATATATATGTATTTCTGCAACAGTAATATACACTTTAAATGACTTTCATGCTATTTTGCTCAAAGTCATTCATATTGTCATGCATCTATATTTGTTCTCATTGTATGGCGTCTGCAAGTGAATACATTATGCATTGTCTCCTCACTAAAAATAAGTTTCAACAAAACATGCAGTGTTTTTTACACACCATTTCTCGTGATATTTTTTAATTCATATCCCGTCACAGGCATATTTTATATTTTGACATCATCCAGATGCTGGCTATCACAAAAGCCTTAAATATAGAGGAAGTTATTTTTATTCAAAGAATAAACAAGATGCATTTAAAAAAATTTAAAATTATTACAAAAGGGAAACAAAAACCCTAATATATGTCCTGAAAAAAGTGACAAATTTTGTCAAATGTATTGGGTAGAGGTTTAATGTGTGATCCATTCCACAAATAAAATGTTAATATAACCATATAAACATATATTCATTTACCATAAATGCATCAGCTGTACCATTTGGTACATAAAGATTACTGATTTATGGGCTATATACAACAAAAAGGCTTTTAGAGCCAACCCACCACTCCCTCTGAGAATAATGATAACAGCAAAACCATATTAAAAACAGAGTGTGCTTGTACCAAATGTAGGGCACATTTACGGATATCTATTTAGAAAACAATAGGAAAATCTGAACCAAATGATGATATCTGTATCTGGCTGTTTACAGACCTATGAGCGTACAGTGTTTACTAAAAAGGGAAATGTGGAAAATGGAGAAAAAAATGGAAATTTTAGCAGAGTTGTAATAGTAGTTGAGTTTTAGATATTTTTTTTCTACTTCTTTATTTTGACCAAAACTGTGCAGTCACTTCCCTTGACAATTCCCCACAATTCCTGGTTTAGTTAGTAAACCCCTGTGATTTAGCTGCTGATACGAAATACATCAGATATTTGCATTAAGAGGCGAAATGCGTCAAGTGGGACTTACCTCTTGGACATTTTATATGTACTTATGTTTTTATATATATATTTTTTTTACTACTTTCAGTAAATAGTCATTTTTGATACAATACCATCCAGTATCCCGCTTTGTATCCTGCTCGCTACCTGATACCTACATATCCCTAGGTGCTGTGATAACCAGAGCAGGCCTTGCTCTATAAGTTGTAAGTACATTACTTTTTTCTTTATTTGAGTTTATAGTACTTACTACACTATCAGAGTTTTTGTTTTGCTCTTCTACTTCTATATATACCATCAATATCTACATTCGCTTCTGGAGGACCAGTACCACCTATACCACCCTATATCCTTAGACGGGGATCATACCGTCCACGTGCAATATAGCAGAGCTCTAATATAGCTCCACCAAATGTGAGTGTTTCTACTGCAGTCACCTACCTACTATTTAGCACTTTATCCAATTGTACTGTACCATTATTGTTTTTCTTTTTCTTTTTGTATTATGCTGAGGTTTTATACCATATCTCCTGCGGTTTTATGTACGTATAATTGTGGACGCAGTATACGCCATATTCTTTTGTTGTTCTATTATCACACAAGGTCCTGGGAATCCTTGCATTGTATACAGCAGCCCTTGCCTATTTTGTTGTACTATAGAGAGCACCTATAACTTCTGTTTTTATTATGCAATGTCTACCTGACAAATTGTAAAACAATTAGTTCTATGCATGCCATTTAAGACAGTGTCCTAATGAACTTTTCAGTGTGTATTTGTAGTCCATCCAATGTGTTTTTAGGCATCACCAGAGTCTACACCCATATAATACATGCAACCCCTTTTTTTTTTATTAGAGCTTATAAATAAGTTAGTATGTTACTTGAGCATATTGAACCCTTGAGCTCTAGTTTATTGACAAACATAGCGATAACAGCAGATTATAAATCCCCCTACAAAAATTTTTTTTTAAAAATCATCAGAGCTGGAGGCCTAAATTGCTTTACAATACCAGGTTAACTGAATACACCACTATTTAAAAAAAATAAAAAATTCTTATTTCAAAATGTTATACTCTCTGAATTGTAGATATATCTTCATAAAATAATTTATTTTCTGAGAGATTATGGAAGTGGCACCTCAATTCTTCAGGGAACCAATATGTATCCACCTGCCAAATTTCCAATGACTTTTTGTTCGCATTAGTTACTTCAACCTTCTAATATTTCCCCCCTCACTCTCTGACATTTACATACAGAGAATTATGCAGATCTGATATTTGCTTAATCTGGCACGTTTGCTTGTTTTAAGCTTTTTTTTTTTTTTTACATTTTATTACTTTCTAACCTGAAGAACAAGCAAACAAACAAGTATTAAAAGAAAAAAAAAGATCTATATAAGTTTATAAGCACAAAATAGATAAAAAAAATAGATATAGTGCAAATTTATCTTGCAGAAAATACAAATAGTTTGATGTTGCTTCCCCAATACAATTTATTCCACTCCAGTCATTGCACAGGAAGACAGCAATCCGCTCTCTTTTGTAGGTCATGTTAGATGAATACTTGGAATACTTGGATGAGCACAAATGACCCTGGAGGGTACTTTTTCCATCTAGACAGTTTGCAGAGTGACAGTAATATACGTACTTTGATGGAATGTAGAGAAAGGGGGTGGTTTATATTACAAAACTTCAAGTTAAATGTAGACTTGACAATTACCTTCTTTTTTTTTGTACAGAAACCTGCCACCTTAAGATACCTGCAATTTGTACATTACATTATCTGCTTGAGAATGCAATGTACACCTTACATTGGTGTAGGACTCTTAGCATAGCAATGTTCAGTTGAACTCTCAATAGAAATATTCCTAGTTTTTTTTATTTATTTTTTGTTATTTCTTTTTCCCCACAAATCAGACAGGCAACAAATCAGTTTACAGATCACACGCTATTGCATTGTACTGTCATAATGTAGAATTAAGAGACACTATAATGGAGATGGACAATCTATAAATAAGAATACTTTAACAGCAGTTCGGTTCCAGAACCAGCTCTCTAAGAACTATTTTGTATACAATTTTTGCCAGATTGAGCATTGGGTATTTAATTTGTTTCTGTATCCTTGAGTGTAAGTACTTTGTGTTTGTGTGCAAGAATTATTGCATAAATTATACTAATGAGATAATAAGAATTATAATTATTTCTACAGCGCCAATATATTCTGCAGTGCTCTATATTAGTAAACAAGACAAACATTTAATTTAAAACAAAATGTGTATGACATACGCAAATAGTAAGTGAAGAGGACTCTGCCCAAACGAGGTCACAGTCTAACAAGATGAAGGACAAATACACAAAGGGAAGTAAGAAAAGCTCTAAGATTAACATGTTGTACTATATCCTTTTATGAAGGATGCAGCATAATGGCTAAGAGGTCGTATGGTCACATGAAAGACATCACTGCCTACAATTGTCACTGTCATTTGGTTTAGTCTTCAATGGGGTGTTATTTTAAGGTTTTAAGATATCTTGATTCTTATAGCAATTTCAAGTGTTTTTGAACGTGCATCCATCTTTTCGCTATGTTTGATGTAAACTTGGTAAATGAAGAGGCTTTTGTTGCTTCAGATCTTCCAGACATAAAGCTTAAAGCTTAAATTATGAAGAGTGAACATTTACACATCTTTTGCTAATCTCTATCCTAGCACATTCCATTGGCACTCTACAAATTGCTGAATGACCCAAACGGAGCAAATTACACATAAAGTGTCCCGATACATTAACATCACAGACATGTTTCAACATTCATGGTTTTATATGTTTTATGAATTGGCTGCAAATCCTCATTTCTACATAGTGGCATCAGCTTGTAGATTATTTTATAATGCATAGAAAATCTGAAAGCAGTGTTTCAGAAGTCTGCCACAATGAGGAAAAAAATGTAAAATGTAACTAGTCTATTCTACGATAGCTACAAGTACCATAGAAAAGGAGCATTGGTTAGCTCATATCCTAGTATTTTAATGAACGATCTCACAGCAGTATCAGTAACAGGAGGATGCTTCATTTCTGAATAATTGTTAGGGTGGGAATAAAATATTTCCACACTTAGAGCAGTTTTGTACCAATCTCATACTGCCTTATTGCATCCACATAAATACTGGGAATAAACACTGATTTAATAAACAATGCAACCAAAAAAGGGTGGCTCTGCCTGTTTAAGTATGAATGCTATTTAATAGCTGACATACAGCTATTTAACCATTGAGGAATCACGAGAACCAAAGGGAATAGTTATTTCATTATCTGTTACACTTTCAAAATACCAGATGCTATGTTTTTCTTGGTAACATCTTTGCCAGCTCAGATATGGACTAAGTCCTCCCTAGTAAATTATTAACCAGATACCACATGTACAGCACTTCATCTTTAATCTTAACCTTACATATGTTGTGAGTCCTTGTTACCAATGGACATAAGGAAAGCCATGGCCAAAGTCAGTGGTTCCCAAGAATTAGGACTCATAAACTGTAACATGCTGCAATGTTTTAAGAACTAAGAAATGTCCAATTCACTGGCTTGTTACTTTATGGACTAGCCCTCCACTAGCTATTTTGTATGAAAATATGGCACAGTTTTAAAATCATTAATGTGATACTGTTATGGATAACACCTCAAGATGATGAAGGGAATGGATTTGACTTGTAATATGATACTTGTTTATAAATCTCTACCTAACAGTGCTTCCACCTACCTTCCCACCATACACAAGTATGTCCCATCCAGTCCCTACACTCTATTGAAGACCTGAGACTATCATCTGATCATCCTAGCACCTCTGACACACATGTTCAAGATTTCTCTAGGGCTTCACCGTACCTATTAAACTCCTATCCCTTCCCTGCTCCATTACTTCAAAAAAATCACTGAAAACTAACTTCTTTTGGAAGGCATATCAATTAAACAACTATTAACGGCTTTCCCTCTCAACATCTTAATAACCCACCTTGCTTCCTCTCCTGCAACCGGTTTATAAAAAATGTATTAACTCTTCTACCAACCTACTTTTCCCATACATGAAATACATCTTACCATTACTTCTAGTCTCACTTTGCCTCCCTCCCCCCAGACAGTAAGATTGTTTGAGCAGGGCTCTCAACACCCTCTGTACTGTGCATCCAATTTGTCTTGATGCAAATAGTTGTCTGTTAGTCCACCTATTGTACAGCGCTGCAGAATTTGTTGTCATTCTATAAATATAAAATAATAATAATAATAATATTATCAACCCTTCTCCCCTATACACGGGAAACAATTCCTAAAGTTATTGAATCATTTTGGAAATGGAAATGCAAACTGTATTTATGGTTGTAATTAAGAAGAGCCAATTGAATCAAATTCAACCACTTAAAACAAATAACTTATTTATACATATTTAGTTATAAGATTGCTTAAATTATTCTTCAATAAATTGTATTGAAATGCCTGCGCTGGGGATCATCATTTAAATGAACAGCAATATGTAAAATTGAAGAATGAAAAATGATTTTGGTTTGCCTTGCAGTCTTCTTAGGAAACTAAACAAAATGCTGCTCAGTATGTTCATTCTTCATGTATGTTTAAATCAAATACATTTCACCGTGACTGTTATTTGCCAATATTTTTAAAACAATGTGCCTGTAAGACAAGCTATTATAGAGTTGTCACAGATCAGAAGTGCACTCCAGACACCGTAACTTGATTTAAGTATGTACTGCAGCATAAGCCATGCTTCTTCGGGGATATGGAGCACAACAATGAAACATCTCTGAAAATAAAAATATTTTATATAACACAATGTGCTTAATAACTTTGCCTTTGGTAGAACATGAATTGCAGTTGGCCCCTAGATCCATTGGCCTATGGAACTTAGCACCCCTGTGACCACTTCCATTTAACTATCATATTACTGTATATTCTGCTTTTTTTTTATATATATATATATATATTTTACCACTGGAGGGTTATTTTATTTATCTGAACTCTGATACTTTGAGATAACATTTATTATTTCATTACATTATGCAATACACTATTATTTTAAGTTTATGATTTAAAATGTATAAACAGGAAAACACTGTGTCCTACTGATTACAGAACACAAATATTTATTTACGTCCATTAGTTGCGCCATTTCACATTTTTCATACTTTTATTGGTTCGTAGAATTCAAAATGCCAGCCATAGTAAAAGACTTGGAAAGGTTTCTATGGAAACCCTAAGCCAAATTTGAAAATATTTGATAGTAAAGCAAATGCAACATTTCCTCTGTAACATTCCTATGTAAAAATAATATATCTGTTATCGCTTGCAATAATGATTTATAAAATGTATTAAGCAATACTTACTGCACTTGTTATTGATTTCCTCTTAAAAGCATAAAATGGATTTCAATAAATAATATTAAGACTTTGCCTCTATTAAAGAAAGACAAAGTTCCTCTGTGAATTTAATAGCACAGTAAAACACTGGGATTCGAATAATGTACAACGTTTTAATAATGAAATAACAATAATTATGATAAATCACACGTGATTTGTATTCCCAGTGTATTTATTTAGTGGAAAGGAAATTCATAATTTATTTTGTAATTAACTTTTCATTCACAAAGCAAAGATTTCATAAAAAAAAAAAATATAAAAAATAACACCTTCACATTTACCTTTTTTAATTTGGAAAAATAAGGGCCTTTAGAACTGTAATTAATATTTAGTGCTAAATGATCTAGCTACACCTCCCACACAGCTGAAAAATGTGTTATATAATTGAGGACAACTCAGGAAGTGATATCAAAGTCATCGATGTCACAGACACTCAGGGTAAACTACTAAAGTGAGAATTCACAGTGAATTTTAAATTCAATGTCAAAATACCCAAACTGGAAGAATTCTCTAAGTCAGCAATGCTTACAGTTTAGCAACTCTGGCCTTAAACTTGAAATTCAATGTGAATTCTCACTTGTGTGAATAGCTCACCCTGTTTGCCTTGTTTTTTTCCCAGCAAGAGTATTGGCGACACCTACGAGTCAATGGCCATAGTTCTTAATCTTAGGTCATGACCCATTTGCATGCCATTGAAATGGGTTCCAGGTAGTTGGAACAACCCCCAAGCAAAGCACACAATAAATTAATACTATAGTATAATTGCTTTCCTAATTATTTTTGGTAGTTAACATTAACCCTATTCCAACCACACCATTACCCTATGCTTATGCTTACACCCTATACCTATCCTACTCTTACTCTTAACCCTACACTATCCATAACCCTAAAACAGCAGTAACCCAAACCCAGCATTAATCCTTAACTTACACCTACACTAGCCCTACAATGAACGCTAACACTAACTCTAACCCTACCCCTAAACCTAAACCTAAATCTAACTCTAACCCTTCCAGGATAACCTCTGCTAACATCAGCACTGGTATAGGCTGAGGGGTTTCCTAGTTTAATCAGTTGAGAGTGGTATGCTGTTGCCATCTACTGGCTTTTTTTCATTTTTACAGGAATGCTTATTTTCAGCGTGGCATATAGAGCATCTGTCCATCTAGGGCCACTAAAAATATACCCAAAATACAGAGGGGAGCAACAAGTATGTATTGATACCAGGTTTTCTAGTGTAAGCAGGGATTTAACCTTGCTCACTCTGAATTGCCTTCTATAGAGATTTCAATCCCTGTTTGGACAGCTGAATACAGTTCTAAATTTGAGACTACATCTGTCAGTCAGGGGCCCCAAAAATGGCAATGACTTCCTGCTGTGAGCAGAGATTTAAAGGGAAATTGTCATGGCTTACCTGGCCCTCCACTTCCCTGTTGCGCTCTAATTAAAGAGGTGGGTGTTACATTTCAATAAAACCCACTTCTGGTCTGCCTGCACTCCTCCCACAGTCTTCATTAATTTGCACTGCTTGGGGACACCTCCTCCATTACGGCCAGCACACTTGCTTTAATGCCAGCATGCCATCAGCTGAACAGAGTGATGTCACATCACTCTGTTCCTATACTCCTGTAACGGACCGTTTCTCTCACAAGAGGATAAAAACCGTTTAGGCGATAATCCCCTTTCCCATAGACCAGCAGCTACTGCAAGCACCAAACTCCCGAGCTGCAAACTGTACGAATTCACCAACTCCCAAACTGGAAACACATGAACACTGGAATCAGCCGAACAGGAAAAGCATACAATCCGCTTACACTCCTGGCAGTCAGCATACAATCCAATTCCCCCAAAAAACGAGATGACACATCGGTTTGAGGGTCAATCCGTACAATACACCCAGACACTCCCACACAAAATCCTCCCCTCTGCAGGTGATATGATTACTGAACACAATGGGTAATCTCATTATCACCGGCAGAGGAATACAGTTTTTAAACAATATTTATAACTTCTAAAATATACATGTCACAAACATAAAACATACATTTCCATAATCAATCCATTCAGGGGAACAACATATTAAAAAATGGCACGAATCAGACCAGGGGTTCAAAAGTTAAGGGAAAGTCCTTTGTGACTAAATGAAGCATGGCTTTCTGGCCCAAACCAGTTTCAGAGTCTTCTATCCTGGAGATAAGTAATTCAATTATCTCCCAGGACAGACACAAGACTCCATTAAGCACATGGTTGCAAAAGACACAAAACACTTTAAAATACATAAAGTCACATTTACACATAACACACAGACATTTCACATATCCCCAGATAGCTGGGATCCGAGTGCACATTATTAGATGAATGGCACTCAGATCACACAAATAAGCCTTTCTGCAGGGGAAATAAACGGTTTAACCTGCAGGGCCATAGTCCAAAGGGAGCAGGCGAGCAAGCAGGCTTCTCCAGTTCACAGTGGCGAGGTTGGTTTCGCCACAACTCCCTAGCCAGTGCTCTGAAGGCCAGCTAGGAAGTTACCATAGCGACTACAGTGCATGCGCTGTGGTTCCTATGGGTGGAGAACATTCTGGAGGTCTCTTCTGCTTTCCCTGGCCCTCAAAACAACTAGCACAATGTATAGTGGAATGTTATGCTCCTTTAAATGAGCTACAGTGCTTTTTTAAGGTTCCCTTTAACCCAGCACACACCAAAACTGCTAGATGTGTCATGTCGTCGTAAGAGCATTAAAGCCCACTCCATGGAGAATGACTAAGGAGCATCTTAATCTTGGGAAGGGGTTAAAATATATCAATGACAACATTTTTGAAGAACTAATTGGAGGATGGGTCCAAAAGCTAATGTAATGTACACAATTTGGGTCTCTGTCAAAAAAGATTAAGAATAATTGCTGCTTTCAAAATAACCCTCAACATGGACCTTCTGGATGTAACTCTTTAGTTACAAAAGTGACATGTGCTTGTTTTATTATAAGCATAAAACAGTAAGGACCAAAATCCCAGAAATAGATGTTGATATATTTTATTTTTCACGTTAATGATAATTAGCCATATATAATGTTATGAGATGAAATTTGCACATTGTGAGCATTGTGTTTTAAATACTGTGCTGGGTTTATTTTTGCCCTTTAGGGTGTAAGTTTATCTTCAGGGTTTTCTTTTTTTCTTCCTCCTTGTAATAGTCATAAATGCATGGACATTTGGCCACACTAAATAAATAGCAGAAGGGTTCAAATTGCTCAGAACTATTAATGTGTCCCCATAGGGGGCTTATTTATTGAACATAATGTTGTACTGCACTGCAGAAGTATTTGGAACAGAGCATTCTATCTTTAGTGTCAAACTCAAGAAGGATGGTTCTACTTGAGCTGCAACTGTTCATACCATATCAGAGAAATTCAGTTTTACTTAGCTGGTATGAGTTATTTGTCATGTGTTATCTTGTTAAACTCAAAGTGTATATTTAATTTTTTCACAGTTTCTCAATTTGATACACGTTTACAAAGTGCACATTTTAGAATTACCTTCCAAATCAAAATGGACAAAATATATTTATGTTTCGAAATTAAACATATTGGAACTAGATGGAGCTGCAGGCTGGAGATAACCTCCATCTGTTTATGCTTTTGAAATTTTAATATGCAACATAATTTAATAGAAAAATAACTATAAAAATGAAAATATACTTACATATGAGTTTACTAATGCATGCTGCTAAGTCAAACGACGGACAAGTAAGCAAATTACCAACGTGTCACTGCTTGCCTTTCTTCCATCTCTGAATGGATGTCCTCCCACTTTCTGAAACTCAATCTCTCAAAAACTGAGCTCCTTGTCTTTCCTCCTCCTAATACTGATCCTCCTCTTTCGATCTCCCTTCAAGTTTGTGGTATCAACATCAGCCCATCCTTGCAAGCGCGCTGATTTGGCGTCATACTTGACTCTGGTCTCACCTTTGAGCCTCACATCCAGCATGTTGCCAAATCCTGTAGATTCCATCTTAAAAACATAGCCCGCATCCGCCCCTTTCTTGCACCAGATACTACCAAGGAGCTTGTCCATGCTCTAGTAATTTCCCACATGGATTATTGTAACCTTCTCTTGCTTGGTCTTCCCAAAAGCCGTACTGCACCCCTACAGTCTGTAATGAACGCTGCTGCTAGACTGATTTTCCTCTCTAGATGGTTCTCTCACACCTCACCCCTCTGCCAGTCCTTACATTGGCTTCCTGTGTGCTATAGGAGTCAATTCAAGGCACTAACTCACATCTATAAAGCGCTGAACAACTCTAGCCCCTCTTATATCTCCTCACAGATCCATAGGTATGTCCCTTCTCGGTCTCTCCGCTCTGCCCGTGACCACCTCCTGTCCGTTGTCCGCACCCGTACGGCCAACTCGCGCTTGCAGGACTTCTCGCAGCGGCTCCCTTCCTATGGAATAGCCTGCCTCCCGCCATCAGACTCTCCCCTTGTCTTGCATCTTTTAAGAAGTGCCTTAAAACCCAAGCTTATGGCCTCCAAGACTAACCCCTACCTCACATACCTGTCTCTTGCCCTCTCCTAAAGGGCAGCCCACCTTATTTGATTGCAAACTCCTGTCCTACTGTGTTTTACACCCCACCTCCTATAGAATGTAAGCTCGATTGAGCAGGGTCCTCTTCAACCTATTGTTCCTGTAAGTTTATTTGTAATTGTCCTATTTATAGTTAAATCCCCTCTCATAATATTGTAAAGCGCTACGGAATCTGTTGGCGCTATATAAATGGCAATAATAATAATAATAATAACATATTATTGTCATTGTCCACTTGCCCAATGTGCATCCCAGCAAGCAGCCTGAAGAAGTCAGTAGCAAGGGTTAATTTAATGAGGAACTAATCAGTAATGCAACGTGGCTTCATGTGCAATTCTCTACAGGAGTTTTAGGCGGCAGGATAATGTATGATAAACTGTGTTTCAGTTTGCGATTTATATTGATCACGACCTGAACTGTCAGTTATGATTACAAATCCCTCCTTGCACAGATCTTCTAAGGAAGTATTTCATAGCCTTGTACACACAACACCAGGTCACAGAAGTGCTGTATAATAGACTTGTGCAGGGAGGAAAGTAAAACAACAGGACTGACAGACATGTACAGATATACTTACATATGTGCCTGGTTGTCCTCTCGTTGTCATGCTGACTGTCTTCTAGAAGTTTAGCTCATTGACCAGTGTTACCAACGGCTGAGCTTTGTATCTATGGCGGTAATGGGGATATACCTTAGGATTAGAAGTGTGGCTAAAGAGACTAACTCATGGTGAAGAGTTTTGTTAAACTTTTTTTTTTATGTTGCAAAAAATACAACATACTACCTAAAACCTATCAAATGCATTGACCTTGTGTAGGTACCCCGAGTTTCCATTTAAGGCACAAATGGTGCAGAAGCTCAGAAAGGGGTCAACAGGTGGAACCCATCTATGCTCAATTCATTGTGCCTCTGGTTGCTGGTCTAACCTTGTACGTCAAAAGAAAATACGGACCTTGGCTGGTACAGTAAGTTTCAACTTTTATTATTCTATTTCTCTCATTATGACCAATTTTCCACTAGTTTATCCACACATTTGGTCCCTGCTGTCCCTAACATCCTTCCTCCGGACTTTTTTTTTTAAATGAGCAAGCAAACAGTTCTAAACAAATATACAAACCAAAATAAAGTAAGAAAAACATTGAAAAGTATGTAATAAATGTTTATAAACTTACTATAAACTATAGTATATTGATTATTACCGACTGTATTTATAATTTTAATATATTTGGAAATAAAAATTTTTGAAACCTAATTTATCCTCATCTCCATATTGTATCCTGGTTTAAGAGAGGTGGTGTCAGCCTACAAATTGACACAATATCTGCATACTTAGATCCAGTTATCAAAAGGCTCTAACATGAGCACTTATTTTATCTATACCTGTTATAAACACCTGATAATTCCTGAAATACTGCACCCAGAAGTTCCTTGTATCTGTTTCTTTTTTCATTTATTATATATGGACCTGCATTAACAAGGAGAAAATTGCTAAAAGAAGTTAATGCTTGCCACCTTAAAGGCACAAGGGCGAAAGAGTTTAGAGCCTATATCCATAAAAAAAAGGCTCTAAAAAATGTGAGTTAATTTTCACTCACAGCAAAAAATTGCACCCCAATCATATACAGTATTGTGCTATGTTGTGTTCCTTTCTCTTTTTTATATGTTCTCGCATGTATGTCCCCAAATAATACCAAGGGGTAAGTGTGTGTTATATATACTATACTCACAAGAGGTGGTGGAAACACCAACTAAACACATAGTTATTGTTTTTGGTGATTACTATAAACTTGGTTAGATTGCATTGTTGGACAAGCCTTAAAGCATGGAAAGTTTCTTCAACCACTCCCCCTTAATCACCCACTAATCCAGTCCACACAAGTCCACTAATGATAATATATATGGACCTGCTGTCTAGCTGCATCAATCTCATCATACTCCCTGCACAGACTAACAATGCAGGGAGAGAGAAACACACCACCAGAACCTGTTATGCATAAATCACACTGATCAGACTGATTCTCCTCTCCCCTTGTCAGGATGTTGCAATGTGAAGAGATCTTCCAACTGTACATGTGTGACTGTTAGGCATGCCCAACGCACCTTTCCAGCATTCCTAGTGACAAAGCACTGATTGGCTAGATTAGTGCTTCCCCTGGAGTGGGTATGAAAAGCATAGGAAAGAAGAAGCAGGTAAATATGGCAAATAAAATCATAGTCACCTGCTTTTTTCAGCCTGAAGAATGAGGCATCTGTCTCTTTCAAAGCTAAACCGTTTAAACATGAAAGTTGTCTCAAAGTGAGGCATGTCCCTTTAATGCGTGGCCCATGATGGGTTGAGAGTTTCAGGTGATGCTCTTAGGCTATCAGTTCTGCCTGGCAAAACCTTTCTTGTATTGTAACTGCCAGAAGGAAGGACGTCAGGAGGGACTGGTGTTAGGCACCAGGAGACCAATGTTGGGGTTAAATCATTGGTATACTGTTTAACCCATGAAGGAAAAAGTACACTCAGGCATTCCTGTCACCACAACAACTTCAATAAACTGAAGTTGCTATGAGTGTGGGATTATTCCTTTACATTCTTTAGTAATTTACTGAATTGTTTTATGTCCCCATTGAACAACAATACCGGAACGTATGGCACTGTTTAATTAAAGTTGTGGAGCTATTGTGTTTACATTAGGCATAATATTTGCCTTATTATGTTCATATGTTACAATATTACTTTTGTGAGTCATTGCTCTTGCACTTTAATTGATTATAACTTTAACTTTAGCTGTGCCCATAAAGCACTGATCATTTAAGATCATCAGTAAAACAGATTGTTAAATCAGCAGCAGTCACTTCCTAGTTTGGAAGAATTCAAATCACTGATTTGTAGAAAATAAAGCAACTTCAGACATAAACATTGTTACTTTTTTTTCTTCCAGATTTTTAATGCCCTAGCTAATATAATAAATTAAACAATTGGTTTAATCCAGCCTGGAGGGTCAGTTGACAAGCAGTCATAGTGATCACTAGGTAGAAATAAGCCCATAAAAGTTTGTTCATAAATTGCATTCTATGTATTATAATGACATCTACATGTTATAGACCTGATTATTGTTGAGGTAACTACAATAATATACACAATTAAAGGATATAACATTATATTTGAGCGGCAACTCCTCATTGCTAAGGTTTTCAATTTTATTAAGCTAGGAGTGAAATATACAATATCATGTTAAATATAATACATACATTTATGCTGTATTTTTCATATCTTTTATATGTTTGCAAGTTTTGGCAATATGGTTATCACTGCTTCCAAGTAAAATGAGCAAAACTCATATTAAGGCAAACAGAAACTAAATCAATTGTCCCCATTGCTTTGTAAAGAAGTTCAGAAGCTTTGGACTTTTCTGTAAGCCCCCTGTAGTGAAAGGAGACCCTTCTGCCCTTTAGAGCACAAGTAAAGCACATTAAAGTGTTCAGTGCTTCTGTGTCAGTTGGTCCATAAATTGATGAAAAGGTTATTTTGCTCCCCTCACTAGCCTAAAAGAAATCTCACACTGGGTTCACAGAGAAAGATACAGTGACACTTTCAACATCACTAAGCAAATCTAGTAACATCTCTGGGTTCCGGTAGCTAAAATTCCGCTAAAGTGAAGACGTGAAGATCAGAACCTGATAAGGAGAGGCTGGTGAAGGTGTTCATAAATTGTAACAATCTTACTAGAGACAATATATGAATGCTTAGTTGAAAAAACAGTTGCACAAGATTTTGTGCACGTAAATTTACATACTAATGTTTGTGAGACCACATAGATTCTATAAATGATTAAAAGTTTGATTTAAACAGAACAATGTAAATCAGTCTTTGTTAAATGTAAAGTAAATAATACCTTGTGCTGCATTTAAATTACACTTTAATGGGAATATAGGTTTATTCAAAGAATGTACCTTTTTAAAACTGATACATACGTAAAGTATACACAGCATTTAATAACAGTGCAGTATGCGTTCATATTTTACATCTATATCCTCACAGAGATGTTATACAGATAGATCATGTTATTAAATTCTTTTCTTAAAGATCTTGTCATCCACTGGATGGTACTATTGAGTCAGAATAGTTAAAATCAATGAATGTATTCCCTACCTTGTTCATTTATTATTAAAGGGATCCTATAGTGCCAGGAAAACAAACCCGTTTTCCTGGCACTTTTGGCTCTTGGAGAGCCCCCCTCCCTCGGGGCCCCCTCCCTCGGCGCTTAAGGGGTTAAAACCTCTTCAGCCACTTACCTTAATCCAACGCTGGGCTTCCTCAGCGCTGATGACCTCTCATCCCCCACCGAAGTCAGCTCCTGAGTGAAGCCGAATGCGCATTGCGCAGCCAGAGACGCGCACGCATTCAAACCCGCCCATAGGAAAGCATTAATCAATGCTTTCCTATGGGGATCTTATCTGACTCTAGACTCTGAGGACGTCCAGTGTCAAATAAGTGCGATTTACTTGGTGTAAATCTTGGAAGTGGCCCCTAGTGGTTGTCAGGGAGACAGCCACTAGAGGTTGGATTAACCCTGCAGTGTAAACATAGCAGTTTCTCTAAAACTGCTATGTTTTCAGCTACACGGTTAAAACTAGGGGAACCTGGCACCCAGACCACTTCATTGAGCTGAAGTGGTCTGAGTGCTTTTAGTGATCCTTTAAGGCAAAATCAGGTTTTAGAAGGCAAAAAGTGTAACAGGTAATGGATAGAACACAGTATGAGAATTTACTTGGGAATTGTGAGAGATAAAAAATGGTTTTGAATTGTGCTCTGGGAGGAGACATGGTAGGTAAGGAGATGTAATATAACATGGAATTCATATTTGGGGTAATTCATTTCATTAATAGTTGCAAATTTATAAAATGTAGGCCCCATGAGATATTGTAGACTATACATGCTAGAGGTGCCAGTAATTCTTGGAAAGTAGCTCAAACTAACTAAACTATGCAGATATATATCACAGCATCTGCTACACCTCTCTGGAACATGCCTTTCACTGAAGACCTATAATTCACTCAAATCTTGAAGGTCTTGTAACAAGCCATATTTTCTAATCTTACTGAATACAGCAACATTGTAGAAATCTTGTTTTATTTATAACTATCCTGTACTCTCATCACAGAGAAAATCTAATCTGTATAATGAGCTACTGCAAACCACAAAAATCTATGTGTAAATAGCAGGCATTTGCTGAGAGGAGGAACATTAATGTGGGAAATTAAAAAGAATGAAAATGTGATATAAGTTAATTGGCCTATTTTCCATTCCAGGTGTCTTGTGATAACTCAAAACTCATCTCTTTAGGAAAATGTATTCCCTTTACACCAGTCTGCCCTTATCACTCCTTAAACAACCTCTCCATTCCATAACACTCACATCTTCCACAGTGCTGTTTCTCTCTCGACCTTTAACATGTTGGGTTTGGTTTTATACCCCATTTCTAGATTGCAACCTCATTTAAGCAGGGCTCTCCTTGTTACATATTCTTGATCACCTTTGTTAGTTTTTTTTTTTTTTTTACTTAAGAGAACAACTCAACTTTATACATTGGTGCTGTATGATTAATTAATTACAAATATGTAACACTGCTGGTTTAACATAGGCTTATTTGCCTTACTACAGTATCTCACAAAAGATTCTTTTCATGTGACAACACTGAAGAAACGACACTCTGCTACAATCTAAAGTAGTAAATGTACAGCCTGTATAACAGTGTAAATTTTTTGTCCCCTCAAAATAACTCAACACACAGCCATTAATGTCTAAACCATTGGCAACAAAAGTGAGTACCTACCTAAGTGGAAACATGGCACCTCATGGCAGAGAACTCTCTGAGGATTTGAAAAAAAGAATTGTTGCTCTACATAAAGATGGCCTAGGCTATAAGAAGATTGCCAAGACCCAGAAACTGAACTGCAACATGGTTGGCAAGACGAAAAACAGCGGTTTTACAGGACAGGTTCCACTTAAATCAGGCCTCGCCATGGTCGACCAAAGAAGTTGAGTGTACGTGCTCAGCGTCATATCCAGAGGTTGTCTTTGGGAAATAGACGTATGAGTGTTGCCAGCATTGCTGCAGAGGTTGAAGGGGTCAGCCTGTCAGTGCTCAGAACAAACGCCATACGCTGCATCAAATTGGACTATATGGTTGTTGTCCCAGAAGGAAGCCTCTTCTAAAGATGATGCACAAGAAAGCCCACAAACAGTTTGCTGAAGACAAGCAGACTAAGGACATGGATTACTGGAACCAAGCCCTATGGTCCGATGAGACCAAGATAAACTTATTTGGTTCAGATGGTGTCAAGCGTGTGTGGCGGAAATCAGGTAAAGAGTACAAAGACAAGTGTGTCTTGCCTACAGTCAATCATGGTGGTGGGAGTGCATGGGAGCTACCGGCACTGGGGAGTTACAGTTCATTGAGGGAACCATGAATGCCAACATGTACTGTGACATACTGAAGCAGAGCATGATCCCCTCCCTTCAGAGACTGGGCCGCAGGGCAATATTCCAACATGATAAGAACCCCACACACCTCCAAGACGACCACTGCCTTGCTAAAGAAGCTGAAGGTAAAGGTGATGGACTGACCAAGCATGTCTCCAGACCTAAACCCTATTAAGCATCTGTGGGGCATCCTCAAAACAGAAGGTGGGGGAGTGCACGGTCTCAAACATCCACCAGCTCTGTGATGTTGTCATGGAGGAGTGGAAGAGGACTCCAGTGGCAACATGTGAAGCTCTGGTGAACTCCATGCCCATGAGAGTTAAGGCAGTGCTGGAAAAATTAAGGTTAGTCACACAAAATATTGACACTTTGGGCACAATTTGGGCATTTCCACTTAGGGGTGTACTCACTTTTGTTGCCAGTGGTTTAGACATTAATGGCTGTGTGTTGAGTTATTTTGAGGGGACAGCAAATTTACACTGTTATACAGGATGCACACTTACTACTTTACATTGTAGCAGAGTGTAATTTCTTCAGTGTTGTCACATGAAAAGATATAATAAAATATTTATGAAAATGCAAGGGTGTACTTTTTGTGAGATACTGTACATGCACATGTTACACTTCATTAAAAAAAATACTTAAATTAAAGATGGAGTTTGTGCTACTCTTGTTCTCTTTTCTCAACAGTTTTTTTAGTATATGTATATATATACTAAAAAACTGTATCAATGAGTCAATTTATATATATGAAAGAAGAGCTAGAAAGATGTGGTAAGTGAAGGCAGTAGTAGTCCCAGTTGTGATAGCAGCACTCAGGGCAGTGATCCCCAAGTTGGGAAAGTGGCTTGAACAGATTCCAAGTGGGACATCTGAGATCGTTGTCCAGAAGAGTGCAGTTCTAGGAACAAAAAAAAATGCATTTCTTCATTCAAAACTTTAGCGGAAACAATGTAGGGGGGAGCACTGGCAGAGGGCGCTTACAAAGTTTGTCCCTTACTGACACTTCCTTTAGAGGCTGATTTTGTATTAACCTTTTCCTCTAGTCCCAAGCTTTCTTTACTTAGTTTAATGTTGTCATAAATATTACCATTTAAAAATCAAGTCAACGCAAATCTGCGGTGAGCCTCGAATGAAAGAAAAACCAATGTGCATTGGTGAGAAATGGTTTATTTAGAACCTAATCTCTGCTTCCAACAGGAAAAAAAAAAAAAGACATTTTAACAGAGCCAAAATCTATGTATAAGAAATCTAAAAGTGTAAATGCTATACGTATGTTTTTCTTATGATTTACAGATATTATACTTTGTGAGGTCATACAGATTTCCATTTAAAAAAATCAATTTGCACATATAGACGATGTTTGCAAAATATTCTAAACCGTATTTGCAAGTCGTTTCCAAACATGACATTTTGTTTATCTTGTCATGATTTGATTGTCTACATTAGTTATATGATACATTTATATTGTTTCTTGATAAAATGTTACGATAATGTAAACCTTGTTAATACTACAATAACTACAAACAAAAGCATGTTCTAGTCAGTCTGTCCTTCTGCTATATCTATGCATTCTGAAATGCATTTTATTATATATATATTACATTATTATAGACAAAACAGAGAAGAAAAGAAGAGAAGAAAACCCAGCATTAAGGAGCCTTGGAAGGCATGACAACATGTATCCATGGATACAGAAACTCTTGACCAATATGAACAATTAAGTATATATAGCTGCATTATGTCAGCTGTGTATGACTACATGGAGGTCGAGTGATCATGTTAGCAGAAACGGAAAGACACAGAATTAAAAGGAAACAAAAATGGAAGATGGACTTTAGAAACAATCTAGACCTGACTGAAGACAAGACTCACTTACTTATTCACGGTTCCTGTATACAGTAATATAAGAAGCAGTTATTTTATAGAACTGATGGAGGGGGTGTGTAAATATTTCCCCAAATATATCAGACAGTGATAATTAATGGTGGGAATATGTCTACTTGTAAAGGTTAGTACATAATCAACATAAGAGGGAATTCCTACATAAGACTGTTCCTGTATATTATAAATATAACTAGAAACATATAAATATGTTAGGAAGAAGATGATATAAAGGACAGTCGTGTGATGTAAATATAAATATTGCTTTGTTATCTTTTAGAGTTAAATATTGCCATCATAAATGTCACAGATGCTAGACAGGGATGAAAATGTGTCCTACAAAATGCTAAGGGTTAACTAAAACAGTAGGCGAAAGGAAAATAAAATCTGAGTTTAATGTAGTGATAGACAAGGGAGCATTGTCACTGCTAAACTGGTTCATTGATTGCAGGATAAAACTTACCAGGAAAGGTTAAAGGATCTTAACATGTATAGCTTGGAGGAAAGACGAGACAGGGGGATATGATAGAAACATTTAAATATATAAAGGGAATCCACACAGTAAAGGAGACTATATTTAAAAGAAGAAAAACTACCACAACAAGAGGACATAGTCTTAAATTAGAGGGGCAAAGGATTAAAAATAATATCAGGAAGTATTACTTTACTGAGAGGGTAGTGGGTGCATGGAATAGCCTTCTACCTGAAGTGGTAGAGGTTAACACAGTAAAGGAGTTTAAGCATGCGTGGGATAGGCATAAGGCTATCCTAACTATAAGATAAGGCTAGGGACTAATGAAAGTATTTAGAAAATTGGGCAGACTAGATGGGCTGTATGGTTCTTATCTGCCGTCACATTCTATGTTGCTATGTTTCATTATCAAAGTTCATTACTTCAATAAGTATAATAAGGAAACCAGCGTGTGTTAATTCTTAAAGAAAGCAGAGCATTGAAACGGAACTGTACCATATGGAAAGCCGAGCAATGGAGGCAAGTGTCAGGATCATTAAAGACACGTATAGTTCATAAAATATAGATTTTTCAAATGAGAGCTCCACATGCATGGTACATTGATTCAACGATAACAAATTGCATAATAATGAAGAGGCAATGTTCACAGAAATTGATTCAGTGTGGAAAATAGCCTTCTTCATGGGAGCAGAAATTGGACATGGATTCCCAAACTGTATCCTACCATCAGTTGGCAGGCAGAAATGTTTTATTAGTTCCACACCTAGATAGAAAGCTTCTGTCAGTGAAACATTTGGCTAAAATGGACACACAGCTCGATGCCAATGAAATGAATGCATAATTAAAGGGACATTCAGGGCACCATAATGACTTAATCTCAATAAGTGTTCCTTTAAAAGGAGAATTTCAAACTGGAGATAATTTATGGTTGGATAATTATTGACAAGTTCCAATAACAGTTCTGATTCATTTAAACATTCTATAGAAAAGTGATGTGATAAGTATCATTGGCCTGCATGAATATGTATTATTATTAGAAGGGAAAGCATACAAAAAACACACTATACAAAGTATACATAATAGGTGTAATCAGATATGTTGAATATCTCACTTTACCATGGCATGTAATGTAATGAAATTTCAGAACATATGCTGTCAAACTCAATATATGACATTGCGTATTAACCATCTGTGCACTTTGACCCCAATGAGTATTTTGGTGTGCAAATCAATTGGCTCAATGCTTCACTTAACTCAGTCGTAAATTTCTCCACTAGTGTCCAAGAAAGCAAAATATTGATCACGCTTGGAATGCAATGTATATGATAATAAATCCATATATAATGCTGTGAGCATAGATGATACGCAGATGTCATCATTTACAGACTGCAAACGTTCCACACTGACCACTAACCGCAAATGAATTAGGCCAGCCTAGCTTCAAGCTATGAATCAACATTTGTGATAAACTTGGCTGTCATTCATATGCCATCAGGGACTCAGCCTGGCTTAAATTTCTACCCGCTCCCCCAAAATAATATTAAGTATGATTTCTTTAGTAAAATGGATACATTCTCTGCACCACACTTTTTCTACTTTTAAAAAGATTTGTTCTCATGTCTAAGCTGTACTGTCTCTCCTCACGGTTGTTGTTAGACACTATTATATATTATTGGTATATTTCCCAAATGTCCTAAACGTTTGTATATTTATTTTTTTATTTTTCAGTGTTTTCAAAAAAGTTACAAATATTCGGTCTGTGTGAGATAGCATGTATCAGACACATGGGGGTCTTCCCTCAGCCCCTACTCACCCTAAAGCCCCCTCACCTCCCTCCCCGCATGGAAAGAGTTAAAAAAAAAAACCTCTATGTACCCAATTCCAGCTATGATCTTCATTATCTGACGGGGTCCTAAAGCACATGCGTGGGAACGCTGCAAACCCATCAGGCCCTCCCCATATGAAAACATTGAAGAAATGCTTTCCTTTTGGGATTTAACTGTTGCGAGATGTCCTCATGCACCAGGAAGTGCTTCTAGTGGCTGTCTACTTGACAACCACTAGAGGCAGTCTCAGTCCTGCAATGTAATTATTGCAGTCTGCACCCAGACTACTTCAATGAGGTGAAGTGGTCTCAATGCCTATAGTACCCTTTTAAAAAGTGTTTTTCAAGCTTGTTTTGCTGGGAAAGTCTGTCTGCATGTCAAATTTATTTTAGGTTACTATGTTTATAGGTTATTGTGGGTTATTGTTTTGTTTTGTTTTTTTGATGGGGGAACATTAACTACCAAAACATGACGAAAACAAATTCAAAAAATTATACATTGAAATTGTACATAATAAATATATATAGCGCATTATAAAATGAAGATTGCTGGCAAAAGGAAAGAATAATTGGATGCAATCGTGACATGTTGTATTGAGACACAATAAACTTAAAAAATGAACCCTAAAGATATTTTGAGGACCAATTAAAATTGTACAAACCAGCATAGCAAAAAAGAAGCAGCTTATGAGCAATGACATCCAGAACGTTAAATAATCCACCATTCACAGCTTCTTGAAACTAAGCTCATAGCAATTTATTTTACTGCTATCCTTACTTATTTATCTTAGCTAATATGATAAAAACTGAAAAACTTAGAAACCAATCGGAGTGTATTTTTTTTTTTTTAAGTTTGATTAGATTACATTGGGAAGGTTTATAGTGTGTCACTCCTAACACCATAAACACTACGGCAGATTATTATATTTAAAGGTAAAACGTTGTAAACATTGGGTTTGTTGTAAACATATAGTAACCAAATAATGACTGTTAGATATGTAATGTTATAAACTAAAAAAAAAAGTCAGCAAAAATATAAATAAAAATAACACCCAGGAAAATCCAATGTGTCATTTATGTTCTCCTTCCTTTTCTCCAAATATTGCAGTCAGATAACATACTGTTAAAAAAACAACAATTGTGAGGACTAGGATCACAGGCATTTAAACCAGTCTAACAATCACCAGATAATAGCTACACTATTCACAAACCAGGAATAAAACTAATTTGCTCATAAAACCTGGTCTAATATAGTGTTTATTGTGGTGCAATACAAAAAAAACAAAAAACAAAAAACAAAAAGATATTCCATAATAGCCAGAGGCAGAAGAGGGGACAACTGGCTGCACGAGTTTTGCCATGGAACTGTTTCAACAACCCTAGTAACTTAAAAATTCTACATATTTTAATTTATTAAAGATCATATCCCCAAAATGTTTCATCAATTCAGACATTTTCTAAATATATTATAAATATCAGACTTGTGCAGAGGGCTATGTTAGTTATATATATGTATATATAAAATGTATAACCTATACCCACTCTCATGACATTTGTCAATGATGAGTGACATTCAAAGTGGCCTAAATAAATGACAGAATTAGATTTTAAAAACATTTACCTAACATGTATTTAAAGTGGGCATAATGATTCTGCATGGCAAATAAATAGTGCTTCGTTGATTAAGATGGGTGTTTTATTAGAAAGAAAACATTTCGGCTTGTTATAACTGCAAAATTAGAGGCTTTTGATTAGCCATGTTGATGTAGATTAATTTAGAAATAAACAAAAATGTTTAAAAGTCTATCTGTTCCTGTCCAAATCTGAGATGAATAAATTGCGTATACGCAGAAGTAAGTTCACACTGACACATGCAGTTCAGGTTAAAAACACTTCAGGAAATTTATTAGCATCTAGTTAAAAAGTGGGCACGCAGGCCTTTTTATATGCAAAATGACATCATCATTGAATATCAGATAATAACAAATAAACATCATTAATTGGGTTAAATGTTAAGTGGCTATGTCAGTGTCCACCCATTAATATTATTAATTGGCTCAGAGATTTGAGTGACTAGTGAGGCACCCTCCCATCATGGGATGTCGTCGCCATTGCTCTTTAGCACGAGGCTTACTCGGTGGAAAGGGGGGCTTGGGCGTCATTTTACGTAGTTAGTGATGTCAGTCTCGTGGTCTGTTCCAAGGTTCTTTTATGAATAGAACATTTCATTTTGTCACTGTTCTCCTGGCCTTGGATTATACTATGTTGCAAGTCAACGGAGATCCGCTAACTCCGGGGCTAGTTATGTCCTTAGAGAGAGAAAATACAATCTCTTATTCATTATACTGAATACTGTCAGGAAATTCTGTCATGTAAGGTGAACAAAATGGAGTTAGTACAATAATTCAATACAGGTTCTAATAAAGATTTTAATAATTCTACATCAGTGTTACTTCCTAGCATGGGCAGAGCTCAAAGAAGATTAATATAATAAGTAGGGATTTGTTGAAAAGCAAGGAATTTAAAAGGATCATCAAGCATTATCATTATCAATATCATGGGGTCCCATCCAGTCTTAAATGTCCCTTTAATGGTAAGACAACCAGACATAAAAATTAAGAAGAGACAAGGTGAAAAAAAATCATAAAAGGACAAAAAAATATAAAAATTTAAGGTTTAGGTCCCTGCCCCAATACCTCTTGTATGGAGCAAAAAATCATCACATCTCCTTGGTGGAGATCATCAAAATCACTGATCTTAGCCAATCCATTGGTAGGCTACAAAACACAGAGCTGTGCCAATCAGATGGTCTTTCTCAGCTATTTCTGCGTAAGTGTCTATAGTGGCTGTCTGAGTGACAATCACTAAAAGCAATGTAAACAGACAGGGACATGGCACCCAGATCACTTCATTGAGGTAAACACAGGGTTCCCAATTCCTCTAGCCCTAATAAAACTACCCCTCCTCGCACCAACGGAGTTCCAGGGAATGACTAATCTCTTGTTTTCTTGCTTCCTCAGAGCACTGGGACTCACAAGCCCAAAGCCAACAACCACCCTTAATAAATGTTTGTTTACAAGCTGCATATAGCAAATGATCTCTGGCCTAAATAGAGCACATGTGAACTTTTATTTTTGTAGTTTTGTGGAAGGATTATTAAGTCTGTTTGCACCATATTTAAGAAAAGCCCCTGGCTAAAACATTTGAAAGGCAAATAACTGTGCTATATTCATTACATAGTTCACTGACCACAGTGTGACTAAACAAATGTTGCAAAAATAAATTTGGCTAAGGCATTCTGATGTTTCTACGAAAAGAAAGTAGATTATGATGTTGCCTAGAGAAGAGTTCAGTATTGAAGAGAGAGAGAGTGTTTCAACAGTAGTGAGGGTTCTAAGGCTATTGGGATAAAATTGTGTTACTCTTTCAGACACTACATGAACAAGAAGTGAAGACTTCTAATATGTAAATAATTCACATGTTTATGGAGTGATTTTTCATACTGCTCATAAGAGAAATTGAAGCTGTAGTTGAAAGAGAAAATCTGACCGGCATGGCAGTTTTTATATTTACTAAAGCTAATTCCAGACAGAATTTGGTCAACTCGATCGAATTGTCAATAACCAGCTAGATGCATTCGGTGTTTGGTCCGAATTGGAACCCTATAAAAACCATAGGATTCAGGAATATGTACAAAACAATTTAAACTAAATTGAATGAACAGTTGCAAATTATTTATTTATTTTTTTACAGTTTCCAGTTTTATGGATTTTCACAAAAAAGAAAAAACACACGCATAATGTAATGCTATTACTAGGCAAACAGTTTAACAATTCAGATACATATAATAATAGTGGGCAAACAAAAAGATAAAATTAAAAGAAAAAAATGAAAAATTGTATGGAGATGCTATACTTGCTAGGTATATTTGTCAGTTGTTGTGGAATACTTCTGTTATATAATTGATAGTGACTCCATTCGGGGTGTATTTTGGAGTTTTTGTGTCTCACATTGGTTAAAGAACATTAATGTGTAGAATTCGGATTAAAGGGACACCGTAGGCACTGTATCTGCTTCATCTCAATAAACTGGTTATAGTGTCTGGAGTCCTCTGGTACCATCATTTCTATCAGCATTAAACAGTTTTTAAACTTTTAATGTTTTAATGCTAAACAAGAGTCCCCGGCAATCCATCCCCTCTGTGCTGCTTTGGCTAATAAGGAAGTATTGGCCTGAGCAGCAATAGCCAGCTGTGATTGACTGAGAGTGTCAGCTGACTGCTTTTAGCCTGTCAGAGTTCCAACTGACAGTATGAATGGGTATGACAACAAGGAAGTGTGTAATCTCTGCCTTAGCTACACATACTGAAGGGGCCGGACTGTGGGTGGCCAGGGACTCTTATTTTGTGGCATACTGCACGAACATGGTGCAACACTGAATGGAGGGACAGTGCCAGGGCACTCCAGGCACTATAACCAATTCAAAGAGATGAAATGCTTATAGTGACTACAGTGTCCCTTTAAGGAACATTTGCCAGAACCCACAGATTTTGTTAGTGCTGTAGCACCCATGTGTTCATAGGAGCTATTTAAGGAAACTCGATCATCAGTTCTTGTTCTTGGCGAATATAGCTTGCAGAACAATTTATAGTCATCAAAATATGGCATGTTAGTTTTGCGTGAGGTTTTGTCATGTCAAGGGGCAGTATACAGAAGAAATACGTTTCCGCTTTCAATGGCAACTGATATTATATTCACTTGTGTTCACTTCACTAAACATTCAACAGCCAGTGGCTTTAGCAAGGCCCCATGTTTTGTTTTGCTATTTTCTGTTGTTTCTGTTGTAACCCGTGTCCAGCCCATCCCCTATTATTGAATTTTTAAATCCCCATTTGATGCACACAGGAGGAGTCCCCCACTGGTATTTTATAGGGTCTATTCAGCTGATCAGTTGCTAGTTTTTAATTACAGTGAGCATCAGCTGACTGCTTACTTTTTTGTAGACATGCCCCCACAATGGGGCAAACAGTTTGTATGTTTAAACCATAACCCTGAAAGTGTTTAATGAACACTACATACTGAGCCTTTACAAAGTTTATAACATCCAAACAGGTAACTTGGATGCCACTTGTCACAAGCTCAATGTTAAGAACTAAAACGTTTTATAAACAGTATATTTTTTCTTAAAAATAATAAATGTAAAAATATGAAAAATAATAAAAACTTTAATTAGAAAAAATACTCAAAACTTCATGCGTTTTCTGAAAATCCCCAGACTCCTTCCAGGCTCGAAAGACTCTAATTGTGCTCTATAAAAAAAACATTTAGGGAACAAACAAAATAAACATTTAAGTAACAGTGGAAATCATATATCTTGCAAAAAGACTGGTTGTTTAGTTACACAACATTGCCATGGTTAGTCACTTAATATGGCCAATATTGATGAGTCCTATACTAATCTTAGGGTGATAAACATGCTCACTGCAATGTGCAATGCGTAAGCTAGTTAAGAAGCTCTCGAATGAATGCTTGTGTCACTTCAAACTGTGGTCACTACCAAAGAGGCACCTGGTGTTCCAAAAAGAATCTGGTCAAAACTTCAGATAAAACCATAAAAAGGAACACTGTGAACTTTGCTTATAAACTCCTGCACAGCATAAGATAGAGAGCTATTTTTCATTCGTTAAATATATATAACAGGAATGTATTACTAACATTTACACAAAACAACAGATAAACTTCTCAGTTACGGAACAGAAACTATTATTTATAAATCATTGAATAGAAAATTTACAGCTTCCTCTATTACTCCAATTAACTTTTACTCATCTGAAACTTTGCTTGGAACAAACTAGATCACCCTTCATACCCTTACATAGCCATAAATCAAGGTGACAGCAAAACAGCTTGATACCTGTCTTAATGAATATTTAATGGGTACTTTTACAGTAATTGTAGAAACTTGATCAGGTGCCATAGCACAAGGGGCCCATTCAATCAATATACCCTTAAGTGAATGTTCATGGAAATCTTCATTTGACCTCGACCGAATGGTTCTGGCAACCTTAATCTACTTTAAAGCATTGACACTGAGTAAACAATATATGTATACATCACTAGGTCTACTTAGTGCAGAAGGAAGCTATTAAATCATATAATAATTGAACCAGATGAAGAATGGCATTGGCCAAACCATAGATAATGCAGGATACCCAAGTCCTAAGCAAAAAGATAAAAAGAGAGCTGTGGGGTTTTACCGGTCAAGTAGAGAGAGTTCAGCCAACACCTAGCCATAGTACTTGCAATAAACGGGGTATTTATTACAAGAAAGACAATATTACAGATAATTCACTAACACAGTAAGGTATAAGTATTTCGGATTTGTTAACAGTACATAGATTTGAGGATGTCACAAATGAAGAAACCAGAGCACCTCTTTAAAAAGCAAATACGGTGGGATTGTCTTCTTATTTAATAGTAATTTACGTTAAAATAGAAGAGGTGGCTATTGGATAAAACTAGCTTAGATAACTTTAAGTATTAAAAATATGTTTTCTTTAACCAACAATTTAAAGCACAAGTGTCTCTTTGTTGTGATATTTGGACTAACCACGACCAGCTTATTTCCGATGAAAGAGTCAACTTTATGATCATTACAATATAGAGGCCTTGTACCATGAAGGGACATATATTTATTAATAATGTTTCAACTCGTTTGGTTTTGTTTCTTTTCTTTTATCTTTTGGAATTGTAAGTTTACAAATACATGTTTTCTGAGTGCAACTGGCAAAATCCTGGTGTAACTTTTAGTGTTGCTGTATTTGTAATATACTTTTAATTTCTTGTGGATGGACTCACCTACTGCAAACAATCAGTACCAGGTTATCCTACTGTCTGCATCCTAAGTCACTGTCACACATTTCCAAAAGTAGTGATAAGATGCTATATGCTTTAATGATGCTCCTGACATTCTTTTGTGTGTTACTCTCCAGTCATATCCTGGATCTTCATTATGAGACTGCAATAGCTCATTCTTCATTAACAAGACTGGGCAGAATATGGCAAACCGGCAATGGGATTCTTGGTTTTCTTAAAGGATCATCACCTTTTTTTGAAGTGCATGCAAATTACACAGTGTGTGAGCAGTTGAGTTATTAATAAAAATAACTATATATATCGGTGAGCTTGAATGGATAGCTATAGAATTAGCATTTCATTCTAGAGAAATATCCAGCTTTCAGTAATGAACTCCTTTTTCTGTTTCTATGCCTGCTGATGAGACGCCTATGGTTCCTGCTGTGATTCACTGTGCTGCTGTCATACTGTCTCGGAGACAAGTGGGTGATATCCCAAGCAGATGTCTTACAGTAATGAGTCACTGGGATCCATGGCTTCTCAAATATCAAGGCCAAAAATGATCAAATGCTGACTTTATTACTGTAACTGCATCAATCCCCTCAGAGATGATGGGCTTCATCATACTTGCTTCAACTACAAGGATAAGTGGATCAAGATAGATTTCAGTTGTGCCCAGTTTTATAACTCAACTATACATTGAAGCCAAACTCTGTACATGGGATTAATAGTCCTTTTTGGCATATGCTGTTTATTCCACTAATTATGATTCTTCCAGGTTTGATAAGTTGTATTATTGTACTGGTACCAAATGCCATTGCCCAAATATTGCATATATTGTATCTTCATCAGATAACTACAAACCTTCTTCATGAAATATCTATATTTTGATATGAACACAGTCACTTACAGAGGATTTGCTGTTATGATTTAACATAAGTGATTTATGGGCCTAACATATCAGCTCAAAAAAACAATTGTAAGGTATCCAGGTTCTAAGCAGCTATTTATAAAACATGGCACCTCAATGCATTTTTTCAGCGTGCTTCAATTTATTTTTTTCTTTCAGAAGAAAAACTTAATTTTGAAGTCTCTAATCTTTTATTAACAGAACTGCACCTTTATAGAAATCAGGGTGTGCAAGGGGCAAAAATAAAATGTAAAAAAACCTTAAGCTTTGGTGCAACTATTTCATTTTATTTTTTAATGAGCTACACAGGAAATGAATCCATACCCTCCAGCCAAATAAGGCATCAGAAAACTCCCTAATGTCTTTATTGCAGGCACGGTCTCCGTCAAGGCATGAAATATACGGGCATTTAGAAATACTTTTTCCATTGTGCTGAACCTTAGCACTGAGCATTGGACTTTTTGTTTTTCATTATTATTTGTCAATCCAAAAGATTTGTGTTGAAAAAATGTAGTGTTTCTTATATCAGGCATATTCACTGAATTCAAAGTCAGTTTTAAATTTTAGGTAAGACTAGGCTAAACTGAAAACATATTTAATTGGAGATTTGTTTCCCCTGGCTATTTTGGCATAAATGTTTTAGTTCAATTGCTGGCAATTCTCTTTCAGTGAATAACCCTGTAAATAACAATTTACTAAATCACCCTCATGGTCTGTATTCAGTTGACCTTTGTGACTCTTTTCCGTCACATAGGAGACCTTTTATTCAGACGTGCCAAGGATATAAGAAGCCTATTTGCATAAAAAGAATCTCCTGTAGCAAAAATAAATATATAAATAAAACTGGAACGAAATCTCCACCTCAACAATTATTTCTTGCATGACCAGAGAGCTTTCATGTTGGGAAACCAGTGTAACCATAACTAGAAGGAAGTGTACAGAAAGCTTTAGAATAAAAGCTCAGTCTGTGCCTGGGTATTCCACAATATAGAGTTCTTCAATAATTTTTTTTTTTTTTTAATCGACAAGGCAATTGCAAATTTCAAAATCTCCAAATCAGAATGTGTGATTGCGTTGTCAAGTCTCAACAATTCTATTTTAGTGAATAAACTCCATTATACTTCACCAGAACAGCTTTTAAATGAACAGAGAAAAAAAAAACCACCATAAGACATACACTGTTAATATATTAATTTTGATTTTATTTAAAAATAATAAGAAAAAAATTATATTATTATTGCCATTTATATAGCGCCAGCAGATTGCGTAGCGCTTTACAATATTATGAGAAGGGGGATTTAACTATAAATAGGACAATTACAAGAAAACTTACAGAAACGATAGGTTGAAGAGGACCCTGCTCAACCGAACTTACAGTCTATAGGAGGTGGGGTATAAATATATACATTAGGACAGGAAATAGCAGTCAAATTAGCAGTCAAATTAGGTGGTAGTGAAGCAGAGTTCGGAGGAGAGCATAGAGTCCTGCCCTTTAAGATAGAGCAAGAGACAGGTATGTAAGGTAGAGGTTACTCTGGGAGGCCATAAGCTTTCCTAAAGAAATGGGTGTTAAGGCACTTCTTAAACGATTGAAGACTAGGGGAGAGTCTGATGGCTGTAGGCAGGCTAATCCATAGGAAGGGAGTATTATGTATTATATGCCTGTAGCTTGCACTCATTTTACAATATGTTAAACAAGCCTTTTTAAGTATTAACCCTTAAAAAAAAAAATCTACAACATCATAACATCGTGGAATTTAAAAATATTAGAAATCCTAATGTTTAACAAAATAAGAGGTTTGCAGAACTGACAGCCGTAAGCGACCCACTTATTTTTAGGTAGCAGAGACTTAAAGGGCCTAAGAGATTTGAAAGCAGAAAATGCC
This sequence comes from Pelobates cultripes, assembly GCA_933207985.1. Lineage (NCBI taxonomy): Eukaryota > Metazoa > Chordata > Amphibia > Anura > Pelobatidae > Pelobates > Pelobates cultripes. The sequence continues at coordinate 245,455,414 of OW240916.1, forward strand.
ACATATGCTGAGACAGTTAAAATAAAAACCTATTATTTGCTACTTCAACATTGGCAATGGTACTTAACTAACAGTAAGCTCCTTCCTAGTCATATCGTAATGGTAAAAGATAGGAATAGTGGATGTATTAAAAGCATTTTGAAAAGCATGTTTTACAATTAATACAAATCAGCAGGAACACACAAACTGTACAAGCTTAACGTTAAAAAGCATTGAGTAGCAACATATAAATATCTGCTTACATAAAAGCAGCCCTGCTATTTAGACAGTAGACAGCTGAATAAGTAAAGGTCAATGGGTAGGCCGGTGTTCTCTGAGTCACCGAATGACTCACAAACACCAGAAATCACCAACAGATATTTTCTTATATGCGAGAGTGTGTGCACGATGTTATCATTCTGAAACTATTGTGAGTACGGGTCAGGTGTAACATTTGAACAGCATTTGCAAAAAGGAAGATTATTTTTAAAGTAAAATTAAGTCATCAGCCAAAGATGATGGAGAAACCAAATTAAAATATTTTCATAACCTGTAATGAGATAACAAGCAACATTCATTTTATTTTATTTTCTAGTAACACTCTAAGCACTTGCTCCTGTGTAATTTACAACTTTCACATTTTACACAAATTCATTTAAGTTTTATTAAATAAATAAATAAATATGACTTTTGCAAAACATGCCCATACTCCTTCTGTGTCCCTACTTACACATGCTTCATTTTGTCAATAACTTAAAGAGGTGTCATGAGATCACCGCACATACTAGAAAGACAGCATAAATCTCATAGATTTTATTGATGGAGATCATATTGATGGTACACAAATATATACTCTTTCTTGAGTTCTCTGTCAGGTCTAAGAGAGTTAAGGTTTCTGCATAGTAGTTTAACTGTTCCTAAAAATGCACTCTTCTAGAAAGAGATCTCAGATAAAGCAAAACTATAGTGCCTCTCTTCCTGGCTCCTCGTCGGCATCACGTGGGTGGGGGAACCTAATGTGCATGCGCGGCACTCATGCAAAGCTTGGTATAATGCTTTCCTGTAGGGTTTTTGGTGAAGCTGGATGTTCTCATGCATAGAGGAATTCCCTCTAGTGGCTGTCTGGTAGAGGTGGAGTTAGCCCTCCAAGGCAATTATTGCAGGTTAAGGGACCTGGGACACTGCACCCGGATCACTCCAATGGTGATGATGACATACAGATATGATAATAGATAAATGGTGATGATGACATACAGATATGATAATAGATAAATAACGAGCAGTGCATATGAGACTTGTACTAGATCAAAACTAAATTAGTAATGAAGTACCACTATACTGTTGCTGAAAAAACTAGTAGTGCATATTTAAAGAGACTGAATTGCGTTAAGAAAAGTGCATGATTGCTATATTCAACAATAACAATGTGATTCTCACTAATGAAAAACACGCCCCCTCTCAAAGTGAGCATGTTGGTTCAATGCTCTTCCAGGGCAGACCATGCACGGAGCTTTGCTGAAGAGCTCTAGCATGAGAAAAAAGCCCTGTATTTGTTCTGCACAGTGCAAGCGAATTTAATAACATGCTTGCACTGTGTTTCCTTGCAACTTGTCTCTATAAATGGATACCAGGAGAAAAAAAATGACAGGAAAGAGTATTGTGCACGTGTTTGGAGCCTGCTTGTGGTATTGCGTGTGTGTGGAGTGAGCTGATTGTGGTGTGGTATTGTGTAATAAGGTCGGTTTTAGTCGTGTCGTGTTTGTGGTGTAATGTGATGCATATGTGGCTAGGGGCTGTAGAGGATGTGTGTATAGGGGATGTAGCAAGTGTGTGTATATAGGTGATGTAGTGTTTGTAGAAATTGTGTGTTTAGGGGTGTAGTATGTGTTTGCTTACAAGGAATCTAATGTGTGTACAGGGGATCCAGAGTGTGTATGTTAGGACTGTAGTGTGTGTGTATATATTATATATATATATAGATATATATATATATATATATATATATATATATATGTATAGCGAGGGCTTGCACTCCTGGTGTAATCCTGTGGCGCCCTGTGCTGGTCTGGCAAGGATCATGTAGACATAGCAGAAATGACAGCACTCCAAGGACTTTATAGAGATTTTCAAATAAAATTTAACTTTGAATTAATCCATTTAAAACGTCAACGTTTCAGCTCCCACGTGGAGCTTTCATCAGGACAAAACAACTCTATAAAGTTCTTGGAGTGCGGTAATTTCTGCTATGTCTATATATATATATGAGTCTAGTGTGTGTTTAAAGGACCCAGAATGTGTATAGGAGATCTAGTGAGTGTGCGTATATAACGGATTCAGAGTGTATATAGAGATCTAGTGTGTGTATGTGTGTAGATGATCCAGAGTTGGGTAAGGGATCTAGTGTGTGCCTGGAATGTAATGTGTTTAGGGGTGCAGTATGTGTGTGAGGGGTGCAGTATGTGTGTGAGGGGTGCTCTATATATATATATATATATATATATATATATATATATGTTTGGAAGTATTGTGTATGTCTGTGGTGCAGTGTGTTGGGGGGTTCTGTGTGTATGTGAGGGGTGTAGTGTGTGTGTGAGGGTGCGGTGTGTGAGGGGTGCAGTGTGTGAGGGTGCTGAGAGTGAGAGTGTTGTGTATGATGTGTGTGAGAGTGCTGTGTATGATGTGTGTGAGAGTGCTGAGTATGATGTGTGTGAGAGTGCTGTGTATGATGTGTGTGAGAGTGCTGTGTGTGAGAGTGCTGTGTATGATGTGTGTGAGAGTGCTGTGTGTGAGAGTGCTGTGTGAGAGAGTGCTGAGTAGGATGTGTGTGAGAGTGCTGTGTGTGAGAGTGCTGTGTAGGATGTGTGTGAGAGTGCTGAGTAGGATGTGTGTGACAGTGATGTGTGTGAGAGTGCTGTGTATGTGTGTGAGAGTACTGTGTGTGAGAGTGCTGTGTGTGATGTGTGTGAGAGTTCTGTGTATAAATGTTAGATTGGATTGTGTGTGTGGGGGGGGGTAAATAAACAAATTTAAAAAAATAAGCAGGCATTATATCCCCCCCCTCTCTTCTTACCTTTAGCCTGGGAGGGGAGGGGACCGGCACTCTGACATCATCCCTGGTGGTCCTAGTGGGTGAGTGAACGCTAGAGTTCACTCTCGCGAGATTGGGGCATTGCCATGGCAACGCCCCAGATCTCGCGAGAGGAACCTGGCGGAGCTGCAAGATAGAGCTCCACCGGGTCCTCTCCCTCCGGGTCCTCTCCCTCCCTCCCCAGCCGCATGTCTATCACAAGGGGGCTCTCCCCACCGGCCCTTCATGGAAAACAGCGGGCCGGCGCTCGGATAGTGCAGGGGATGTCCTGGGACCTGCATTTGCCTGGTGTGCCCGATGGCCAGTCCGGGCCTGGCCTCCGACAACGATGTAACTAAATCTACACCACAATCTCCTCTTTTTTTAGGAGTTACAGAAATGGGTGCCTCCACCAGAAGCCGGGCAAAAGAAACCGGAGAACCAGAAGAAGCCACAAAAACAGGACTAATGCTGAAGGGCAAACCACCCCACAAAAAATAATCCCCATCTTCAACATATCTCATAGGCCATTGATTCAAGATGAAATTGATTTGTTAAGTCAAGGATTATCATTTGTACCCACGGCCGGTGCGAATACATTTCAATGGGATGTAGAATGGTTCAAATTTGGCAGAAATTTGTGACTGAAAGAATTTTTCAACAAGACCAAAACCACTGCATCGATGGGTAATAATGAAATAAAATAAATTCTGCCTTAAGTCTACCTTCGATCCTACAACCAACAAATCTTCTATTAAGATGTACCTTTCACTAACAGGTAAACAAGCAAATGAATCTATGTCTAAACACCTCTGCGGACGACAGAATGTCATTAAAGACCAACGTCAACTCATTAAGAACTTAGCAGAAGACAATTCTATTGTCATGCAGTCGGCAGACAAAGGAGGGGGCATTGTGCTCATGAACTATCTTGATTATGCCAATGAGCTGAAGAGCCAATTGCAAGACACCAACAGCTATCTTCCTCTTGACCACGATCCTACTAAGGACTTCCAGCGTGTCATTCAGGATACTCTCTCCATGGGCCTAAGAGCGGGGTTTATTAATTTGGAATTATTCAAATTTCTAAATCAAAAGCACCCCCGCAGCCCTATTATTTATAGCATCCCAAAAATCCATAAGGATGCTCAGCACCCTCCAGGATGCCCAATAGTGTCTGCGATCAAATGGATTTTGGAACCTTTAGCCAAATGGCTTGACGACCTATTTAAAGGACCAAACAGCTGGAAACTTTTATTAAGGACACACCAATGTTCCTGGGCAAGATCAATAATATTGAATTTCGAGAGAGTAAACCTATTTTAATCACGATGGATGTCAAAAGTCTATATACCGTCATCCCGCGTGAATCGGGTATAGAATCCATGAGACAAGTACTTACAACTTCAACGGTGTATGTGGGGCCACCTATCGAATATGTTTTGGAGATATTGGTGTTAACAGTAGAACGAAACTACTTCCAATTCGAAAACCAGTGGTATCTCCAGGCATCAGGTACATCCATGGGGGCAGCGATGGCCTCCATGTATGCTAACGCATACATGTTCATATATGAACAAAAGCATATCCTGATTCCATATGGCCACCTAATACAGAGTTACTATTGTTACATCGATAACCTGTTGATTGAATGGAATGGCACCATGTCTGAAGCCCATACTATGGTACAAGAACTCAAAAAACTCCCAACACCAGGATGACGGCTAACATCAGCAGTGAGAAAGTGTAATACTTGGATGTGGAATTATCTGTTGACACGAACAGAAGAGAGTATAGCCTGTACACGAAGGCTACAGACCGAAATATGCTGCTACATGCACAGAGTGCTCACCCCATGGCACTAAAGTCTTCCCTTCCAAAAGCTCAATATCTTAGAGTGATTAGAAAAACTCTAAAGAAGATCTGAAAGAGAGACAGTTGTCCGAGATGACGGAAAGGTTCTTGTAACGTGGGCACCAGCACTTTATCCTACATAAAGCACTTATAGAGGCTAAGTCTCCTCGAGTACAGAAGGAGGCGTCTGTAACCCAGAGAATGTTTTTTTTCCTACAACCTTCCATCGGTCATCCCCATAAATTTCTTCAACCATTAGAAAGAACTGGAGGATATTCGCAGCGGATGACATCCTCCCCAAAGTTTTTCAAGAACAACCTCTGATCTGCTTTAAGAGAAACAGAAACTTAATGTTTATCTTGTCTCCATGGCGAGAATGTAGCTATTCACGTCACCATGGAGACGTTTTAGATGTCAATAAGCAATTACGTCATCATGGGGGCGGAGCCTATTCACACATGCGCACTGGGAACGGCAGAATGCTGGTTTCACACTGCTTTCACCTGGGGTAAGTCAATTACATTGATATCTCTGTATATATAAGTAATGAATTTTTTTATTATATTTGTCTTTGATCCTGATGAAAGTCCTCTATGCAGGACTGAAACGTTGATCGTTTTTTTCAATATGTTCTAATAAACTTTGGACTTTTAACAAATGAGTGCTCCTGCCTTTTTTGGATGGATGAATAACACTAGCCATGGTATGCTAGCACCCGACCTTTAAGGGATACTTCTCTTGGATTTTTATATATATATATTGAAATATATATAGAAATATTGAAAAAGAAAGTACAGTGTTATATATATATATATATATATATATATATATATAACACTGTACTTTCTTTTTCAATATTTCTACTGCAAAATGTGTAGACTGAAAAAAAAAAAAAAGAAACAAGACATTTTTCCTTCTGTTTCAATATAAAAATTTTTTCGCAAGGTTCAAAATCTCTAATCTTCTACTCACAGAAAATTGTAGTTTTAGATCCACTGCTAAATCTATTCTTGTATAGAAAATCTACTATTCTTTAGAAAGGAAAATTGTAGCATTAGTATTTGAGAGATACCAATGTTGAGTAGCATAAAGAACAGTGAGCAATTTGAAATAACTAGGAATTTATTCTGACAAGCACCTAGCAATTTTTAAGTCTTTTAGTCTTTTCTTATTATGTGTTATTCTAGTAATGGGAAAAATAAAAGGTAAAGGGAATATGAATAAACTGATATCATAAATTCAATTTGCACTGCCTTTTTTACTTCCGAGTATGGATATACTGCTATATGTCTGACCATGTCCTCTGATCCATAATGATTTGCTTCTGTCGCAAATACTGTCTGTTGCATTGGGAGACTGCCATGTGTCCAGTCTGTTCCCTTCCCTCTAGCATTGCTATTTCATACACTAAAATTCCTCAATTATGTGTTTGGCTTAGAGTGATTTGTAGATTTTTAAGATGTAGCATGGACATTACAATAATGAGGGTTCGCTATTAGAGATAGTGGTTATGTAAGACATAAAGGCTCATATTATGCATTTCTCCTTAGTTCCATCCCTTAGCAGAAAAAAAATACAATAAAACAAAAATAGAAAAGCAGAACTCATAGATCATTAAAAGAGAAACAGAAAAATGCACAAGGTTATTCACTAAGGACCGAGTTCAATCCATTTTAACAAAATGCTGTTAAAATAACAAAATTTCACCCAGATTTGCAATTATCATATGTAAGCCAAATCCAGTTGGAATTCAGTTATATCAACCAAAGGATCATCTCTCATTTAGTACTATTCTAATGTCGTTATTAAAATTAGTCATTATTAGACTTGGGCATCACTAAAAAAAGAAATTAAAAAATATTGTTTTGTCTGAACCAAATTTTGTACTTTGTTCATTTGTTTCAGATAATATTTGGCCATTATTTTTGTTTTGGAAATTCATTAGTACGAATGAAACTCTGATCAGCGCTGCAGCTGTATCTTACATCCGCTTAGCAGATAACTTCACAAATTGGTACCATTGAGGGATCGGCAGGGCTGAACAGAGGCATGAACTAATTTCTGCCAACCTTTAAAAAAACATTTTTTGTTTGCCAAAGTGGTCTTAATGGACAAAATAATGTTTTCCCTGCACAAGTCTAGTAAGATATCATTTTTTTCATAACCTGGGGGATTTTGGGCTTTGGTGAATAAAACCAGTATCATTCAAATGACCTCAAAGCATCATTAGACAATCAAATCAGAGTGAATGAGCAGACTTTTACAGTTCTGGTAGCAGTATCAAACAGCTACTTTAGATGTAAAGGGACTCTGTAGGCACCCAGACCACTTCAGCTCATTGAAGTGGTCTGAGTGCAATGTCCCATGTCATTTAACCCTACAGTCCTAATTATTGCAGTTTGTGAGAAACTGCAATAATTACTTTGCAGGGTTAAGTCCTCCTCTAGTGGCTGTCTACAAGATTACAAGACAAGACAGCCACTAGAGGGCCACATGGTGCTTAGACAACTTTTGGTCGTCTAAACAACGCTGGACGTCCTCAGGCTCTGCATGAGGACTTCCAGCGTCACCGGAATCCCCATATGGGCCGCGCTAGCATTAGGCTGCGTTTGCATTAGGATTTCCCCATATGGCTGACCTTGGCAGGGGAGGAGCGTGGGCGTGGCCTGACCCAGCACCAAGGGACATGGACCCTTCGGCGCTGGATTTAGGTGAGTGACTGAAGGGGTTTTAACAACGTGGGCTGGGTGTTGGGAGGGAGTGGGGCAGTTATATAGTGCCAGGAAAACGGGTTTGTTTTCCTGGCACTAGAGAATCCCTTTAATAGATGGTAGAATTTTAAGGCTATTGAGTGGATAAGCAGAGAACAGTATTCCCAGTTAAATGGACATAGTATCAAGAACTATGCAAAAATAGCAACCTCTCAGAATGAATAGGAAAGTATTTATTTTCACATTGAATGGCCATATTCTCAGGAATTCAGAGTGAATGGGCAAGTTCACAAATTCAATGGGTTAGTTCTGAGGCTGTAAAGGAATGAGTTACTCTGAGTGTGAAGAGGTAGAGCTGTAGGTTTTTACCATAGTTACAGAACCCTATAGTGTTCTTTTAATGTTTCATGTGGCCTGCGCAGCATACCTTCCAACATTTCAAAAGGATGAAAAGGAGCACTTTAATTTTAGGGGCAAGGCTGTTCTGAAAAATGTTAGGTGACTTACTAATAACAATTCATGCAAATAAAATGTAATTTGGAACAGAAGCAACGTATCTTATTTTCACAGACTTTTCTAAGCACAAGCATTGCAGTTTAAAGACACATTGATGTGACTATTATTTCTGTGGAGCTCTGGTATACACTCAAGAGACAACCGCAATATAGAGCTCCATAGAAAAGAGGAACATTAAGAAAGAAAAGAGCGACGGTGGAATTTGAAACCAAAATTGGGACTGCCACTCCTATATAGGGACACTTGGGAGGTATGGAGTAATATGTGAGAGACTCTAGTAAAGCTTACATATAACCTTCGAGAAAACATGGAAGCTAGAGATGTTTGCAGAGGGGAGATCAAGTAGGTAAAAAGATTTGGTGCAGAACTGACTAGACACACTTGCAAATCGATGCATCAAACCACCTGAATGTTCCGAGCATATTAAAAGTTAATTATTTAATTTATTATTATTTTAATATGCCATACATGACATAACTACATTGCTAGTACTATGGGTTTTTTTTTTTTTTATCTTAAATCAAATAACTGTAGAAAAAGTAAAGCATTGAATATCACATCTATCAGGTGAAAGATGCATTGATTTCCCACTTGCAGGAACTTGTAAGTCTTAATTTCCATGTTTGAATAATAAGATTAAACATTTATAGCATTACATGAAATTGAATATGTCTAAAAGCAGCCACCAATATAAAAAGATGATAAAGTATTCAACACGCAAGGCACTTTTGTGTATGATAATGTGCTATAAGCAGTGCACAGAACACATTTTCTGTTACTATAATTAGAAAAATAATGAATCTTTTGGTGTATTTTTTTTTCCCTGAAGAACTGCATTCAATATTATTGTAGCTGGAATGTCATGCATTTATATAGATAAAAGAATATCTGCATGCATGGTACATTGGGCAAGAATAGCATGCATAAACATGTTTACTTCTAAGCTAAATAAACCTGCACAATAAAAAATGACAATCTAAAATGAATATTTGCATTCTTGTAGTTATAAGCCTGGAGAAAACTAAAATACTGTATATAAATATTATAAGATGGATGCACAGTGCAGAACAAGCACAATAGTTTCAGTGTATATGTATTTACCTTTGATATATATGCCAGCTATGCAGCCTTTACCCCATACGTTTGTACATTATCTCTGATACAAGTAAAGAATGACTGGATTGATTTGCATTTTGTAATCAGTGGTGGCGCAAGGGATTAGGCATCTCCCATAACCATATAGCATTAGTCTGTTTCCCACTATAATCACATTTACCTGGATATGCAATATTAACCGCTTAAGGACCAAACTTCTGGAATAAAAGGGAATCATGACATGTCACACATGTCATGTGTCCTTAAGGGGTTAATCTTTCCGATAACCATTATTGATATGAAAAGCGGAGAGATCTGGCTCTGTAATCCATGACTTTATTTCACACATTTCAGTCTCAAAGGATAATTCTTAAGCTTGCTACAGAACTATGAAAAAGTATATGCCCCTTTCCAGATTACCATTAATTTTGCATTTGACACACTAAATGGCTTTTAGATTTTCAAGCAAAATATTATACAAGCAGGACAAAGAGAAATCAAGTAATCACGACATTTAGTTTGTAAATTGTAATATAATTTATGGATGAAAGGAAGTTAGTCAGCACCTCTGTGAAAAAAGTAATTGCACCCTTAGTTAGCCAGTCAAGCAATCAACCCATTAATACAATTCAATTGATCATTGGTTTCAATTAAAACAGGCATACATAGCGCCACCAAGCTGAATCTAAATATGACTTCTTTAGAACCTTACTATCAATGTGACATAACATACAAGGTACCATCATATAATACAATCAAAAGAAATTCTGGAAGCATAAAAAAAATGCTATATTTCTAAGCCCTTTCTAAGGTTCGGGATCTCCAGCAAACAATGGTGAGCTCCATAATCTCAACGGAGATAACTTGAAACAATGCTGAATTTTCCCAGAAATGCCTGGACTACCAGAATTCCTCTATAGCAGTGGTTGCCAACCCAGTCCTCAAGTACCCCCTACCAGTTCAGGATTTAGAGAGTACCCCGTTGTGTCTAGAGGTGTTTTAGAAAAAAAAACACTTTAGACACAACAAGGTAATCCCTAAATCCGGGACTGGCAGGGGGTACTTGAGGACTGGGTTGGGAACCCCTGCTCTATAGGCATAGAGCCATAGACTAATGAATCAACCAGGAAGTTACATAAGCACTGAGTGCAACATCTAAAAAACTGTAGGCCATTCTAAGCTCAGCTATTGTCAGTGTTAATGATTTGACAATTAGAAAGAGGCTGGGCAAAATTAGAATTCATAAGAGAAAATTAAACATTAATCCTCACCTCAAATTTGCAAAAAACAAACACAGACATCATTTACCCCTTAAGCCTTTAGGGATAATGTTCTGTTGATAAAATAATTAACAGTTTAGGCACAGCATTTCAAAACAAGAACATCAAAAATGGTTAAACATGGTAGTGGTAGTTGATGGCATAATAATGCTTTTTTAAATCAAGATTCATGTTTTTTTTTTTTTTAAAAGCACAACATTTTATCTATATATTGTGCTAGCATGTTTGATAACAAATCTATAGATTTATAGAGAAACCTATTTTAAAATGTCCTCCCAGCTCTCAGACAGTGCCTCATTAGACACTGAATGCTGAGACATTGGCTGACAAGGGAGAGCAAAAAAGACCTACCACAGGAGGTCCTTCTGCTCTCCTATGATTCTAGTGCTGGCAAGAGAGTATAGGAATAGAGTGATTGGACATCACTTTGTTACAACACTGACACGGTGACAACGAAGCCAGCATGTCAATGTCACTGAAGAGGATTGCTCTGCTCTGGGATGCATCCGCAAGCAGGGCAAATCAAAGAAGGGATAAGGCAGACCGGACAATAGCCCAGAGGTTGGTGTTCCATGAAGCAGCGTTGGAATGGAGGGAAGGTGAATACATTTCTATATTTTACATTGAATATACCATGTATCTTTTTGATATTTTATGTATTTAATGTACTTAGCAGCATTTAAAGTAAGTTGACTTTTTCACTACAGGTTCACTTTAATTCTGATCTCTAACAGGAAAATTCTAAAGATGAATTTACAGCCATCGGGATCTGAGGCTGAAGTGTAATCAGGATATGTTTTTTTCTGATAAAGACTACAAACAAGAATAAGTCAACCTCAGAAGGCACGGAAAAACAACATTTTTTGGAGTGGCCTAGTTAAAGTTTTGACTTTATTATAATAAGTCCTTAAACAAGGATTTCATGTCAGAAAATATCTCCTAATTACAGCAATTATGCCAAGAAAATGTCCATACAACACTGTGAAATACTAATGTCCAGTTACAGATAGCATATGATACATGCCATGCCTTTTATAGCTACAAATCACTTACTTCTCTGGACATTACAGCATTGAATAAAAGCAATGAATATCACAATTTTCTTATGTTATTCTTCATACAATGTTCTACATTCCTTAAAATGTTTATTAGAAATTTAGAAAGTGACAGCACAATACAGTTTAGTCAAGGCACAGTCAGGCCATGTAATGCAAATGAGGAGAGAATAGAACTATTGTCAAATGAGGTAAGAGGCAACATTTATAACAATAATTGTCAGGGAGTCAAGATGGAAGCACTCTGTTCCAGAATACAGGGAGTGCAGAATTATTAGGCAAGTTGTATTTTTGAGGATTAATTTTATTATTGAACAACAACCATGTTCTCAATGAACCCAAAAAACTAATTAATATCAAAGCTGAATATATTTGGAAGTAGTTTTTAGTTTGTTTTTAGTTTTAGCTATGTTAGGGGGATATCTGTGTGTGCAGGTGACTATTATTGTGCATAATTATTAGGCAACTTAACAAAAAACAAATATATACCCATTTCAATTATTTATTATTACCAGTGAAACCAATATAACATCTCAACATTCACAAATATACATTTCTGACATTCAAAACAAAACAAAAACAAATCAGTGACCAATATAGCCACCTTTCTTTGCAAGGACACTCAAAAGCCTGCCATCCATGGATTCTGTCAGTGTTTTGATCTGTTCAACATCAACATTGCGTGCAGCAGCAACCACAGCCTCCCAGACACTGTTCAGAGAGGTGTACGGTTTTCCCTCCTTGCAAATCTCACATTTGATGATGGACCACAGGTTCTCAATGGGGTTCAGATCAGGTGAACAAGGAGGCCATGTCATTAGATTTTCTTCTTTTATACCCTTTCTTGCCAGCCACGCTGTGGAGTACTTGGACGCATGAGATGGAGCATTGTCCTGCATGAAAATCCTGTTTTTCTTGAAGGATGTAGACTTCTTCCTGTACCACTGCTTGAAGAAGGTGTCTTCCAGGAACTGGCAGTAGGACTGGGAGTTGAGCTTGACTCCATCCTCAACCCGAAAAGGCCCCACAGCTCATCTTTGATGATATCAGCCCAAACCAGTACTGCACCTCCACCTTGCTGGCGCCTGAGTCGGACTGGAGCTCTCTGCCCTTTACCAATCCAGCCACGGGCCCATCCATTTGGCCCATCAAGACTCACTCTCATTTCATCAGTCCATAAAACCTTAGAAAAATCAGTCTTGAGATATTTCTTGGCCCAGTCTTGACGCTTCAGCTTGTGTGTCTTGTTCAGTGGTGGTCGTCTTTCAGCCTTTCTTACCTTGGCCATGTCTCTGAGTATTGCACACCTTGTGCTTTTGGGCACTCCAGTGATGTTGCAGCTCTGAAATATGGCCAAACTGGTGGTAAGTGGCATCGTGGCAGCTGCACGCTTGACTTTTCTCAGTTCATGGGCAGTTATTTTGCGCCTTGGTTTTTCCACACGCTTCTTGTGACCCTGTTGACTATTTTGAATGAAACGCTTGATTGTTCGATGATCACGCTTCAGAAGCTTTGCAATTTTAAGAGTGCTGCATCCCTTTGCAAGATATCTCACTATTTTTTACTTTTCTGAGCCTGTCAAGTCCTTCTTTTGACCCATTTTGCCAAAGGAAAGGAAGTTGCCTAATAATTATGCACACCTGATATAGGGTGTTGATGTCATTAGACCACACCCCTTCTCATTACAGAGAAGCACATCACCTAATATGCTTAATTGGTAGTAGGCTTTCGAGCCTATACAGCTTGGAGTAAGACAACATGCATAAAGAGGATGATGTGGTCAAAATACTCATTTGCCTAATAATTCTGCACTCTCTGTAGAAGTAAATACAGCAGTAGAAAATCCAAGTCATTGGATTCAGTCCAAAGATGGATGGAAAGGATATTGCCAAAGCTGGAAGTAGGAACTGCTTTAGTGATATCTGTGAAAATGAGATGGATTGCAGGTGCCCAGGGGACCCGAGTAAGTGTCAAATAGGGTTGGCTATTAATAGTGAAATAGTGCCATTCACCATAACAACTTCAGTACACTAACAGAGTTGGCTTGGTTAAATATCTGTTGTTGCCAGTGTTTATTAAAATCTTGACCAATTTTCCCCCTAGCCAACTCCGTTTTTCTTACTTTTTCCCCAAAGATGAACCTTTAAAGAGCCTGGCTTTTATATCTTAATCTTTACTGATTTTCCTAATGCTCAACTTTTATGAGGTAATTTACTAAACACCAGGTAAATAAAATGGATGAAATCCAGTGAAAATGGACAAATTATGACGGGAATGAAAATTTTTCATATTTACTAAAGCCAATTCTGGTCAGAGTATTTCCAACCTTACTGAATCTGCAGAAACTGTCTGGATGCATTCGGTGTCCGGTTAAGTGTAGGATTCCAAATATGTACAAAGCACTGATTAAACAATCATTTTAGTTTTGATTTAACATGCTGGATGCCCAGTTACTTCTCGTGTTTAAATACAGTAAGCAGACACACACTCCTAACTGTTTAGTAGATATTCCCCCATCTGCCACATGGCAGGAGGGGCATAAGGAAGTTAAGAAACCTCTGAATCTAAATGCAAAGGAGAACACTTTGGCATTAGGAATACAGTTTTATGCTGTAGTGTTCCTTTATATAGATTGAACAATGTCTGGATTTTGCAACCAAATGGTTTTGCCCTATTCACCAAGGGACATTTTGCAGTTTACCAAATAACCCAGATAAACAATGATTAGATATTATAGAAGCTTTCATGAATGTATAAGAAATAAAAAGGACATACAGAAACCATCAAATTTATAACCAATGGAGAACACCAAACGGGCACACGAATATGACATCTTGCCCGTTGCATCTTGGGCAACCGATGACAAATATAATAGATTACACTATACTATTATAGATTTCCATTAAAATCCATTATAACTGATATATTATCTACTGTAAAAATGCATTGACATTTATCAAGTGGATGATTAAATTCCATTATAACTTAGATTGTATTTATTAACGTGTTCAGAAAGCAATCTAAAAGGTGATTTCTTTTTATACTTAATCCTGCCAGTTTTTGCAAAAAATTATATTTTATAAGACTGGTGATAAAACCCTTGCATGTTGGAAAAAGTGGGGGAAGATTGCTCAATCTGCCTTGTAAGCCAAATAACAGCGTAAATACTGGATGGAAAAAAGAGCAAGGGATGGGAGAAAATTAACAAATTACTGTAGGAAATTAGACGTATTTGTGACACTTTAAAAAATCCCAGTGTGTCTGCATGAAATTGATCCCTTCGTGAAAGCAGACAGTATCAATACACTTCTCATCACAATAATGTTAAATGCAAACACTCCACCTTTCGTTCATTTGTACAGACAGTCCCATGTTTTGTCTCCTTGTACCAGAATGAAACTGTGCACGGGAGGTAACAAAAGATAGAATCAGCAGAACATATTACACTAGGGATTAATAAATAAAAACAGCTGTTTAGTATACTTTAGGATGATATAGCACTTCTATACTTTATAATGGGAGGCAAAGACCCTTCTGAAATAAAAGGCACTTAGAAGCTGAATGGGTAATGTGCTTAAAAGAAATTGATTCTGAATTATGGACCATATAATGTACTTCTAAGTGCAGATGAGGTGAACAATGCAATACACAGTTTCTGTGAGCTACATAGACATAATATATGGTGCCATAATTTCCTACTATTATAAATGTCTTCATTCTTGTAGTCTTCTTTTCTAGCCTTAGCTTTATATTGTTAACTTAAAGTTACACTAAGTAACATTATAAACAGTGACATTTTTCTGAAATGGAAATGTTTTAGATTGCAGGGTTAAGGGGACAGGGACCGTGCACCCACTTCAATGAGATGAAGTAGTCTGAATGCATATAGTGTCCCTTTAAACCGGTTATGACCAAGATTTTACTAAAGGTTTGTAACAATTTTATATTTAGGAGGGTTGGTGAAAATTAAGGAAACACTCTAATATTATATGTATGTATGTATACTGTATATATATATATATATATATATATATATATATATATATATACACAGTGAGGGGAAAAAAGCATTTGATCCCCTATCAATCAGCAAGATTTCTGTCTCCCAGGTGTCTCTTAAAGGGAGTGCTCCTAATCTCAGCTCATTACCTGTATAAAAGACACCTGTCCACAGAAGCAATCAATCAATCAGATTCCAAACTCTGCACCACAGCCAAGACCAAAGAGCTGTCCAAGGATGTCAGGGACACGAATGTAGACCTACACAAGGCTGGAATGGGCTACAAGACCATCACCAAGCAGCTTGGTGAGAAGGTGACAATAGTTGGTTCGATTATTTGCAAATGGAAGAAACACAAAATAATTGTCAGTCTCCCTCGGTCTGGTGCTCCATGCAAGATCTCACCTAGTGGAGTTTCAATGATCATGAGAAGGGTGAGGAATCAGCCCAGAACTACACTGGAGGATCTTGTTAATGATCGCAAGGCAGCTGGGACCATAGACAGCAAGAAAACAATTGGTAACACACTACACCGTGAGGGACTGAAATCCTGCAGCACCAGCAAGGTCGCCCTGATCAAGAAAGCACATGTACAGGCCCGTCTGATGTTTGCCAATGAACATCTGAATGATTCAGAGGAGAACTAGGTGAAAGTAATGTGGTCAGATAAGACCCAAATTGAGCTCTTTGGCATCAACTCAACTCATCGTGTTTGGAGGAGGAGGAATGCTGCCTATGAACCCAAGAACACCATCCCCACCGTCAAACATGGAGGTGAAAACATTATGATTTGGTGGTGTTTTTCTGCTAAGGGAACAGAACAACTGCAATGCATCAAAGGGACGATGGACGGGGCCACGTACCATCAAATCTTGGGTGAGAACCTCCTTCCCTCAGTCAGGGCATTGAAAATGGGTTGTGGATGGGTATTCCAGCATGACAATATACCCAAAATAGACAGCCAAGGCAAAAATGGAGTGGCTCAAGCAGAAGCAGATTAAGGTCCTAAAGTGGCCTAGCCAGTCTCCAGACCTTAATCCCATAGAAAATCTGTGGAGGGAGCTGAAGGTTCGAGCTGTCAAATGTCAGCCTCAAACCTTAATGACTTGGAGCGGATATGCAAAGAGGAGTGGGACAAAATCCCTCTGGAGATGTGTGCACACCTGGTGGCCAACTACAAGAAACGTCTGACCTCTGTGATTGCCAACAAGGGTTTTGCCACCAAGTACAAAGTCGAAGGGGTCAAATACTTATTTCACTCATTGACATGCAAATCAATTTATAACTGTTTTGACATGCGTTTTTCTGGATTTCTCTAACATTTAAAATACACCTACCATTACTAGTACACCTACCATTAAAATTATACACTGATGATTTATTTGTCAGTGGGCAAACATTCAAAATCAGCAGGGGATCAACTACTTTTTTCCCTCACTGTATCTATAACATTTTAGAATGTTGGTTCTACCCCTGTGGAATTTTGTTTTTTTGTAAATCTAAAAAAAAAAAAACACAAAAAACAAAAGCAAAACCATCATAATGATCACCATCTTACACATCTAATAATCCGCCAGATCTTTTAATTGACTGTAACATTTTTATTACACTTTTATTTCTCTGTATACAGTTTTGTGGGCCGAAATCCAACCTTGGTTCTGTAATGCTATTAGTATTTCCCCTCAAGAAAGAAAAAAACAGCTTCTTTTTGAGATGCATTGAATACAATGGCCCTAATTCCTGTCTGAGGTTAGAGGCATGGAGATTACAAATTGTAATTAGTGGCATATTTCACAAACAGAACGACTATAGGAGCAGTGTCTGCATTCCAAAATCACTATATTAAAGGGATACTCCAAATCCCTAAAACACATGATTAATATTTATATTTGTGCTGTGACATGTCCCTTTAAGATGAAGTGATTGTGGTACTTACACTATCTACCTATGATAACAAAATTACCTTTTTCTCCTACTGACTGAAAGGTAATAATTGCTAATCTGAAACACCCATACTATGCTAACACATATATAAAATCTAATGGGTGTAATTAATTAAACAAGTTATTATAATATTCACATTATTATTGGGGGACATAAAAAAATATATAAACCCATAAAATATAAACAATGTGCAATAAATAAATTACCATAAAAAGAGAAAGATCTTACCTTTCACAGGCTCTGACAGTCCATGCAGCAATTATCCATAATGAGATACTAAAAACCAACAGTACTGTTCCGGGGCATATTGTCATTAAAGTCTTCATTACAAAACGGGTATTGAAGTTTATTTTATTTAGTGCTCCAATGCTTCTTGATGAGGCATCAGTAAAAAGTTTGCTGTGTAAAAGCATAACTCTGGCAATAAGATATAGTCTTAAGAACATTGGTATAGATAAAATAATATCCACATCAGCTGTCGCTATAGATGGTGTATAAGAGAAGGCAAGCCGTGCTGTCCATGTGAATTTATAGTTTCCTGGTATGGGATGAATGGCACACACCAGTATTTCCAAACAGATAAAGAAAATGCGTTCATAGGTCATGGCTATCCTCCAATCATCAGCGCCGTTATCCACCATAAACAACTACAAATGGAAAAGTGAGATGTTAGTACTTTAGAACATACAATAAATAAAGCCTATTGCAGTGTAAACTACTCACAAAAATCTATGAATTTTGGTATATATAAGTGCTTTTTTTTTTTTTTTTTTAATAAAACGCTGTGTGGGTTGCAAGGCAAGAGTGCCAACTCGCACAAAGTAAATTACATAGTATGGAAGAAAGGGACTAAATAATAGGGTTGGCACATATAGGCTTTAATCAGAGTAATATATGAATGCATTTTTGTGGAGTGAATTGGATAAAATGTAGGCTGGTGCCACCTTACATTTTATCCAATGTAGCCCTGAAGAATCCATATTTAATAATCAGCGACTCCAGTGAATGTGGCTGTGTGGGAACCCTAATTTAATACCTTGGGAGAAAATAACTGGAGACATACAAACAAGGCATAGATACATATACAGGGTTACTTGCTAAACTGTGAATTGGAATTCACTAGGGAATTGTAATAGTACATTTTTTTTAAAAAAACAGGTGATCTGGAAACAGCTGAGAATTTTCCAGGTTGCTGTTTTGGCCCCAAATTTTTATTTCCATTGTAACTTCACAACAATTCAAGGCTTAGTATCACAGCTTAGCGAATAACCAATTCAACAGGTAAATAATAATTTGTGGAAAAAAATGGGTGTGTGTCTATAGCAGAGCTACCGGTGGTGCTGCTGGTGCAGGGCATGCAATCTGGAGGGCCCATCAGGAGTCTTTCACACCTAGAGACACAGACAACTGATAGAGATCTTTGACCAGGGGCCCAGTCAGGCACAGAAACAGCTTGACCGTTTGCACGAGGGATGTGCTGGTATGTGTAGTGTTGGTGTTTGCATGAGGAATGTGTTTGTGTGTAGTGTTGGTGTTGAATGCAGGAGTGTGTATATGTGTAGGGTTGGTGTTTAAATGTAGAGGAGTGTTTGTGTGTAGTGTTGGCTTTAAATGAAGGAGTGTATGCACATATACTCGTTCAAACATACGGACACACATGTACACCCTAAAACACACAAGCACAAACATTCACAAGCACAGTGACACACACACATAGGCACACTAATACAAGCATGTGTTATAGATAAATCACACAAGTTCCACTACTGTATATAAATTCATACATACATTACATACAAAGTTCTATATGTAATGGAACATGTTTTAATTACTAAACAGAAAAGGCAAGCATTCATAATTAAACCATTACATAGCATTAGCATCGCGCTAAGAAAGAGTCAGCACGACATGCTTGCCACTGATAAAGTACTTCTTTATTTGAAACCACTTATGTGTAAGCTCCTCTCAGCTACCCATTGAGATTTGAAGATAGTTGTCATGGACACATATAGTCATAGGAAAATGAAAAAAAAAAAACTATTCTGAAAAGACTTCACGTGACTCCTTCTGTTACACAGCCATGCAGCACATAAATGCAAACGTGTGGGAAATTACAGAATAAAAGTATATTAACTTAAACAAGTATTGTTTAAAAACAACACAGAACAATTAGAGATTTTAAAATAATTGTAACAGGAACAATTCAAACTTAATGGGACCCAACACTCAGGTACGCACTAAATTTACATAACAGCCCATTAACAATAAAATACAATGACTGCTGATGAATATAAACCCACAAGGCTTACATGATTTCAGTACATGGCACGCATTCTTTTGTAACATTTTGTAACTCCCAAATAAAGATTTTAAAAACAAGAACTGTGGGCTTTATTTGTTTAAGCTTTTGAATACATTTCAACATTTCATAGAGAGGGCCACTTTAAAGAAACACTCCAAATATCTATCACTTTAGCTTGTTGTAGGTGCTTTATGAGTGAAGAATGTGTCCTGTTTTTTTTCTTCATTTTCCAAAATGATTTCAATAGAAATTGCCCAATTTATAAAATAATGTTACACCCCTGTCAGACAACCTGTCCTTATGAGCATCTACACTGAGGTGTTTGCATATGTCTAGCATGACAAGTGAGAAGGCCAATGGTAGCCTGTATTTGTGGAAGTGGTCAGGGTTTACATAAACCCCTCCCGCAACACCCTTTTTTTTAGCAAACGTTTATTAGCAAAAAAGGCATTGTCCATCCCCATTTTTATATAAACTCTAGGGGCAATTGATATTCTCTTATTAACTTTAAAAACATCTTTATAACTTTTTATTTCCTTTCTTTTGTTACAACTGGTACTCCAGCATTACCCCTTTATACTTACACTTATAATCAGCAATTAGGGTACACCACAGTCCACATGGGATAGAGTCAATTTATGTTAATTACACCAACAAACAAAGTAGTTAACTAAATCCAGGTTACAAAAACACTACTACATTTAATTATAATGCTAATAATATAAGCCGTATTATATTCAAGGGCAATTAAAATAGTCTAAATTAAATCTCTACAATCAGTTTGAAATAAATGCATTAAAATGTCAAAAAGCAATTATATTAATTTAAACAGATTTGTAATTAAGCTGCAAATTAATTTCCTCAAGAAGGCAAACAAAATACTTTGTAAAACTGTCCATCAAGATGTTTAAAGGGACAATGTAGTCACTATAACCTTTTCATCTTACTGAATTGGTTATAATGCCTGGAGTATTCTGGCACTGTCCCTCCATTCAGTTTGAAACCATTTTTTTTTTTTTAAAGTTTAACACTGAATGAGAGTTTCCGGCCATCACACAGTGCGGCCCCTACTGGAGGTGTGGATAAGGCAGAGATTACACCCTTGCTTATAGCCATACCAATTAATACCAGCAGTGGTGGTAGCCTGACAGCAGTCAGCTGACACTTTTAGTTAACCACAGCCACCCATTGCTCCTCATTAGTCCGAGTAGCACAGAGGGGGTGGGCTGCTAGGGACTGTCATATAGCTTTAAAAAAAAATTAACACTAAATGGAAGAACAGTGTCAAGGGACTCCAGCCACTATAGCCACTTTAATGAGATGAAAGAGTTACAGTGCCTGCAATATTATTTTAAAGCCTTCTTATTGCATAAATTTTAAAATAAATCAATTAGGGTATTTAACCAGCAGTAGTGTATCCAAGAGAAAGTGTGCTATTAATAGAAACATTGAAGCAGACAAAAAATGTTCCTTTGGGAGAAAGAGAATTGGAAGATTCTGAGGAGTGTGATATAAAACCTGCACTGGCTAAGAGTGGGTCAGAATCACACAGCGGTAAGCAAATAAATGCAATGTCAAGAGATTGAGTCTATTTAATTCCCGCACCTTGCAGCAAGCGATGAGGAAATTTCAGTTTTTCCATTTTTTTACCCCACCTCTGAAATTTGTCTGGAGTACTTTGATTGCAGTGTGTATGGTCCTCTGGATATTTATGATTAAAAATTAATGTCTGATGTTTTTAAAATTATGTTTTGTTTTTTTTAAAACCTCTGAAATGCACCAAAAACTGACAAAGTCCTATTTAACATTTCTATTACACTATCGTTTAAAAGCAAATGTTTATTATTAAAATCAAGAATACATAAATAAATAATAAAAATTTAACTTATTCTCATCCACTGCCTATCCAGCTGTCATTTTAGGCTATTAAGGGCATGTCTGATGGAATATATTCGATCGTGGCTTAAGAAGTAAAAGCCACAAATGTTTTACAATTTAAATATTTCCTAATCGTGTCTAAGCACAGATTAATACCGGATGTGTAAAGGAGCAAATCATTTTAAATTGAAAGATCTTTAGGAAAAATGAATGAGACATTCACCAAATGCATGCTGGCCGTTTCTGTCTGTAATCTGAGAAGAACGCGATGAAGCAAATGTTTCCTCAAATTAAATGCAACAACAAGGGCTTTTTTATTGTCTGACATTTCAAGATCACACTGTGGCAAAAAAAAAAAAAAAAATCCCAACTGGATCAAATATAAAAATGGAGTTAGAACATATTGTCCCTATTCTGTCCCTTGGCCTTTGTGCACATTGTAACATCTTGTTAAAAATAAATATAGAAAGTATAGACATTTAAAACATTTTTTAACTATACAACACAAAGAGTATTAGCAAAGATCTATTCAAAGTCTCAAAACAAGCTAAATAAACATATTAAATTCATAGCATATATGCTATGTTATGAAATTAAGAATTTGTGATATTTCTATTATTTGTAAACAGACTTTGAGAACTGTACTGTAGACAGTGTGTGCGCGTGTTGTGTAAGTAATGTTCCTTGGGAGACACTCTACTCCACTCAGCTATTATGATTAAACTTGTGAAAATAATTTTTAAAAGCAGGCACAAAATGTAAAAGAGAGCCAGTAGGAATTAAATATTTTTCCAGGCAGTAAAAGTAAAATATGAAATTTCTGGTGGGGAAGTAAGCTTCTGGCTTGAATGGTTTAGATATTTGTCTTATATTTGCTTTAATGTGTGCATTATTATTAAAGGGATACTATAGTCACCAGAACAACTACAGCTTAATGTAGTTGTTCTGGTGTGTATAGTATGTCCCTGTAGGCATTTTAATGTAAGCACTGCCTTTTCAGAGAAAAGGCAGTGTTTACATTACTGCCTAGTAACACCTCTAGTGGCAGTCACTGAGACGGCCACTAGAGGTGCAGCACTGACATTCAGCGTCTCCACGCTCTGCATGGAGGCGCTGAACATTCCCCATAGAGATGCATTGATACAATGCATCTCTAAGAGGAGATGCTGATTGGTGCAGTGTGGCATTTTGCCGCGCATACGCATTTCATTTATTTTAAGCGGATTTCTATGTGCATAAGATGTGTATGCTAGGGTGTTTAGTAAAAACACTGGATGTTTTGCCCTAACAAGCTAAACATTGCTATCCATTGCTAAGCACTGGTTCATTCTAATTTTCACCCATACACTTTTGTGAAAAGTTGTGCTATAAAACAGTAGGTCTTTGCAAATAAAACCTATAGGTGCTTACGTAGCTATGTTGCAAGGTATTCACATACAGTGGTAGAAACACAATCTTTCAGACCCACTGTGTATTTTTCATGTGTTACTTATACTAAAACAGATACTAAACATACACTAAACAGCCAAAAATATGACGACACGTGATCACAACTGTATGAACTTATTGGACATCCCATTCCAAACGCATGGGCATTAATATTGAGTTTCCCACCCTTCCATTTTTGGGGGGTTGCTATAACAGTTGGATCTTCTACATAAATTCTTTCCACCAGAGTTTGGATAGTGTGTGAGAATTTGGGCCCATTCAGCCAAGAGAGCATTTCTAAGTCACAAATAGCTTGCATTTGGCATTCCATTTCATCTCTGTGGTGTTCAGCAGCATTGAGATAATGGCTCTTTGCAGGTCACTCAAGTTCCTCCACACCAAACGCATCAAATGAGGTCTCTGACACAGTAATGCTGGAACAGGTAAGAGTCTTCTCTAAAATGTTGCCAGAAAGTAGAAACACCCAATTGTCTAACATATATGTTTCCTGCATCATTGGGATAAGCCTACACTAGAAATAAGGGGGCTAGCTAAAACCCTGAAAAACAGCCCCATTCCAATATCCCTCTTTCATCAAACATTACAGTGGGAATTCTTGAGTTCCAGTATGGAGCATTCTATCATTTGCCTCACATAGATTATTGCAGATTGCCACTGTGAAATCTGATTCTTCACTTCAGAGGACAGGTTCCCACTGTGCCAGAGTCCAGTGGCGGAATGCTTTACATTACTCGGGTCATTGCTTGACAATGCTCTTGCTGTAAAGTGGCTTGGCCATGGAAATCCATTTCTTGAGGCACTTGACACACAGTGTTTATGCTGATGAGGCTACAAGAGGCAGTTTGGAACTTAATACTGAGTGATGCAACAGATGATTCAGCATTTGGCATCCACACTCTGAGCATGCGTGATCTACAACTTTGTGGCTGGGATGTTGTTCCTAGGGGCTTGCACATCACAGTAATACCACAGTTTACTGGAGCAGATCTAGTAGCGCAGAAATTTCCTGAACTGACTTATGCCAAAGGTGGCATTCTAAGACAGTGCCATGTTTAATGTCATTGGGATCTTCAGTACAACCCAGTGTACTACCAGTGTTTGTCTTTGGAGATTTTATGTCCTGGATTCTATGCACCTCTTAGCAATGGGTATGGATGAAACATCAAAACTCAATAATTAATGGTGGACACTTACTTTTGGCCATTTAGTGCGTATACATGTTTAAAAATAACTTGCATATTATCGTTATTATAGAACATAAATTACTATTCAGTATGATCATAAAAAAAAACTATGTAGGTGAACATAAGGTGGTAGAAAATCCATCAATGAAAGCCCAGCTTTAGTATAATTGTTGTTTTTAATGTTATATTTAGCTAGCTTCCTGATGCAACGGTTTATTGTACTGGGAATGCATCTTGTGTAGGATTAAATAGTCCCAGAGAGACAATACGACTGAATAGAGAGTGCTTCCCCATTACTTTGCTGCTAGGATAAATTATGTCATTTCCTGAAGCTGTCATGATAAATGGATAAAATAACATACGTTTACAAAAATTATGTTAACACACTTGCTGCAATTTCTGTTTTCTTGTTTTCTCCATGGATTCGAAAACACAGAGTATTAGAGAATTGAGTGCATTGCATTGGCATCTATTTGAGAAACAATATATAATATATATAGGTACAATTTAGACAAAAGATTACATGTCATTGCGTGATGCGGAACTTCATCTTTCATAAATATTCTGCTGTATGTTTTCTTAGTTTTATAAATAAAATGAAAAAAAATACTGCTTTAAAAAAAAAAAAAAAAAAAAAAAAGGATTGTGAAGCAGAATTGTTAAAGAGGTTTCAACGGGTTCAGCTTTTCCTTTATCCCAAGAGACAAATTGGCTCTGCACTCTTCAGGTATATTGCTTAGGTGATAGTGTGTACAGGATACTGAACCATGAACAGCACATAACATATTCATTTATTTTGATCATTAACTGTTTTGTGAATGACAATGACATATATGTATGTAAAAGGGAGTAGGGGTGTTTTTTTTAAGAAATACATTTGAATTCATGTAACACATGCACAGACAGCACACATACAAGTATGAAATCGCATTGACACTGTACATAAATACAAAGTTATTCAGACTTTTTACTTGATTCTTGTAAATTTGACCTATGCTGGCTTATTCATTCATCGAGCATCACACAGTCTGCACTCAATCTCAGCAACTCGTCACCAGTCATTACCCTTGCATACTTCTTCACATTGTTAGAAAGCTCAGAAAGTTCATTCTGCGTAAATTCAATTATTAATAACTTGTAAAATCCTTCAACCAAAAACATTTTTGAATTTTTTTATGTCTCAGATATCCTATCAGAAACTAGCTAGTTATTGAACCTAGAGTGGGACACCACATTGTTGGATACAATCATGGTTATATTTTGTGAATTGAGATATACATTGTCTATCAGCACTGATTCTGAAAGTGTATTTTATCGACAGACACACAGAACCAAACTACACTACTGTGCTTGTGTTATGTCACCAGATGTGTAGGTAGTTCAGGCTTGTCAACCATACACCTGACATGTCGGACCTGTTCTAAGAATTGGGGGGGGAGTTGCTCTTATATTTCATTATTTTGGCATATATGCCAATTTTATAAGCCACATGTTCGAGCAAGGAAACCACTTCTGATTCACAATACCTAGGATCGAATTCATGGTAACACATCGGATGTGATTGTGTGCTGTAATAATCATATTATGTGGATCATATATTAATTTCCACATCTCTGATGTGCAGTACACATATATACATACATGTATCATAAAGTTACACACAAATGCATAAACTCTGACACCATTTATACAACATGCATTTACACGACTCATAATAAATAAATACACATGCATTCATATGACTCGAAATGCACAAATACACATGCATTCATACCAATAAACTATATGCACTATATATGCAAATCCGCACATGTATTCACATGTGTACAAGGCAGGAAAATCACATATCTATTCATGTGTTTACGAAACACCCAAACATATGAATGCATTTACTTCTAACATACACACAGTTATACAACAGTACAACAATGTATACATGCAATGTTTTTATGGTATAAATGTAAATATTTTGAATTAATTTGCAAAACAAAAGCATCAATGGAAAATTGGAAGTAACAGTAATACTCATGGGTTGCTGAGCAGTAGCACTGCTCAGTAATCAGTGTTTCCTATCAGGATACCAAGATGTAGGTAAAGACTACATAAGAATTTCCATTCACATCTAAAATCCTGGAGCTGTTCAGGAAATCTGGTGCTAAATGATATGAAGGTAAAAGTCTAGAAAACGTGTAGTGTTTAGTATAACAGAGGATATATGACCCCCATTGAATCAAGAACCACTCATTGTATATTCAAAAATAAGTCTCTACCAGGATTCTACAATGGTTTGAAGTTTCATTCCACTCGAGAGCTTGTAGAGTAAAAGTCACTAAAACGTGTTATTTTACAAAACACAATCGATTTCACCAAGGTCTACTTGTCTTTCCACCATCATGGATTATTGTAGTGAGAGAAGATTCTGCTAATGTCTACTAAAGGAGTGTCCAACCATACACCTGTCACTAGTTTACAATTACCACAATCCTCAGAAAAGTCAACAATGCAGACCAGCAACACGTTATGGCCATAAATAGACATCTATGGTTAAGAATGTTGGATTGACTTTCAGAGCTATGCAGTTTTTCTTTCAATAGGCAGTCAGGGATAACTAGATAGTATTCCTTAATTTATTTTAATTTTTTCTTGATTTGCCCTCAGTTGCAATTGCCATCCAAATAGAAACCATGTAAATATATTCCATAGCAATTCTGGTTCCACATTTTCCAGTACACTTTGACAATCACTTATATACGATATAAAGCTATGCTATATGCACTCTTATAACATTCTGCTTTCTGAGCACATGCTGGAAAGATCCAGTTATCTTCAAATACTTTAATATCTGCTGTGGCAAAGTAATGGCCTACAATTTACCACCAAAAAGACCGTTAAAGGGTTTCAAAGTATTTCTCCTTGGGCTCATCACACAATGTCCAGTATGATCTCCATTAGGAGCCCTGAACTAATCACTGTGTGTGTGATCAGCACAGTTAGAAGAAAATGAAAACAGGTCGTGACAGCCTGTCAAAGATTCCATTAAGCAAAAGACAGGAAGAAATCATTGTCACATTGAAATAACACACAGCAGAGTGTCAACACACTGTTCTGCACTCTATAGTCTGAGGTATGCCTTTAATGGCATCCAAGGTGATGTCACCATTAGCACCTTTGCTAATAAAAAGTGATGGGTTCTAAAACCCTCTATGGGAGAATGTATATATATATATATTTATATATATATACACTGCTATATTTCTGACAAGAGAAAACAGTGTAACATTTACAATTTTTATGACCAGTGACTTACCAATACATAAAGGATAACAATACTCAGAAGATTCATGACATTAAAAAGCACTGATAATTACCATGTTGTATTGATGGGTAAACGACATATCAATAAAAAAAATCCTTCATGGAGAGCAGGTTTAGAGACCTAATTTAACAGGACTCCAGTATACTCACTACTTAATCTACAGAATGTGACAAAGAGGGTTTATCTGGATCTGAATACTAAAGAAATCCATCTATCACAAACCTCAGCTACATTTCACAATTAGATAGATGGACAGACAGACAATTGACACAGACAGGCACACACTCATTACATCAATTTTTTGCCAGTATTTAAATACTACATATCAGGGGGAAAATATACTATTAACCGAGCAATGCATGTAGGGTTAGCAACAGAAATAGATAAATGTACTTAAATGTATAAATCTGTGTCTAATTTTACATTTCATATTCTAAAGCAATTTGTGCACTGCAGGTTTTTATATTTCTTTAAATTAACACATGTTCAAGGATTCTGTTACATAGAAAAATCACTTTCCCCCATTTTAAAATTGAGCAGTTGTTAGTATTTAAATTTCACTCAGTATTCCTCAAAATCTTTTCTCTTTAAGATCTTAAAACATTATCTAGGCCCACCCAAAAAAAAAAAAAAAAAAAATGCTTTATGCTACATTTGGTACCATAATATATTGACTAACAGTGATTTATAATTATATTTTTAACCCTCTGGGGACCAATGACTTTTGGCAGATCATCTAACATCCAGTACATTAATATAGCTAAGTAAACACAACACAAACTGCTACTAATTCCTGGGAAAGAGATGTGGACCAAAATATAAACACTGATAGGAGTCATCAGCTTGTCTCCAAAGATCCTTTTTAAATTAAAAACACCCTGATCACTGTAATTAACATTGACCAAAGACTTTAGCAGAGGAGTGCTGTTTTTTTTCCCCCAGTGCTTGAAAGGATATTTTAAATAAGCACTTTGTTGTAGTTAAGATACACTTTGTAGCAGAGATAAGTATTCAGACTGTGATATGTTTAGCATAGATAGGTCATTATGTAACAAATCAAATAAAACATAAAAACCTAATTTAGCAACATTGGAAATTAAGTAGATAATTCAATAGTAAATTCATATAGCTAGCTAGTTAGTTTATGAGTAGTAGTGGGAAGTTTATTTAATGTTACAGATATTTAATATGGCAAGGAAACACACAGCATTGGCAGTAACAATAGTGTGTGCCTATGTAAGATCTCAATATATCTGGGTGAATTACATTTGAATGGGCACTTTTTAAAAACTTTTTTTGGCTTTGGGCAGTAATGCACAAGTCCCATATATCTTGTTAATATGACAAGAGAATCAAGAGATATATACATGTAGGGGACAACTGCACTCAGGGGATATAGCTGACCATATATTTGTGATATTTTCCTATGTTGTAGAATCGTGCAAGTAATAAAAATAAAAACATACGTTATGTGAAAAATAATCTACGATCCGGATTTGTTTACTGTAGAAAATGCATTCTTGTGTGAGCATAATTTGAACTGGTGAGATGCTAAACTGTAAAAATGACACATTGACCCAAAACAGAATAGGGAAAATGTACTTCATATTTACCGTAATTTTATTTTCCTGACTATTTTTCATGGCAGCAGCACTCAAGGTTAACGAATTTAAACCTATTTAGTTTAGAAAAACGTCGCCTGAGAGGGGATATGATAACATTATACAAATATATTCGTGGCCAATACAAACCATTGTGTGGAAATCTATTCACAAACCGGACTTTACATAGGACATGAGGTCATGCGTTTAGACTGGAAGAAAGAAGATTTCGTCTAAGGCAAATTAAAGGTTTGTTTACTGTAAAAACAATAAGGATGTTGAATTCTCTGCCTGAAGAAGTGGTTTTATCAGAGTCCATACAGATGTTCAAACAGCTACTAGATGCATACTTGCAAAAACAGAATATTCAAGGATATAATCTTTC
This sequence comes from Pelobates cultripes, assembly GCA_933207985.1. Classification (NCBI taxonomy): domain Eukaryota; kingdom Metazoa; phylum Chordata; class Amphibia; order Anura; family Pelobatidae; genus Pelobates; species Pelobates cultripes. The sequence continues at coordinate 245,485,030 of OW240916.1, forward strand.
AATGTGGGGTATTAACTGCTTGATCCAAGGATAAATCTGACTGCCAGTCTGGGGTCAAGAAGGAATTTTTTTTCTAGCTTATTGCAAAATTGGAAGTGCTTCAAACTGTTTTTTTTTGCCTTTTTTGGATCAACAGCAAAAAACAAATGTGAGGAAGGCTGAACTTGATGGACGCAAGTCTCTTTTCAGCTATGTAACTCTGTAACTCAGCCAACACAGGACAGGAATTAAAACTAATCATACTAATTAGGTATAACAGATCCCTCCTCCCTTTATACCCTAGTACAATTATAAAGCATAAAAACACAAAGGGTGGAAACCCTGATGCTGCCATGAAAAATAGCCAGTAAAAGAAAATTACTGTATGAAGTAAATTTTCCCTATTCCTGGCTAATCATGGCAGCATCACTTATGGGTAATACCCAAGCAGAAACATTAATATCAGGGTTGAAAAAAAAATACGGACCCAAAGGCCCAAATGCTGCTAAAGAAGAATACATTTATAATGAGAACAAAACTCCCCTGCCAAAAGAGGTGGAAGGAGATGCCACATCCAGTTTACAATGTTTTATAAAAGTCATTGGAGAAGACCAGGTTGCTGCAAATATTCTCGTATGGCACCTCTGCCCAGTTAGCCCATGAAGTAGCCAGAGCTCTTGTTGAATGTGTTTTAATTTTGGTAGGAGGAGACAAGTTATTGTGCGGATAGGCTCTCTGGATGATTTTTAAATTTCCAAATAACGAACCAGACATTCCCAAACATCCAGATTATGAAGTCTGGCTTCCGTTTCGGATCCTGGATTAGGGAAGAATGATGGTAGGACAGATGGAATTCAGAGACCACTTTAGGTAAGAATTCTTGCTTAGTGCGTAAGCATACTCTATCATGATATACCTGAGTACAAGAGTCATTCACAGTGAAGGCTTTAATTTCAGAAATACGTCGTGCTGACGTCATGGCTACTAGAAACAAGGTTTTATACAGGTTAGTGTTCAGACTGTCCAAACTGAAAACGGACTTTCAGTTAAGGCATCCAAAACCAGTGGAAGATCCCATGGAGGAGAGTAATTCCTTTTGGGGGTTCTGATTCTTAAGGCAGCCTTAAAGAACCTTGCATTCAGTGGATCCGAAGACCAGGAAAAGGTCACATAGAGCAGATAATGCCAAAGATTGTGCTTTCAATGTACTAAGGCTAAGACCTTTATTGAGTCCATCTTGTAGGAATTCCAAAATTTGCACATTTGTGGGCTTAACAATTTCAATAGCTTTAGACGATGCCCAACTCTTGAATGTCTCCCAGATCCAATGATAACATTCCGAAATCGATCTTTTTCTTGACTTCAAGAGAGTATCATCTACTGCTTCAGAGAGACCCAAGTTCTTCAATCTCTCCTTTTTAAAGTCATGCCCCTAAGTTCAGAATCTCTGGTTTGGAGTGAGAAACAGGACCTTGGGTCAGAAGTTCGGACCTCAGAGGTAGTGGCCAGCGGTCTGTCAGACTCAGTTTGATCAGCAAAGGGAACCAGAGCCTCCTTGGCCAATTCAGAATCACCCCTATTACTTTCCTTCCTTCTTTCCACACTTACCCCAGATTGAATATCCACCATTCTGATAGGGGATCTTGCCCTGCCAACAGCTGATGTGGATGCAGAGAGTAAAATTTCTAAGTCTGGCAATTCTCATAAGATCAATCTGTGCTATGCCCCACCAGAACGTTATATCCTTGTATACCTACGGGTGAAGTCTCCATTCTCTGGGAAGGATTTCTGATCTGCTTAGGAAGTTTGTTGTTTTGTTCTCTGTACCTGGAAGATACACTGCTTTCAGACCCAGAAGACTGGATTGGCCAGTTCCATAATGAAGCCACAGCCCAATTGTCTGTCCTTATTAGAACCCATAATTGTATAATGGAAGGAAGGAAACCTAGAAGCGCCTTCTGAATAGCACGTAATTCCCTCATGTTGGAGTGTAGAAGACTCTCTTTGTGCGTCCACTTCCCACAGGGATTTGAAATGGGCACCCCATCCATAAGAACTCGCATCCATCATTATGGTGTGCCAATGAGGTTCTTCCAGAGGGAATCCTTGAAACAAGAACAACACACGATCACCAGAATCAAAGAACTGACAATGTTCTCATGGAGAAGCAGGTTTAAATACGTTGATAATGAGCTATCTGCCTCAGGTAGACATAGAGAGAGAGAAGCAGCCACAGGTAATGACCAGACCCTAGTGCTGCAGACAAGGGAGAATAGGACATCAGTGTCACATCCTGTTCCTCGCTGCGGATCATTCTGGCAATGGCTTCTGGTATCCAGTACTCTTTTTACAATTCTTGTTTAGTTTTTCTTGGTTTTTCTGGTTTTAAAGTCTATGTCTGGTTTTCTTTATTGCTGGGATTTCTGGGTTCATTCCTGTAATCCATCCCTGGGATTCCCAGTCTCCAGGTTTCCTTTAAATGTTTGTTTTATGTTGCCACACCCGTTTGTTTTACATTTTCCTTTTGTTTCACTCTGGACCTGCAGCAGTGTTTCAAGGCTTCTGCCCTTTCTTGCAGGTAAGTGCTATATATGTCTTCTTTGGTTGTTTTGGTGAACATTATGCAGTGTAGGACCTGCCAGATATGGGGTACATTGGCGTTGTTGGCAGGCTTATGCAATGTATGATCATATAATGTGACTAAATCCCCATGATTTCCATATATAGTGCTTAGTTATTTCTCCTCTTGTTTTACCTTGTATCTCTTGTCTTATTTTATTTTGTCTTGTAATCCCAGTCCATGTACAGTCCTGTCCATTCATGCCCATGTTATGTTTTTGTTTTTCTCATGTCTTGTGTACATGTTCTGGGTTCTGGGTTCTCCTAGTTTTGTCTTGTTTTCATGTATGGTGTATATCTCTAGTCTTGCCTTGCTTCAGTACTGGATACATCCCTGCTGCAGAGCCTCCCTATTCAGCTCCTGGGAGGTCTGCTTATTTCCATGCTCCTAGTTCCTGGGATCCGCTGTAGCTGCATCAGGGTTCTGGTATGTGGCTGCACAAACGCTGGTATTCAACACCAGGGGGCATGCGGTTACCCTGCACCAGACCCTGCTAAACCACCTCCACACCGTGACTCCTACACTGAACATCAGGCATACTGGGTCCCGGTCCGCTCACCACCACCTGGACAGTGTCTCTGTCCCGGGCACCGGACCGCCACCCTGACAATCAGGCAGCAACATTACCTGAAGTGGGGATCAGAGGCAAGACAGCCGGACTAAGGCAGCAAGAGTTCAAATCCCTTTTTGGCACCTGTGGAATGGCCATGCCTGGCCACCTGGGTGTCACGGTGAGAACCATGACAGGACTCCCTCTTTAAGAACACCCTCCGGGCATGAACAGGTTCTTTAGAGTGACAGTACACAACTTTGTTGGTGTCACTATCACTAATATAGTCTATGTAATCGAAGTCCCCAAAGCGGAGTTCCTGAACAGCATACTCCATACTAGCAGAAGTGGAGTTCATGCTTTGCAATGCCATCTCAAACATTTGTAAGTCCTCTTTTTGGACTATGGTACCATTAGAGGCATAGGTACATTCAGAAGGTAATTCTTTTTTGAGCTGGAAGGAAGAAGTGATGGTATTAACAGAAGTATCTTCAGGAGGAGGTGCATATGTCTCAGGAGCAGAAGGTAGAGACTTCTCAGGGGTACAGCTTGTGTTGATTACTGAGGTTTGGGTTCGCTTGTGTGTCACGGAACGTGGACAGGCTACACAGCAGCCTTGGCAGTTACCGATGTGTTGCAGAGAAGGCAGGATGGATCCTTGGGGTACCCAATAGAAGAGCCTTTGGCCGAGGTGGACGAGTTGGGCAAAGAGTGATAAAATGCCCTCTAACTCCACAACAGAAGCAAAGTCCGCTGCTTCTCCTACGGTCTCTTTCCTCGGAAGACAACCTGGTGCAGATGACACCTATTTCCATAGGTTCTTCTTTGTTCATAGGAGTCTCAAGGCTTATTTGGTTAGTGTCAGGGTGACAAGGCAGGTCCTTAAAGGTAGGCTTGCGATGTAAAAAGATAGAATTGTTATACTTGTAAAAGCCTCTTTGTTCTCTTGGTATCTAAGATTCACGGGAACTTAATGCAGGTTTAGGAGCAGCTTTCTTGGAAGCAGAGCACTGCAAGTATATCACAGTTATGAACAATTCCCAGTTTCCCAAGGTAGTATCGTCATTTTGTAGCATCTGGTATGCCCACTCCTTAATCCATCCAGAAAGTAAATTAATAGCGGTATGTACCTTGACAAAGTTGCTGTTGTAGGTCCTGGGGTTAAGGGAAAACAGGAGTTCGTAATCCAGTTTGAATGCTGTGTAGAAGGAACAGGAACCATCAAATCTTTCAGGCATCATAAAGATAGGCTCACAATAAGCAGGTTCCGGGGCTGGGCGTGCTGTGCTTTAAGGATCGGAACTTCACACTGCATCTCCGAAACAGTCTGGGCTAGGATGGTTGGTTGCGGAGCAAGGGAGGTGAGCAGCTTACAGATCTCTGTGGACTCCATGATGGTCAGTTCTTTATGTCAGGGTCTTACCTGAGGTGGGAGTCCGTTAGGCAGAGATTTGTGCTCACCCTTGCAGATATACACAGTCCAAGGTGATAAGGTTAAAAGCCCCCAAGACTGTGGATCTGTGCACAGGGGGTTGTGCATGAAATGTGCTCCATTTTGCAGTACAGACAAGGACATAAGCTGAAGAATCTTTGAGGATAAGCCAAAGTCAGAGGATGCCAGAGGTCAGGATAAACAAGGAGGAAATCCAAGGTCAGGAGCCACAGTCAATCTGGAGAACAAGTTTTCAGGAGACAAAACAAGAACAACACACGATCACCAGAAGCTGACAATGTTCTCATGGAGAAGCAGGTTTAAATACCTTGCTAATGAGCTATCTGCCTCAGGTGTACATAGAGAGACTGGAGCAGCCACAGGTAAAGTCCAACCCCCTAGTACTGCAGACAAGGGAGGATATGACATCAGATAGAAACATGAATTAAAGTGTGGCTCAGAGGCAAGACAGCAGGACTAAGGCAGCAAGAGTCCAGAGTTCAAATCCCTTTTTGGCACCTGTGGAATGGCCACACCTGGCAGTCTGGATGTCACAGTGAGAACCGTGACAGGTATGAAGGGAGGAGGTACATTTTATACCTAATTAGTCTGATTAATTAATTTAAATTCCTGTCCTGTGTTGGCTGGGGAGGAGGTACCCATGAGTGATGCTGCCATGATTAGCCAGGAATTCTTTTTTTTAAATTCCAGGGTTGCAGTAGATTTTATAGGTACACAGCGTTTTTTAAGCTAAGCAATTTTCGAGACTTGGTGTGTCTCTATTTTGTATTTATAAAATGCAGGTTTGTTTCTGTATTTCTTGTGGTTGTGATGGTAAGTGATGGGTAATTAATATGCAGTTTTACGAAGATACAGCTATATTTTGACACAAGTGATTGTGTTCACTACATAGGGTACAATTATAGATACAATTTCATATGTACATAAATAAAAGATGATAATCTGCACAGCAAATAGTGATCTAATGAAAGTCGACTATCATGACATTGTCAGAAGGTGAAAATAAAATAAAAAAAACAAGTTGCTGGTTGTTGCAGTACAGGTCTTGAATTAAAATGACTTGCTACTATCATGCTTCATTGCACCTTGCTTAATGATGTGCCCCTTTAAATTATACTTAGAAAGCATACAAAACACTAGTCAAGCTATTATTGAACACTGAACCATTTGACGTATCTAAATAGTGATGAAAATTAATCAGTCTATATTCATTAAAATAAAATCACTCCCAACAACCATAGCACCTGTTTAGATTGCCTGAAAATCTCACTAATGCAGACAATGTAATACAATTGTACATTCAATAGCTAACATATTTAAAATATGTTAAAAACAGCAAAGCTGTGAATATTCTAAATACAATGGGCTGTGCCTAATGCATTGCTGCCCAAGGTTATAGAGATCACAAAGCCCTAGTATGTTTGATTTATTTAATTATATAGATTTATAATACACACTGATTAAATGGTCTAAGCAGACTGGTGTTATGTCATTTATACAAACCAATCTAGAAGTATGTTTTATATTTATGTAAAATCTAGATGAGCATGTGTGTAATAGGGCTTAAACTGGTGTTCTTCATGTGCGCAAGCACGCATGCCATTGTAATGTGAGTGTTGTCACTGCAGATCAATTTTCAATAAGGGAGCCAGTCTCTACCCATTACTGCAAATGTATTACGTATATGAATTACTATTCAGCAAGGTGAATCTACAAAGAGAAAGTGACACATAATGCCACAGCTGGAAATGTCAAAGGAACAGATGTTAAATCATACTGAAGTATCTGTACCAAAGGTTACTCTTTCACAGTAAGGACAGACAGACAGAATTAATAAGTGTACACGCACTGTTGCCTCCATAATATCTAGCTTTGTAATCTTAATACCCTTGATGTTTGTGAAGATCTTCCCTTGCAAGGTGAACCATCGCCATTCTGAATATTATGTGAACTTGCAAATTGTTAATGGACTCAAAGCTCAAATAAAAATAGTGGAAAATTAAATGGAGTACTTGCAGGCATGAATAGCAATAAACTTGCAAAACCTTATAAAAGAAAGAAAAATTTTAAAAAAAAAATGTATTAAAAAAATTCACCCAGGAAATAAAACACACACAGAGAAAAAAAATGACATCTTCCTACCCACATGCACAGAGCAATCATCCCTGATTGACCCAGCCATTAATTTGAATGCTCTTTCTGCTGTTTCTCCCCTGCTGTGATAATTCAGCTTTTTGCTCAAGGTCTTTCCAACTCTATTAAGAGGGACACCCACATCTCTTACAGCTATGTATTCAGGAGGGAATCTCCCCCGTGCTTTGTTTTTAATGCCGTGCTATAAAAAGCAGGTACAAATAACATGAGATCCCAATAAACCATCTCCCGAGCCCCCAGCCCCTGCCTGTATGGAATGATTAGTGTGTTCTTGTAACCTACAAAGCAGGGCTTCCCACGCACTGCGGCGGCGCGCATGCGCAGCTCGCTCCATTGAGGAGAGCCTGGAAGATCCGGAGATTCCGAGCTGGGGTAACCCCGGAAAGCGCCTCTAGACTCATTAATAATCAGCGAGCTCTCTCTCCGCACAGGCAAGCTATATTTAGCTCCAGAAACAAAAAATGCATTAATAATGCAAGGGATGCTGTGTGAGTGTGAGGCACCTGGTAGCTCCGGCGGTATGTATCAATAGTGTGGAAATGACAGGGAATCCCCCTCTTACACACCGAGCCGCTGCGGATGGCAGGGAGCTGCTTTTTATTTTATTTTTTGACAATAGCACCTCTAGCGAGATCTGAATGCTTTTAGGAACCTTTGCAACAAAGGGGGGAAAAAAGACCCAACATTTTATTATTATTGTCTAAAGATTTGGTACCCCACTTCTGTGGACTACGTTTCCCATGATGCTCAGACAGCCAGGGAGATGTAGTCCCCCGGGAGCTAGAAAGCTAAAGGTGAGCCGTCATCGCTGTAGAACGTACAGAGATGTTGAAAGAGTCTTATTGCTTGATATGTTGCACGATGTTCTTCTGTTCGCTTTTCCATGAGAATGCTGATTTACGTGCACATGTAATGTTACTGCCTCACACATGTTCCATGCTCCATGTATCATAAAACGTTGGAAAAGGTGTTAATTGTAACTGATTAATTACACTTTACTGTAAAAGGGGGAATAGTGGACGATGGGTTAGGGCATTACAAATTTAGGAAAAAATAACAAATCTTCAGCAAACCTGCTAGGTTATTTGAGGATAACATTTCCAGTTGCCAAGTCAATGTTGCCACTGTATATAATCAGAAAGTTCATGTAGTGTAAAGGGAAGTGTCCATGGTGCTGAATGGCAAAGTGTGCAGCGAGCTGTCCATAGTACTGAATGGGTAGGGAAGTGGAGGAAGCTCCCTCTGGCAGTGGAATACATAGAATGGCCATTAAATTGAAGGCGTTCTAAGAACTGATGCATACAGTATTATGTGACTAAGGGTGGGGCGTAAGCTATGGGGAAGTGGTGTTGAATAGACACGATGTATGGGAGAAGCTTTGGATATGGGAGGTAAAGATGGAGCTGTCCATGGTGCTGAATCAGCATGGGAGCACGCAGGGCAGCTGAATGGCACTAGATTCATGAAAAGAATACTTGGTGTTGCAGAATGGGGTAAATTAGGGAACTCTTCAAAAGCTGAGTGGGATTATGCTATATGATGGTGTTCTACCTAGTCCTGAGTCGCTATGAAACATATGGAGAGAGCTCTAGGGAGTTCTGAATGGCTATTACATGAATAGATGGAGCTTTAGAGCTATTACGTGTATTGATGGAGCTCTGGATGGTGCTGAATGACTATGATATGTAATAAAGGAGCTCTGGATGTTTTAAAATGTGTATGAGGTGTATGCAGGAAGCTCTGTGTGGGGATTGAAGGCTACTAGATATATAGCTTTGGGCTGTGCTGAATGGCCATGGGCTTTATAGAAGGAGCTCTGGGTTGTGCTGTAAACGGCGGAATATGTGGAGGGAATTTTCAATGTCATTTGGATACATGGAAGGAGCTGTACCTGGCACTGAATGACAGTGTGAGATATACATAGAGATAACTCCAAATGTTTATGAATGCCACTGGGATCCATAGAGAGCGTTCTAGATTTTGAGGAATGGCAATGGGATATACGGGGCAAGCTCTACGTTGTGTTAACTGGCATGGCGATATATGGTTGGAACTTTAAGGGGTATCGATAGATGGAACCTTAGAGATTGAATAATGGCATTGGTTTATATGGAGTATAGAGAGATTCTCTATCGTGGTAAAAAGCATGTTGGTTTATGGAGAGAGCTCTTAGCGATAAAAAGAACACTTTATTCACTGCTGATCTGATACAGACAGTGCATTACTAAGCACATCTCTCAACCCGCTTAGGATACATTCAAGAAATAACAAATAAATTAAAAAAAACAAAAAAAACACTTATTGATACCAGAAGCCGTTATCTTGTCTTTATTTACTCTCCAATTAATTGCTATTCTACATAAAGTGATTTATACAGATGGCATAAAATAAAAGGTTCTGTGGGTGTAAGGAGACGTTTTTCAGTACATTTTTGCATTGTTTAAATACGGGATCTTTTGCGATTAGTTTTTTTTTTATTATTATTATTCTTGCAGAACTTTACAATCACTTACTGCAGCAATGCATACTGACCATTAATCATGACCCATTTAAAAAGTCATAGATCTTAATGAATTCAATGCAAAGTGATATATATGCAGATATTTTATAACCATTGATCTTAAATGAATGAAGTGCTGCTAGTGCTTAGCTTAGAAATGCGTTGTAAACTTTCAATATCTTGCATTAACCCAGGATTCCAAATGATCTAAAATCACAAATGTATATTACCCTTACTAATTAACTCCCATATCAAATGTTGTGGTTTTACACGCTACAATATCATCTCTAATTAACATACTTGTCCTAAAATAGTTTTACACCAGATTTAAAAAGCAATAGAAAACTCAACTATGTTTCACATCAATTTCAGAAGGAAAAATCCATTATAAATATTCAAAATCATTTCCATGGATTAGCATTCTATTTCTTTGATCATTTTTTATCATTGCACGTTTTGCTAATTGATAAAGCAAGCTCTGATCGCACTGCATTACTTTGCTTCTACAAAACATTAAAATGAAATGAAAATAAATATTGCGTGCAAAGCCTCAAAACGTAAGCACTTAAAACATACTTATCCTTTAGTTCTTTATTTAAACAATTAAAATTGCATGCAATATTTGTAAATGCTATAAATTTAAAAAAAAACTTTAGGAAAAAACCCACAAAGAACAGCTTAAATCATTTAAACAAGCATCGTTTGCGTATTGTTTCTTCCTATGCACAGCTGAACATCTATCTTTTATTATAGCACACAAAGTACTCCAGCTCAGCATCATAAAAAGGCTTTAGGTAATGCTCCCAGCTCTTGATAAAATGATTCAAACTGTCAAAAAAATAAGTAGTGGTTCTCTTAAGAGAAACATCATATTAATAGCACGTCGTGCGTGAATTGATGTTCACTCAGATAGAATGCACAGAAGTACATAATCTATTTTTACATTATTTACAACCATTTAAATCAAAATGAACAGAATATTATATATGGGTGGTATATATATATTTATGACGTTATATGTTGTCCTTGGGAAAAAAAAAAAACTTTCTCTACTTGTGACCTAAATCAAGCTTAGCAAATTGGGTTATCTGTGAAAGTTGTACATTCAACACGATGGAACAAATTAGACAACACACAGTGATCATATACATACAGGTACAGTGCACATCTACTGGTGCTAATAAAGTTTTGTTTACATTTAGGATAAAATAGAATGTTGCCAACTGTAAATACTAGATTTATAACTCACATGGTTCCACAACACAGCACATACCCTTGCAATGACAGACGTATTTACAGTGTCAGTGTTGCAAATGTTTTACTTCTCAAACAAACAAAACAAACAAAACCAAAACAGACTTTACCTGGATTTCTCTTGCGTGGTATACAATAATAAGACCAAGCAGTATAATCGTGGAAAGGCTTATAAGGCATTTTAGAGCTAATGAGTACAGCGAAGCCTGCAACAGAAACATGTTTCAGTCTGAGAGGTAGAAAGAAAGGAAATACATTGATCTTGGAAGAAAGAAAAAAAGCAGCATATATACGTTGATCAAGGGCATGACAATTGTGTCAACAGTTTGTGGCAGACAGAGTAACTACAGTTAAACTTTTGTTCTTTCTTTATGGAGCTAGGGAATGAGGACTTTCGCTACAGAGAAAGGAGCTGTCATTCATTACTCTCATGGGACACAATCAGTACTAAGAGTAGAACACAAGGACAATAGCAACTTGCTTCTTATCTGAGAGTTCTAAACATTCTAACACTAATACTCTACTGTACTGTGCTTAGCAAAACTATTCTTTCTCTTTCTCTGCATTACAATCATTTGAAACTTGACGGATTGTTTTCTTAAACTCTTGGAATAGTAAATTTGTAAACCAAGAAGAATTCATCTCCTGGCCCTTTCCATTAAAAAAAAGTTTCTGGTGGGACAGGTTGGTCCTAGCGGAGTGAGCTCTCTGTGTCTTTAAGTAGCCAAGCATGCTATAATATCATATGTATATTTTTTATTTTATTGTTTTTACCTTGTCATAGGCTCCCCAAGAAAGTTCGGTCTCAATGACCATCACCACGATCCCAAACATCCCAAAGATCAGGGCATAGTCACTCAGGCGCTTCCTCTTCTCAAACAGGGCTCTCCTGTGACCCAGCTTGTAGCCAATGTTCTGGTTCTTCTTCTTGCTGCTCTTACTCCCATTGTTGTTTTGCCCCCCAACCCCGGCTGTGCTGCTGCAGCTTCCCCCCAGCCCACCCCCTCCGGCGCCCCCCGCCACCCCCGAGCCGTAAGGGGCCAAGTTATTGGAGTTGTGCTCGGGTTTGGACACCACGATCTCGGGGGCCGCGCTGGATCCGGGCGGCGGGGGCTGCAGGGGTTGCAGGGGTTGGGACTCGGAGTCCAGTTCGTGGAGGTTCCTGCGGGAGGCACTCAGGGTGCTGAGCGGTCTCATCACCCCGCCGTTGTACCTGCAGCTGCTCATGGCTATTTCCGTGAACGGGTTGCTCTCCCGGCGCTGGCTGTTGGGGCTCGCCTGCTGCCGGCTGGGGCACTGCTGGTACTGGGGGTGTCTGGGCACACTGGCATGGCTGGCAGGAGTCCACTCGCTCACGTTGAGCTGGCTGCCCTGGCGGGAGGAGGCGGAGGACAGCGGCGAGGAGCTGGCGCGGAATGCCCCGGTGAGGGGGGAAGAGGTCCGCAGGAGCGGGAGGTGGTCCCCGGGGAACGGGCAGCTGTTACACTGGAGGCAGGAGCCGTCCTGCTGGAGGCAGAGCTGGGACTCGGGGCTGGGGCAGTGCTGGCTCGGGCAGTGCGGGCTGGGGCAGTGCTGGCTGGGGCAGTGCTGGCTCGGGCAGTGCGCGGACTCCGGGCTCGGGCAGTGCTGCTGCTCTGGGTAGAAGCCGTGCTGGCACTGCAGCGCTGTTTCCATGTCAGGGCTGGACCGCCAGGCTGTGCACCCAGCGCAATGCGTTCTGGTAGGGATGGGGAAGTCCTCGGGTCGGGAGGAAGGGCCCATCTCTGCACCCGTAGAATCCAGGCAGCGCGTCCGATTGGTCGGGCGGACCAAAACAACGGGCATGACGTCAGCGCCTGGGCGGGGCAGGGGCGGGGCGTGGGCGTGGCAGGGGGCGGGGCTCTGGGCGGCAGGGACTGGCAGCCCGGGCAGAGTGTGAGCTAGCGGGGGGACGTGCCAGCGGGCAGCCCGGGGTCAGGATTCCCCCATGGCGGCTCTTCACAGCGGATTCCCCGCTCAGCACCGGCCCGGCTCCATGGGACACTGGGGACCGGCTCACTCACTGCGCCCACAGTAAGGCTGAGCTGGGAGCAGGACTCACACATGGACACCTACCGCTCTGTGTGATATCAGGGGGGTCACTGCCATGTACATTATAACACCAGTAATATCAATTATTATTAATTAATTATTATTATTATTATTATTATTGTCATATGTACTTATATAGAACCAAGTGTGGGAATAACTCTCCCATTTCTGGGGTACATTGTATTATTAATATTATTATTATTATTGTTATTGTTATTACTAATAAGATGATCACTACTCTCACTGCTGTCACAGGTGTTTGTCTTATTTAGAGCAAAATGTGGCAATCACTGTGGAATTTTCTCATTGTTTGAGTGAATCACTGCCATACACAGTGTATATTAATATTATTGTTATAGGTATTTATTTTGTTTATTACAAAGTGTGGGGATCATTTAGTGCCTGGGTTATTCAGTGTTTTAGTATAGAGGGGTGCCCCGAGTGCCCATTTCTATGCTTGTTGACTCCTAGTTAGCAAAGCATTGTACTATACGAAGTGCTGCATAGAAGGAATTATGTTCTATTGCTGTTCCCCAAGTTCAAGCATATCACATTGTAACTGTAATCCATTTGTTAAGAATGTTCCATGTTACACCGCAAGCTTTAAATGGGCCAGAATAATTTCCAGAAAATCAGGATTTCACCAAAGCACCTGCAATACATGTGAAAGGAGAAAAAGTATTTATTAGTAACAAAGTGACTTTTAAACTTTCTAGGGCAGCAGTGGTATCAAACAGTTGGCACTTCAGTTGTTATGGCTGACTGAGCATCATGGGAAATGTGCACAAATGGATTATCAATCAGTAAATAGGGATTGGCAAAATTGTATATTGTTAGATCTTATAAAACTACAGCTCCCAACATTTAGGTTATCAAAGCATCATGAGAACAGTAGTTATGCAACATATGGGGATCAACTTTTGGCCATTCCTGTCACACAGTTCTTAGAGGAGATTGTATGCTTTGGTTCTCAGATATATAGCCTGAAATATAAGTAGCGTTATCAGATTTTCTGTGCATGATTTCAGCAATGTGTTGTCACAGTCTACAAATGTATGACTATCCAAAGCACATAGCAATGTGCTGTACACACCTATCTGTGTCTTGTGAATTTCCTTGCTAAATAAATAATTTCTACTAAACTGTATTAATGAGAAATGCATTGTTTTTAAAGTGGCACTGTCACGCCATAATTACAGTTTCCCAATCACTTCATCTTCTCTTTCTATTTCCTGCTGTGTCGTTCTCTTTCTACTTTTTCACCTATTTCTAACTAAAAACATAAGACAAAGTAAGGAATACTTTGCCTTATGTATTTTTCCTACGCCTGACTTCCTTAGACACTGGGTGGAGCTACCGTCGTATAGAAGTGTCAATTCCCCCCCACCCACCAGCAGCAGGGAATTGGCTCTGTTTAAAGGACCACTCTAGGCACCCAGACCACTTCAGCTTAATGAAGTGGTCTGGGTGCCTGGTCCAGCTAGGGTTAACCCATTTTTTCATAATTATAGCAGTTTCAGAGAAACTGCTATAATTATGAATGGGTTAAGCCTTCCCCTAATCTCTAGTGGCTGTCTCATTGACAGCCACTAGAGGCATGCGTTTCTCACTGTGAAAACAGTGAGAGCGCCGTCCATAGGAAAGCATTGTAAATGCTTTCCTATGAGACCGGCTGAATGCGCGCGCAGCTCTTGCCGCGCGTGCGCATTCAGCCGGCGGGGCGTAACGGAGGTGGAGAGGAGGAGGAGAGCTCTCCGCCCAGCGCTGGAAAAAGGTAAGTTTTTACCCCTTTCCCCCTTCCAGAGCCGGGCGGGAAGGGGACCCTGAGGGTGGGGGCACCCTCAGGGCACTATAGTGCCAGGAAAACGAGTATGTTTTCCTGGCACTATAGTGGTCCTTTAAGATCCTGTGGTGGCGCGGGATCCTCCATAGACCTCACTGCTGTACTCTCGCAAATGCATGAGATTACCGCAGTGACATTGACACGTGGCAAGGTGAAGAGGACCCGCCAGAGGAAGATTCTGGTACCTACGAGAGACAGATTCAGGTATGTACAACTCAACCCTACCTGCCCCTCCGGACCACCGGACCCCCAGCATCAATGTCACCATGGGGGGTCCTTGCAAATTCTGCAAATTTCCCAGATGGGACAGTGTTGCTTTAAAGCTGCAAGTCATATAAAACGTGGAGCTTATTCACTAAACATGTAATTGCGAGCAATTGACAATTGCATTGCAAGTGTACCAAAGTAATTGGAAGAGTTCTCCGGTGTAGCTATCTTTCTAGCTCCAATAGATTGCTTTTAAATTGGTAATTCCTTTGTGATATATCCAGGGTTTAGTGAGTGAACCCCCAAGTACTATTTCTTTTTCCCCACAAATATAGAAAAATGCATTATTTAAGCTATATGGTTCATTTAAAAAAATAAGTTTCAGATAAAAATACATTTGAATGTAAAACTTAAGCAACTGCATTTTATAGTTAAACCAGTTTAGGATATTGTACAATATGTCAATCCTGACACAATTGTTTTAGTATAAGCAGTTATTTTGTTATAAGCTGTAATAAATGTTAAAAAAACAATAACCTATATTTGTTTTAAGAATTGCACTGTGTTTTGTACTACAGGAAATATCAATTTTCTCTCTTTCACGCATTAGTCAAATTGTTGAGTGTTTATTAATCTAGCAATACATTTCAGATTATGTCAATGACCTTGCACTTCTTTCAGTCTTGTTTGGTTATTCTTATGTATTCACTTTGAACAAGGCATTAAGGGATTCTGAGATCCAAAATCACCATTGTTAAACATAAAGTTTAATTCTCGTTTGAGATTTATGTGCACCATGGTGAATAAATCGGTTTTTACCCTTTTTTTTTTGCTGTATATCCAATTTTTAATTTATTAGGGCCTATTCCATAGTTTTTTTTGTTGTTTGTTTTTTTGAAGAATTATAAGTAAGTATCTCTGAGCATTGTTTAAAGTGAATGTGCATTTATTTAAGCATTATGCAATGAAATGCCCTATTTGCATTCATGTGTTTATATTAGCTTATTATAAATTATACTCTGTTGCTTTACAGTCATTGAAAAACTATAGGCTCCATTACAAACACTTATTTTTAATAATAAGGCTCATATAATACTGTGTTGTGTATTTAAGTTTTCAAGGGCCACACTACCACGTCCTAATAAAGAAGTACAATATGTTTTACTTGAGACACTTGAAGTTCAAGGAGTATTTTGATATCTTTCCTGATAATATAGCTTTTAAAGCATTAGTTCACTAAAAGAGTATCTTGTTTACCCAACCATGTGTAGATTTTCCCTTGACAAATTGTGTTTTCTGCTGGTTAAAAGACCACCCCTTCTTCTTTCAGAACCACTAACTGAAACAAAATAGCGGTCATTAAGTAATTGAATTTATGACCTGGATTCAATTTCCTGAAATTCTATTCTCCCATCACCTTTAAAGTTGGTCTTCAGACTCCTCTGCCCTTTTTACAGCTTCAGTTGAATAATTTATTTTAGCAGATCCCTCAAAGAATGTAGTATATGAACCAGGTAAAGACTCATCACATTTAATTCAGAGAAAACAGGTAATTTATTCATTTTAATTCATTATACTGCACTCTTTGTTTCCAGTGCTAACCTAATGTGAAGTATGTAAACCCTTAGGTATTGTGACAATTCTTAATGTGACTCATGTATCTTATAAAAAGACAGCTGTCGCGCGTCAATCCCACTTGTTTATTGTATACTGTCACTCATTCATGCTTTTATTTCTGTTACGGTACATATAATAGAAAATTGTCTTTTTTAAGTTAATATCTGCATGGGCATTACAATGGTAAAACTATGCCTAAAATGCAAAATTTTCATGTCTGTGAAAAGTATCACATTTTCCATGGCTGTCTTTGTTTTGAGTTTCTCTCCCAGAACCTTTACTTTTTTTAAAATGTTTCCAGTTTTTCTGCGTGTCTTTTCAAGGCTTTTCAGTACACTCTGTATTTGTTTAACCTCCCTAATAATTGTTTTTTATTTTTGAAATGTTTTTACAGTTTAGTAATAAAATAGAAATAATTCAGGTAAATTATTTGAACGAACAAAACTGGATAAATCACAGTGATAACTGCAAAATATTGCACTTTGGTTGTAGAATACAGTATTAATATATATGCAGAGACAACAACAAAGGACAATTATATATGGTTATTATTTATGAGTACATAAATGTAGGCAGTCAAATTATTAAAGCACCACAATATGAAAGTAGGAGGCTAGGTTTCATAATGAGAGGTTATTAGTTTTATAGATCACATATTAGGCCTCCTTAGCATACTGTGTGCTGTGATGGGGAACCAGCAATAAACATTGTGCTTCGAAGGAATGTTTCTTTTTTTTTGTGCAAGTCTTTTTTTTCTAAGTTTAAATCAGACTTGAATGGTTTTGTTTTTAATTTTTTTTTTTTTTTATCAGAAATAATACATAATTTTTAATCCATCACAATTAATTGTTTGCAGAATACCAAGTAAGCTTATTTGACAGTGGCTCAATTACATGACATTAGTTTGGTGATACATTCTTCCTTAGTAAAATTATAAATTCCTCAATTGTAATTTATCATTATTATTGGTATTTATTTAGCGCCAACTTATTCTGCAGTGCTTTACAATATTATGAAAGGGGGGAAATAAACAATAAATGAGACAATTACAAAATGATACAGGAACAATAGGCAGATGAGGACCCTGCTCAAACGAGCTTACAGTCTACTCTAGATGGTAGTAATGTAGTATATGATAAAGTAAATTCTAAAAATCACTTTTGTTAGACTCTTCCCAATTTGGAACAGATCTGTATTGCCTGTAGGAAGATAGCAAAACTGCAGAAAACTATTTATTGAAGGCAGTCACCTGAGCCCCGAAACATCTTATGTGCCTGTGCCATCTATCTGGGACCACTGAAATGTAACAGGGACTAAATTATGGGTCCTGACCCTGAGGTAAAAAAACACTAATTTAGAAGCATAGATGGACAAAAGACATTCATAGTTGACAACTGTTGCAGAAAATCCATCATCTTGTATGTGAAATGTTCTTGGACAATCTAAGACAATCTGTTACCCCACAAAGTCCGAAAAAATAATTTATTCTCTATTGCTGGGTACATCTGATCTTGAGAGGAATTTAACACTGCTGTGTTCACTAAGGCTTCAATTGCCAAGCCAAGTCCAAAATGTAAGCAATTAATAACTCAACTGAGTACAATCCAGAAGAAAAATATAAATATATTTATTTTCTTTAACTTATTTCTTAGTTTTCTGAATTTTTATTTGCATATTGCATCCAAAGTCAAAAGTGCTACTGCAGGATTTACATCCACATGTATGGTTTTTTTTCTGACCGGTGGGCAATGCTTTATATTTATAGTTATAGATTAGTTGGAAATAACTCCCACATTTAAACACCAGAGGTCCTGCTAACGCAAGTCATATGCACTTTCAATCTGTCATGTGAATCTCTGACAGTCATATGACTTTTTGTGCAATCTCTCTTGGCAGTCTTTTAGTCAATTGCTATATCCATTGATTATTTTAATCTTTTGTGCAATCACTATGGACGATTTTTCAAACTGAAGCAATGTCTTTAAGATGAAGATGTCATGTTCCATTATTTTGACTAACAAACAAAGAGTCCCCAGGGCAAATTATCACTTGTCTCTTTAACTGAGGATATCTGTTTTCCTTATAGAAACTCCCTAGAGCTGCAAAATGTAATATTTAAAATATTCTCATTTTACTCTAAAGATAAGTGATTTTTATAGCCAATCCTAGTTCTTATCTTCTTTGTTAATTCCAGTTCTCCAGTAATGGGTTCATATGAATAAGTTCTATATTGCTGTGAACTGATGTATAGTTGGTAGCTTATCTTCACTAAAATTAGAGCTTCTCAGCTTTTTTTCTTCCATTAACATATAACCACGAGTAGTGTGTCATCTTGCATCCTGGGATTTGCCTGATACCCTGGTATGGCAGACGCTATGTGGTGGTATCACAGAATGCTGGTGAAGGTGACTATAGCTCATATCCCTGAGGAGGTGGGCCTCCTGTGCCCCAGATGGAAGTGGTCGATGTTGAATTGCCCAGTGGCTTTGGCTTTAAAATCTTCCCATGACCGTGTTCCTCAATGTACCATGTGATTTTTTTTGTGTGCTTCTTTGTATTACGGCCTTCGCGTTGCCTTGTGGACGCTGAACCTTTGCTGCTTGGGTCAACCTTTGGCTTTGACCTGACCGTGCCTTTAGTTTGCCTGTCTGATTATACAATCCAAACTTCATGTATCTCATACATACCAAGCCCCTACTCACAGGCATAGCACTTTAAATAAATAATGTTCTACAAGTCACTCTGTTTGCATACTCTTCTGAATAGCTTCTTCGTACAGACCAGTGAAAGACATGTACATCTCCTTTACACGGCTCATAACCTCCACTTGTTTCTATTATCTAGGAGTACTTTCTTGGTATGCGAATTGGTTATTATGTAGTTCTTACATTTTATTCCACAGTAACTTACATATTTCTTAATTCATTTTAAATAACAGATTCTGCTTTGTAGCATCGAGCATTTGCGTTGAATAGTGGTCAAAAGGGAAATATATCTTCCATAGAATGTAGTTCTCCGTGATACTGTATAGGTCCACTTACTCTCAATTAGCACTCCTATAACAATTGCTAGCCTGACTGCATTATGCTATGACAGATAAATTATGTAGTGTCTACTTTATTATTTATTCCTGTGGTTGCATGAAATATGAATTCTGCCCTACATTATTCTAGTTTATTTAACTTTTATTTTCTCTTGCAAAACTTTCTAGAAATACCCATGTCTAACATTATTTTAATATGATCGCTAATATAACAGTGTGTGATCTGGTATAACAACGATATTGCTTGTGTTTTGTGTTCACCCATATAGCATATACTGTTATATTCTTTATAATGGCACATGCAATGTAACAATAGCAAATAATCAATGCAATCGATCATTAGGTAATATTTATAGCACATATTAAAAACCATATGATCTATTTGAATGTATTGAGGAGAACATTTTCCATGTTATTTATATTATTTATTATTATCAGCATGCGTTAAAAGGAAATACAAGGGTTTATGCACTAAACACTGAACTGTAGCCAATCGAAAACCAGATTGCAAAATTTAGGCTGATATAGCAGAGATTGAAAAAGTCTGCATTTCCAAATTAGTAAAAATTTGGCTATTTTAGGCTATATTTTACAATTTGTTTTTAAATTCACTACTGAATAAACCCCACAGACAAATTAGGTGTGTACATGTATAAATATGGTCAAAACCAAAGGATGTAAAACTTTGTGACAACATGAGATGAATTGGATGAAACATATGTCTGTCTCTATGCTTAATTTTTAAATAGAATAATTCGTTTTAGTTTAATCACTCTGGCTTCTAACTAGTTGTTTTACATCAACACTTTAAAGGGACACTCAGAACCATACGCACTATAGTTTACTGTAGTGGTTTTGGTACAAGGAGTTTTTGGGTTCTGCCCACCCATTTATTTTTATTTTTTGTAAAATCATTTTTGAGTGGTTTTGACAACACTCATGATCTCTGAGCGTGCAATCTTGGCTCTTAGACACAGATGTACAGTAATAATTATCCATTTAACCATGGATGACAATAAAAGGCTCAGATCTCTTGCTGGTATGAGGGTAAAGCTACCTCATACCAGCAAGCTACTGAGTTTCTCTAAGCTTTTGGCCATTCTCATATGTTTTGATTTTGTTGCAATGCATTAACTTGGCTGTCAAGTTAAAAAGGCAATCCAGACATGGACCCCGTGCTCACTGTGCCTAGAGGAGTATCAGCTACACCTCACTGTCGAAGCCTAAAGAAGGCCGAAACTATTGTTTGAGGTTGCTGTATCTCTCGTGCATTTTGGTTCTGGAAAGCCCTTATGGGTAGGATGAGTCTAATATGCTTCAGAATATGTTCTCTCTATAAGTGAGCAAAAAATATTTTGAGACCTGTGTGGGGATTAACCGTAGGGAAAGCTAATGAGTTTCTCTAAGCTTTTGAGTATTCTCAGAGTTCTCATATTCTTTGATTTTGTTGCAAAGCCTCATACCTACCTCATAGCCTAAAATTCCATGTACCATAATCTCAACAGTAAGTTTTGGAGACTTGGCGTGTTCATTTCACCCTGCTCACCAACAAGTTTATTTTTTACAACCTGAATAGAAGAGAACAATATGACAACACTCAGATATTGAGAACCGATGAAAGGAAAAGATGATAATCAATATAAATGAAGGTATGTGAGAAGGGGGGAAATAAATAAAATCTAAGGTAAAAAATAAAAAAACATCTCCGCCCCACACTAAAGAGTTCAGACTGCATAGGGATCCATAGAAACCATGATACCATTTGTTTATTACTAATTGACGGCGTGGTCTCAAATGCTGGGAAAAAAATAAATATATTTTTACTGCTGTAAAAGCTATGCCTATAGAGAGCAGCTGTAAAGTAGCACTACATGATTGCTGCCAAGACAATTAACCCTTTCAGTGCATAAATGTGAAATTAAATAGAATAATCATAGATATCAGTAAGTGAGTTTTAACTCTTTAAGGACTGAGCCAAATGTACACGTTTTGATCAAAACAAAACGTAAACAAAAACTTGAATTTACTCTATATGTCTGTTCAGGCGTAATTCTCCTCTTTCATATTATGTGCACCGGCACTTATTATGTATCATTTTATTTAGGGGAAACAGAGCTTTCATTTAACATAAAATATTTAGCAATGAAACATAATATAAAATGAATAAAATATTTTAAAAAATGTTCGAAATTAAGAAATGTTATTTTTTTTTTATTCTGCATGACATTTTAACTGTGAATGTCATAATACTGTTTTCTTCTACTGCAATAACATACACATATTTGTATTCAGCGTTGTCTCACATGTAAAACAGTACCCCCTATGTACAGGTTTTATGATGTTTTGGGAAGTTACAGGGTTAAATATAGCATGATACATTTTTCATTTTTTTCACATTGAAGTTCGCCAGATTGGTTATGTTGCCTTTGAGACTGTATGGTAGCCCAGGAATGAGAATTACCCCCATGATGGCATGCTATTTGCAATAGTAGACAACCCAAGTTATTGCAAATGGGGTATGTCCAGTCTTTTTTTTAGTAGCCACTTAGTCACAAACACTGGCCAAAGTTAGCATTAATATTTGTTTGTGTGTGAAAAATGCTCTCTGTTAATAAAACCTTGACCATGTAATATATATATATATATATATATATATATATATATATATTTACAAAGATTAACTAAACATGACACATTTAACATAAGAACACAGGCAAAAAAATGCGCGATAAAGTATATCGATACCTATGAATAATGTTAATTATTATAATAGCGCCAACAAATTCTGCAGCCCTTTACAGTGGGTGGATGAACAAACATGTAGTTGTAACCAGACAAGTAACAGAGGGGTTGAGGGCTCTACTCAATGAGCTTAAATGCTAGAGGGAGTGGGGTAAAGTGACACAGAAAGTAAGGATAGTATTAGACTAATGACAGTTGCAAGAGAGGAATCAGTCAAGAGCTATTAACAGTTTACTTGAGTGGGTTTCTAATGATTTTTTTGAAGGAGTGGAGACTGGGTGAGCATCTAATGGAGGAGGGAAGTGAGTTCCACAGGAACGGTGCAGCCCTCAAGAAGTCTTGAAGGCGAGCATCAGAGGTGGGAGTACAGACAGAAGACAGACGTAAGTCTTCAGCAGAGCGTAAGGGCAGGAGCTGCATTATGTAGAAGCCAATGTAGGGACTGATAGATGGGTGATGTGTGGGATGTGTGAGCAGACAGGAAGATGAGCCTCGCTGCCGTATTCATTATGGACTGTAAAGGCGTAAGTTGGGAGCATGTAAGACCACTGAGAAGCGGATTACAGTAGTCAAGGCGAGAAAGGACAGTGGAATGGACCAGCACCTTAGTCACATCTGGCGTTAAGTAGGGTCGGATGCTGGCAATGTTTTTGAGATGGAAGCGACAGGATTTGACGATAGACTGAACATGAGGTGTGAAGGAGAGGTCAGAGTCAAAGAGAACACCTAGGCAGCAAGCCTGCGTGGTGGAGCTGATGGTAGCACCATTGACTTGGAGGGAGACAGACACAGGCGTAGCAACACTTGAGGGAGGAAAGACCAGAATTTCAGTTTTGGTCAAGTTGAGTTTAAGGAGGTGGGCAGCAATCCAGTTAGAAATAGCTGAGAGGCAGTCCTAGACACTAGTCAAGAGGAACGGGGAGAGATTAGGAGAAGACAGATAGATTTGCGTGTGATCTGCATAGAAATTATATTGGAAGCCAAAGGAGCTAATGAGTTTACCAAGGGAGGCAGTATAGATAGAGAACAGTAGGAGGCCAAGAACTGAATCTTGGGGGACACTAACAGAGTGGAGTTGAGGAGAAGAAGCAGAGCCAGAGAAAGAAACGATGAAAGAGTGCTGGAGAGGTAGGAGGAGCACCAGGAGAGAGCAATATCTTGTAGATCAATATTGCGGAGGATGAGAAGAAGATGTTGATGGTAAACAGTGTCAACAGCCGCAGAAATGTCAAGGAGAATTAGGATAGAGTAGTGACCACGAGATTTTGCAGCAAGTAGATCATTGGATACTTTGCAAACTACATCACTCCACTAGATAAATAAAACGAGAGATGCCTCTCTTAAGTATATCTTATCAACTCTGGCTATGATCTTGTATTGACAAGATCAAGCAAAATAAAGTGTACTTCAGAAATACGAAAAACTTTGTGAGATGGACACAGACTGCATCTCTGCAATAAATGTACCACAATAAACATGTTTTTCTATACTAAAAAATTTATAACACCAGTGTAACCTAATATGAAAGAAAAAAAAAACTAATATTAAAGTGAATAGTAAACTATCAATTAGAAGTATGTCAAATATATCACAAAATCCAATATCCCAAAATAATAACAGTATATATTATTCTAGCTTAAGGAGACTGTATAACTTAGAAAACCATGAATACATAAATCATGGCAGAGCTGAAAAATCATATTTTGCATCCTAAGCAATAAGTATGAAGTGTCAAAATAATTATAAACTTACTGTGTATAATGCACAAATAGATAGCAATTTCAAAAACGGTCAATTGTATTACAATACGAGGATATTGTCAGTGAAAGTGAAGTTTTTTTGCATTTTTACACACAAACAGCAATTTCACTGACGACATTGTTGTAATACATTTTGCTGTTTTGAAACACTGATATTTGTTTTCTGTTAAGTCTCCTGAGTATAACAGTAACCCCATGTACAGGTTTTATAGTGTTGTGGAAAGTCAGAGAGTCAAATATAAGGCTTGCATTTCAGTTTTTTTCACATTAAAATTTGCCAGATTGGTAATGTTGCCTTTGAGACCGTATGGTAGCCCAGGAATGAGAATTACCCCAATGATGGCATACCATGTGCAAAAATAGACAACCCAAGGTATTGCAAATGGGGCATGTCAGTCTTTTTTAGTAGCCACCTTACCACAAACACTGGCCAAAGTTAGCGTTCATATTAGTTTTTTGCATTTTTCACGGAAAACCAAATATGAATGATAACTCTATCCAATGTTTGTGACTAAGTGGCTACTAAAAAATACTGGACATACCCCATATTAAATACCCTGGGTTCTCTACTTTTGCAAATGGCATGCCATCATGGGGGTAATTCTCATTCCTGGGCTACAATACAGTCTCAAAGGCAACTGCTAATCTGGCAAATTTCAATGTATACAAACTGAAAAATTGAAACGTGCTATATTTGACCCTGCAACTTTCCAAAACACCATAAAATCTGTTCATGAGGGGTACTGTTGTACTTGTGAGACATTGCTGAATACTGCATTTTATAGCAGTAAACACTAACAGTATTGTGACACCCAGAACTAAAATGTCACACAGAACAAAATCTTCTCACACTTTTTTAGATTATATTCATAATATATTTTGTTTCATATATGAATAGTTCATGTGAAATGAAAGCCATGTTTCTCCTGAATAAAATGATATATAATAAGTGTAGATGCATTTGATATTAAAGAGGTGAATTACGGTTAAACAGACAGAGCACAAATTCCAGTTTTTGTTTACATTTTGTTTTGATCAAAACTTGTACAATTGCCTCCGTCCTTAAAATATCAAAACTCTGCCCAGTTGCACAATAAACAAAAGAAGTCTTTTTTTTCTGGTAAAATTATATCACTTGCATAGATGATACCCACACTTGAAGTTATTAGTATTAATGAACCATGCTTTGTTAGACGTGTCTGTTCCAATTATGTAATTTCTTATTTAAAAAAAACAAAAAAACAAAACAAACTAGGAGATAGCAAGTTACCAAAGTCTTTGCCATCCTAGTAGCTACTACATAGAATCCCTGTTGTAAGACCAGAACCTTTTTATCAACCCCATAAAGGATTGCTAGATTTTTATCAATGATAGATTTAACTTGTTCAAAGTGTCTAGTTTATAGATTACTGAGAACTACTTGTCTGCATTTTACTTTCTGTGAGTTAACCCTTCCAACTGACCACTAGACGAAACAAATGATTCCATAACATCTAAAAGATTATCTCTATCCTGTTTCAAATCTCTATTCATAGCCCTTTCAATCATCCATGCTGGATATCCCCACCCCAAAAATCTATTTTTAAAATCTAGTGCTTGTACAGTATGATCAGTGATGTCTGAACAGTTACATCTCAATCTCAAGAATTGCCCCACAGAGATTACCTTTTGGACGTAAAAGGGACGACTGCTTTATGCATCTAAACGTATTCACATCAGTGGCTTTTCTATAAACTTTGATTTAAAAGTTCCCTAATTCAGAATCACTCTAATAATCAAAATCTAGGGTAAATTTAAATTTCAACTGCAAATTTTGAAAGATACCAGACCACACAAAAAATAAATCATATATATATATCTCTTAAAGGACCACTACAGTGCCAGGAAAACATACTCGTTTTCCTGGCACTATAACAAGAGGACAACAAGAGGATATAGTCTTCAATTAGAGGGACAAAGGTTTAAAAATAATAGCAGCAAGTATTACTTTACTGAGAGGGTAGTGGATGCATGGAATAGCCTTCCAGCTGAAGTGGTAGAGGTTAACACAGTAAAGGAGTTTAAGCATGCATGGGATAGGCATAAGGCTATCCTAGCTATAAAATAAGGCCAGGGACTAATGAAAGTATTTAGAAAATTGGGCAGACTAGATGGGCCGAATGGTTCTTATCTGCCGTCACATTCTATGTTTCCATAGTGCCCTGAGGGTTCCCCCACCCTCAAGGCCCACCTCCCGCCGGGCTCTAGGGTGAGGAAGGGGTTAAAATCTTACCTTTTTCCAGCGCCGGGCTCCCTCGGCGCTGGGGAATCTCCTTCTTTCTTCTGCCGTCATCGGCTGAATGCGCATGCACGGCAAGAGCCGCACGCACATTCAGCCAGTCTCATAGAAAAGCTTTCTCAGTGCTTTCCTATGTATGGCAGCATCTTCTCACTGTGAAAATCACAGGGAGAAGCGCGGAAGCGCCTCTAGTGGCTGTCAATGAGACAGCCACTAGAGGCTGGATTAACCCTAGTGTAAAAAGAGCAGTTTGCTATGTTTACAGCAGAAAGGGTTAATCCTAGAGGGCCAAAAACACAAAAATCCGGGATACGGCTGAAAATAAATCTAAAAGGAACATAGAAATTTACAAATAGTGAAGTACAGTTAATCCAATCAATCATGCACTGTACATAGATGCACTCACAGGATTATGTAGAATATGTCGCTCATAGGGTGCCTCCCCCGATGGAATGGGGGCTAGTAATCCCTTGGTTCCTTGTGAAGTTTCTCAATGATGCTCAGGACTTCAAACAGGTAATGGTAGGAAAAAAACGATGATTATTGATAAAAGGTGAATAATCACCATCAATATAAAATATAATATAAGAAAAAACGGTATGGTCTTACGCGTTTCGTTCTGCGAAGAACTTCATCAGGGACCGCAATTATAAATAAAATCAATATACCAATTACAGCATGTAAAAAAATATCCTATTCCCCCCATCCCCGAGTCCCCTTTAAATAGGGCTAATCCCTGTGTCTATTGGTGGTTCCGTGGGTGGTGTCAGTCATCCATAACTTGATTGGTCCCACAGTAAAACTGCTCAGCTGTTTGTCAACATTGTCATGTCGCCGAAATAAAATTTGGCGCGTCCGGATAGCCGGAACCGGAAGTGTGTGTTATTCTATACTTCCGAGTTCCACCTGTGTTCCACATGCGTTCCACCTGCGTTCCACCTTCATTCTACTTCAGTGTTGTTAGATAATCATTAAAGTCAACATAGAGCAATATATTATACATCTACTGAGAAGAAAATATTAGTAACCTCATAATAATTACATTTCCTCATATTTCTTGTGATTAACTTGTACTAAAAAATTGTATTCATACTGTATAATCAGACTATAATACATAGGAGCCTGATTCTTAAAGTGAAACGTATACAAATAAATAAAAAAAATTGAAAATATATAATCCAATATCTGAGGATCTTTTATCAATACTGGATAATAATGTACATGTTATTAAACATGTATGCTGTGAAATAATTCTCAGTAATTATTATAAAGTGATCAGTGCTAAACAATAATATCCAATAGTAAGCATATCATGTTCCCATACATTCTAAACAATCTCCAATATTCAATGGAGTTACACACATACCTAATGTCCTAAATAGTCAAAAGAGGGACATATTGATGTATAGAAAAAAAACACATATAAATAGTAGAATTTTCCTCAAAAATTTGAATTTGAAATATTTGGGTAGTATATTCCCAATATATAAAGAATTTATAGAACCAAATGTGATCAAATTTACAGATTCCAAAAATTCAGAATTTATTTAGTACATATATCTATCAATACCATATATAAAGTCAGATTAATAAGTATGTATATACCTCTACAGTACCAGATGTGCAGAAGAGATATATTAGAGTGAAATTTGAAAAAAAAAAAAAATGAAAAAAAAAAAGTGGTGAAAACCGAAGAAATAAATTAAAGATACATTATATACAATGTCTCAACCAAAAAGTTCATATAGGTCTTAGTCAAGAACGCAAACTAGGCCAATACCTATATTTAGACCCCTTGGTTCTAGGGTTCCCAATTTATGTATCCAAAAAGTTAAATTTTTGTCTATATATCACATTATTGTCTATATATGAAAAGGTCGTCTTCCTTGGGTAGCGATCTTGGGAGGCTGCATTATAAATTTTAAGTTAAGTATTTGTACACTTTTCACTACGGTTAGTAACCATAGTAGTGTTGACATTGTATTGTGTTAATCCTAGAGGGACCTGGCACCCAAACCACCTCATTAAGCTGAAGTGGTCTGGGTGCCTATAGTGGTCCTTTAAATAAACAGACCTGATGACGAAAAGGTTTCCTGACTCCAAAGATGTAGGTCTCCTCTCCCCAACCCATATAAAGGTTGGCATAAGAGGAAGCACATTTAGTCTGATTGATATTTAATAGATATTTGCATTTTTTATGTAGTGTGATAAATTAATTGTACGAAATGTAAACTCAGTTGTAATGCCACCTACTTTTAACAACGGCATTGCCATGTGAGTTTTGCTGCTTTTTTTAAATCCCCAAGACGGTGAACAAAAATATGGATTTAAAGTATGTTAAATGTTCCTGCCTACCTATTTCTACTCTTCAAACCAAGGACTTTCACAAAGCTCCAATTCTGTTTTTTTCTCTTTTATAGAAATGCACGCAGGGCATTAGCAAATCTCCACTCTAGAACTTTGGAGCTACACTCTTCTGCCCCATCATGATCCCCTGTTTTTTGTCTTAAGTTGGTGAATACTTATCCAGTGTAATGAAATGGTGATTTTGCCAACCTATTCAGTTATTAACCAGCTATGGCCTTAATTTAATTAGCTTTACAAATGATTCAATAGTGTTAGGAATATTTGTAGATAAATAATTTGAAACATTTTTCCAACAGCATTGCATTATTTTCCTTTATAATGTGCTCTTAATGAGTTTACTATTGTATATATGGTAAATGTTGTCTTCTGTTCATGTACTATGCTGAAATATCAGTTATTCAAGTTCTTCATTTAAAGGAACACTATAGGGTCAGGAACACAAACGTATTCCTGATCCTATAGTGTTAAAAACGCAATCTGCCTCATTGGCTGACATCATCAGAAGTGATGGTCTCAGCCAATCCCAATGATTTCCTATAGGGAAGCATTGGATTGGCTGAGGTTGTCAATGGGGCGGGTCCAAATGCCGCCGTGGCCAATCAACATCTCCTCATAGAGATGTATTGAGTCAATGCAACTCTATGAGGCAAGTTCAGTGACTCCATGCCGAGGTTGGAGACACTGAAAGCCAGTGCTGCACACTGTGTTTACAGCACAAAAGCTGCAGGGACTAATTATACTCACCAGAACAAATACAACCCTTGAAGACAATCTCTTATTACAGAAGAACCAACGCAAGAAAGCAAAGTAACCCTTTATCATGGCTGTTAAAACATAATTTAGAATAGAATATACTCTATCATGCAAACGTCATAGTATGTTAGAAGGTGTACATTATATAAAATAGAAACAGTTTGCACCACCTTGACGTAATCCAGTATTTTAAGATATTCCTTGCGTATTTACATAAAAAAATATCTACAGCATTTAAGCACATTTTTATGAGTTATCTGAAGCTTTAATTGCACTTGTATATTGATTGCATGGACCTAAAAAATAATATAACCATCAAACGTGCATGCTTTCTAGAATAGGTATTGTTCCTGCACTTGTACAAAGCTTAACACTCCTTTTTATGCCTCGTGATCTCTTCAATTCCACAAAATTGAGGGACTTGGTCATTTCTCTTTGCTTGCTATGCAGATGTTAATTGGAAGAGGATTACTTACACCTCAATAACATCTTTAAAGTGGCATTGTTTCTTTGCAGGTTTTGCTCTTGAATTAATCCTTTTTTTGCTGCTTTTTTATTTATATTTTTTAGTTTTTAGCTACGCATAAAAATATAGGCTCTTCTTTTTCTGACAGGGAGCGTGATCTTTGGCAGTGGACAAAGCTTACGCAAAGTTCCATATCAATAATTAATCTAATTTACCCACAATTTATCAGTTAAATGACTTCCACAGACATTGTTGCTTCAAAAACATATGCATGTTAGATGTATGTGCTCTGTTTACTGGATAATGCATTGATTTGGGTGATACGTTTGATTATGCTTCAGTCAAATCATACAACCAACTTTGAATTTTCGCTTATGTACATATAAAAACATTTCAAGATGACAACTATATTAACCGAAAAAGTAGCAATATTCTTGTTTTTCCCTTTACCATAAACATATTAATTTCATTTTATAATCTGCAACATGCGAACTTGTATTAGGCGTATGGATTATAAAATTATTTTATTTCCATATATGCCATACATCTTTTAAGAAGCAATATTTACAATTTTCTAAATTAATGGAAATCAGGAAAGAAAAAAAACCTAAAGATTTTGCATTTATCTGACTATAAAAATTATTTTGAATATTTAATGTGTTGTGATCCTAACGGTTTTTGTCAATATGCATTGTGTGGAGAGAGTCAGTCTGAAGTAGGAGAAATGCTAATATTTTATTTTAACATGGCTAAATAAATATTGATATTTTACATTTTTTTTTCTTTTAATTAACAAACATAATGTGTTTCCAAATAATTAACCTTAAAGGACCACTATAGTGCCAGGAAAACATACTCGTTTTCCTGGCACTATAGTGCCCTGAGGGTGCCCCCACCCTCAGGGTCCCACTCCCGCTGGGCTGGATGGAGAGGAAGGGGTTAAACACTTACCTTTCCTCAGCGCCAGGCTCCCTCGGCACTGGGGACTCTCCTCCTTTCCCCGTCATCGTGCATGCGCAGCAAGAGCCGCACGCGCATTCAGCCAGTCCATAGGAATGCATTCTCAATGCTTTCCTATGGACGCTGGCATCTTCTCACTGTGAAAATCACAGTGAGAAGCGCGTAAGCGCCTCTAGCGGCTGTCAATGAGACAGCCACTAGAGGCTGGATTAACCCATTTGTAAACATAGCAAATGCTATGTTTACAGCAGAAAGGGTTAATCCTAGGTGGACCTGGCACCCAGACCACTTCATTAAGCTGAAGTGGTCTGGGTGCCTATAGTGGTCCTTTAATATGACTATAACTCAATTGCTGCTCAGCTGAATTAAAAGAAAATATACTAAGCAGCCAACAAAATATAAAATAAACATTTACAGATATTTTGCTAAAAAAGAAAATAGTTTAGTACAGTCTATTAATCGCACTGTTTCTTTTATCAGGATATTATTTTAATGCACAGGACATTTTGGAAACAAGTTACAAATTCGTGTTGCCTATCTAATGACATAATCGTCACATAATAAATAATTGTGCACAAATCACTTTCAGCAGCATTGAACAAAACAACTCCCTGTCAATCCATAGACGAACAAATCAATTCATCAGGTGAATCAATTTGTTCATCCATGGACTGACTGTCCTTTGGTTTGGTAGGCACAGGTAAAAAGGGTCTGTGTACAAGTCCAATACATAACTGCAGTTATTATCATTATTATTATTGATAACAATTCAGCAATATTTCCTGATTAAACTATATTTGAAGGATTTTTTGTAAGTGTCCAAGGCATGTGGACAGTTGCAACAAATTCAAACGCCAAAAAAGTCAAGCAATATTATTTTTAAAATAGTATTGCACATGCCAATATTTTAGTGGTTCTCACAGGGTAAGTAGTCAATCCATTTGAGAATGGTTTCATAGCTTACCTGGGTCAATCGGGTGCCCATCACCTCTTCCTGTGGTGCCAGAAGTCCTTGCAAGGAGCTTCTGTTAGCTCCACTGACCTAAGTCCTGTTCTGCAGAACCAGCTGTATCTCAAAACACCTCTTTTTTGTCATGGCACTCTGCACCACTCATCTGTTCCTGGGAGCATCCTAGATGTGGTCCAAGGACAATGATGCAAACAAAGATGTCTCTGAGCCCCTGAACTGTTTATATAGCCCCAGAGTGCTCCACCTACAGGTGGGAGGTGGCTGGTCATGTGAAACTGTCAGCCTATTTAACCCTTGAATGCCTCCTAATCAGATATTAGATGTTCCTGACACCTTGTCGTTTTCCTGTTTCCTGACTTCCCTCTCTTCTGATTGATATCCTGGTTCCTGATTCTTCTTAAGCTAATCCTGTTTAGTACCCTCCATAGTCTATGAATAAATTTTTTTTTGTCATTTTCCATTAGTCTTGCCCGTCTTTTCACCATACTTACGTGCTGCTCAACAGCTCCAGCACTGCCATCAGCCAACCTTCATGGGTGGCAATCTCGTCTCCAGGATTACCACTCTTTGGGAAGCATAGTATTGCTCGTTAAGCTCTGCCTCCATGATTGAAGCTAACAACAAATAATACTGAAAACCAGTAGGTGTATAGGCGCTTCAAAATTTATAAAAATTGGGCAGACTAGATGGGCCGAATGGTTCTTATCTGCCATCACATTCTATGTTTCTATGTTTCTATAGGTGTGTATATTACTTCCCCAATCACCTTAACACATGTAAAGATAAATAAGTTTAGTGAAAACACTACCTAACATACACAACACTCAGTGTCAAAATAGAGGATAAAATATACTTTATAATATGTGACACAGTATATATCCACATGTAGGAGATAATACATCACTTGGAATCTACAAAAAAAATATATAACCACACATAGTATAATCTGTAAATAGCAGTAAGAAAATATTACACTCACAAGTGTAGAGCCGTGCCAGGCACTGTATAAACAGCTTCAAGGTGCCAATACTGTCTGATGATTGATCCACAGGCAGACTCGGGATAATCTCCAAAACATTTTATTAGTAATAAACTGTTATAAATAGAGGAAATTTAAAAGCAGTGTGCAAAGCAACAAAAATACATATACACTACCACAGCTTGAATAAGTGCTTAGTAAAGTGCAAACGCGTTTTGACATAAGAAAGTCTCCATCAGTGCAGAAGTGGTCGCTACTTGATCCTTTCTTCTGTTATAAGCTCCCCTCAATGACGAAACTCCATTCACCTGTTGCCTTACTGGACTACTCCTTGGTCACGTGGTACTCCGCGCCCCCTTCCGGTCGCATTCGTGCATGGATATCATGTGGATATCTGTGTCACACATTGTGAAGTATATTTTATCCTCTATTTGATTTTTCCCTTTTTTTTTTTTTTTTTTTAAATATCAGATAGATATCGTCTTGAATTTTGTCTGCGGACCATGCCACTTACAGGGTTGGCATAGATTCCCCATTTTATTCTCTATTTTGGGTGTTGTGTATGTTAGGCAGTGTTTTCACTACAACTTACTTATCTGATTGAAGCTAAGCCTGGTGGCCTATTCTGTTGCAGATAGACATTGGCATAGTCATGCCATTTCTGAAAACTGGCATACCAGATACATATCAGAAATGGTGAAACAGAAGGAAATCAGAAGCATATCACTGAGCCTTAGAGTGGTTTAATGTAACACAAATAGGCCTCAATGAGGCAAATAGACATAAAGGAAGCAATCAATGGAAAGTCAAGGTCAAGGGAAACAGAGGTAAGCAACAAGTAGAATAACTGGGTTCGAGAGCTAGAGGAATGGAGTAACTTATCACTTATTGGTTCCAGGAGCACAGAAAAGCAGATAAACAAAATAAACATGACAGCATCAATAAGCTTCTTAATGCTAGGTATGCATTCTAGGTCATTGAAAACCACAACAGGGCACTGGGACAAAAGTGGATTTGTTTTTTAAATAATAAAGTGTTCGCTTCAGTTCAACCATAATCCACCTGTGTCAAAATACCTGTGTTTAGGTATTAAAATGATAAAACACGGTCGTTGTCAGTGCAGTCTGACTACAAAGAAGCATGCTGAAGGTGTAGGTAGACTCCTGAGTGCTATCGAGGCACGGGCCTTTGTAGACAGCACGACATCTGTGAATGTAGCTTCCAAAAATGTGAAAATCTTTGCAATATCATATTTTCTATTATATATATATATATATATGTGTGTACTTTAAATACCATTATTCCAAGTTTATGTACTATAGCAAGCATTGCAGACCGCTGTTGCAGCCTGCATGGAATTCCTGTAATATGCTCAAAATTCTCCTTATCTCCTTCCCCATTGTAGGGTACTAGAATCCAGCATTGATTTTTGACATTCAAAGATTGTTGCAGAGTTTTACTCTTTACTTTAATTTCTGCAGAGTGAAAATCAGTAATAGAAAGTTCAATGTGACTTTATGGGATTAATTCAATTTTGTATTTTTCTGTAATGGAAATAAAAAATGATTCTGTTTTTGGTGTTGTTGGGAAGGAATTGGGTTATGGAATTAGCACATTAATGAGTATTCGTACTGATGTTGCAGTGGGTATGATAAATGTTTTTCATGTTAAGCTGTAGTGCAGTGCTTTTTAAAGGTAATGCTTAAAGCTAAGATTCATTCATTACAGTTGTCACTGTATAGGCGTATAAAGCATACATGCAAGTTCACTAACACAGTTCTGCTGAATTTTGAATTTTACAGTGTATATGATTCCAATCGATTTACAAATAAATGGGCTTTTTTATTTTATTTTTTAAACTTTTTTTGAATTTAAGTAAAAGGTACATTATTCATAGTGTCAATTAACTTTGGCTTGGAGTAAAATACCAACCTTGATCAATACATGAATAAATGAGCCATTGACCTCATGGCTGTTATTAATCAACAGACTTGAAAAAAGCCTGAAGCAGGCAAAGTGACAGCAACAATTTAAACATGGCCATGGATAATGAAGAGAGAAGATAATGATCTATATCCCTTTTCACTTTTCAATAGCCTAGTGTGTGTTAGTGTGGAGGTAGCCCTTGAGATATATTTGAACATCAAGGGGTATACTTCCTAAACTGTAAATTATGATTTAATAACAATCATATATCAATATTTAGACCTAAGGAAAACATTGAGTGAGAATTTTTCTAGTAAATATCAAAAAGTGCTAGGACGCTTTCAATATCCATTTAAAAGTGCTATGTGTAAAAAACATATAATTTTATGCAGCTGCAACGACTTAAAATTCCTAATAAAGAGCATAAAAAATAACGGACCAAGCAGGAAGCCCCATAGGGGATTGCAAGAAGACCTTTATAAGGGAAAGATAGACCCAGCATTGATCATCGGAAGAAGCCTACATGATTGAGTGAAACGCATCATGAGTAACGTTTGAAGGAGGAAGACCCAGAACTCCCCAACTCATCACTGATACAGGAGGAGCAAAGTGGAATTCGGGCTGGTTTCGGCATTTTAAGTAAGCTGTTTTGCGCTGTTATCTTAAAAATCCAATTTAAGGGTTTTAACTGTTTTTGCATAATACAATATATAAATGGTATAAGACTATTGGAGTCTCCTTGGGTTCTTTCTATTTATTGTTTAACTGATACAGATCAACACATGAAATAGAAGTGAAGGGATACATCCCTCAAAGATTTTAAGCTGAAATACCCAGAGCCAGTTTGAAGTCCCTTAAAGGGTAGTTTTAGTTTACTATTGTATAGCTATTCTGCACTATCAACTGTTATTTATATTTTTACAGATTTTAACAAAACCTGTTTGAAAAGTTTTGTATTGGATATATAAGTATTAAAATATGCACTTGAATGTATGAGTTTTGAAAAAAAAGTAGCACAACACTATTTTATGGTGATCATTTCTATGCACTTTATTATTTTTATATTTATATATTTTTATATTTTATATATATTTATATTCGATGTGGCCTGAATTGCTCTGCTTTCAGTACTTAGTGAGCAAAGCCCTAAATATTGCTGCCTGAATTGGCTGCCATTAGCAAGTTAGTTTTTAGGTTCTGGAATTTTAATACTGCTTCCTTTATGGACGGTTTACTGATTTACTGTTATGTTCGGTTTTTTTTGTTTTCCTTTCAATGTGATAAAGCTGGGATATTTAAAAATAAGCTATGCATTTATGGAATAATTCAAGGCATACTGACTGGAAAATGAAGTTAAGTATGAGAGAAAGGCTGTGGAGAAAAAAAAAGGAATAGAAAAAAAAGGAATTCAGAACATAAAGGCACAATCCATCCTGTGGATTGGAGATAAGGATACATAGAATACACAATCAACAGGTATTGGAAGCTTGTATTATTTGGTAATGTGGTATCCTACATTCTGCTGTTCAAAAAGCCTTAGGCGGCTATGAATATTGTTATAGCTTTTGAATTTAAAGATTTAGAGAAATATGGGTCTCATTGTGATTTCATTATTTCATGATAGTCAAAGTCCCACATTACAAGCCAGGCCTAAATTTCACTTGCCACTGCCAACTGCCTCCTACAGCTTGGCCATTGAAATTGGACAGGGCATAAGCACCCAGCTGCCCTGCACCCAAATCATTATCTGTCTTCCTCTTCCAATCCCTAGCATGTTACTGACTTTTCACTGTAAATCTGCAGTCTTTACCAATATAACTTACTTTTTAGATATACATTCGCAAGCAATTGAATTAAAATGTATAAATTAAATTTTAATCACATAGTACATGACTAGTTGGCTAGTAAACGACTGGGAAAATTGAGTCCAGTCATAGATCAAACACCAAACATCTCATGTTTTATGCATGGAAAATGTTTAATTAGTGTGTAATACGCATTGCGTTTGGACAAACTGTATTTAGCCATTCAGCTTGTTAATCAAACAGTGAACTGGGCTGTGTTCAAACTGTTAGCAGCTTCAATGGGGCTAGTATCAGTTTACAGTGCAGTTCCCATCATTCTATGTGATTACTGTGACTGTAGCTTGTAGGGGATAACTTAAACTCCTATGGAGTTTATTAGATAATTTGAGCCCCCAAACACTAGAAAGAGACGTTCTTCATTAAACATCCTGGTGTGAAAAGCATCTCCTTACAAATGCATATATAACTAAAAAGCATTGCACTAAGTGACACTTTCAAGGAAAATAGCTGTAATTTTTTTTTGTGTTTAAAGTTTAGCAAAATTATTATTGCCTTATTTATATTATACGTTACAAAATATAGTGTACATTTGTACCTAGATATGTTTTTTCCTAGACTATAGGAACACTATAGTGTCAGGAATACAAACATTTATGTGGAGATGAAAGGGTTAAAATAAACCTTTTCTTTCATGCTATGCCTGTCTCAGCGCAGCTGGCCCTGCCTGGTCCCACCTCCATGGCTGAGATCATCAATCTTGATGATCTCAGCCATCCCAATGCTTTCCCATAGAAGGCTATTGTGCATGCGTGCACCAATCAGCATCTCCTCATATAGATACATTGAATCAATTCATCTATAAGGGAAGCATTCAGGGCCCCCATGCAGAACGTGGAGACGATGAATGCCAGTGCTACATACTGTGCAGCACGGACTATGGAACACCTCTAGTGGTCGTCTGAGTGACTAGGCACCAACTATGCACCAGTGTATACACTGAAAAAAACAGTGTTTACAGTGCTAAGACTGCAGGGGCAGGCTATAGAAACCAGAACCACTAAACTAAACTGTAGGGGCCTGGATACTATAGTGTCCCTTTAATTTACAAACAATTTCAACAAAAACAACAATGCAAATTTTAATTGCACCAATGTAGACTGAAAAATAAACACATCACCTAATCACACAACCAGATCATTCACACACATACAGAGAACACATAAAGTAACAACAAGAATATATTGACAAATCTGGCAAAGGATGGGGTCAAATTTGGTAAAACAAATCTGAAAGGGGTTGTTAACTCAGGAAATCTGTTTTTGCAATTAACTGACAGATTACTAAATGGGGCTTTTTTTGAGTTCTTGATTTAAAATAAAAAGTTATAGATGTTTTTGACCAATCAATATAGAAATTAAGAACAACTGAATGATGTGAATCTGGCTATAAACCTGTGAAAACAATTGGTTATTTTTTTATATATTTTGTATGAGAAAAAGGGGAACAATCTGAGATTGATTATCTAATTAAGGAAGTAATTATGTAATGTCTGAAAAATATTTTCGTTCAAGATCAGGCCATCAGACTTATGCATCACTTAAATGGTGAACTGAAAATCGGAATTGCAGTGATGTAAATCTTTCCACTACTTACTTCTTGACTTGTGTGCTCCACTGCTAAATATATGCACCATCACCGGGCAGTGGATTAATAGCAATGGAATCAGGTTGCCAGTTGATTTGTGATAATTACAGTAGAATTAGGGGTTGGTAACTTTATTGCAATCTCTGACATTTGAATAATACATATTCTATATTTTCAATTCTTTTTTTGGCATGTGAGTATTTTTTAAAATCATCAAAATGTCTTGTTAACTGACTTCTTATTCTTGATTTCTCGCCTTAGACATCACTGTAATATGTATACACGCAGTTAACAGTCTAATTTTGATTGTTATTTGACAAACATACTATTCAACAATCAAGCCAAAGTAGTCTGGGGCCATGTCTCCCTTCTTTTAACCTTTCAAGTGAAATGATTGACATACTGCCGGTACGGCAAGGTTTTCATTGCAGGGTTTAAATGCCTATAGTGGCTGTCACTCTGATGTCAAGGGTACACTAGCCTCCCAATGTTTTCCTGTGGGAAAGCATTGTATTGGCTGAAATCATCATGCTTAAAGGGACACAGCTTATTGTAGCTTATTGTAGCTATGGTGTCTATAGCCTGTCCCTGCAGACATTTTAATGTAAACACTGCCTTTCCAGAAAAAAAGGCAATGTTTGCATTACTGCCTAGGGACACCTCCACTGGCAGTCATTTAGACGGCCACTAGAGGTGCTTCCTTGGTCAGGAGACAATCAGCATTTCCACGCTCTGTATGGAGGTGCTGAATGTTCCCCATAGAGATGCATTGATTCAATGCATCTCTATGAGTAGATGCTGATTAGTGCAGCCTACGGGAAAGCATTGGATTGGCTAAGATCATCAATTCTGATGATCTCAGCCAAGGAGACGGAGTATGGATAGAGCCAGTACAGGATGACCTGCACAGCATTGAAATAAAGGTGAGTTTAAAACTTTTTTTTAAACGGTGCAAAGGAGGGTAGCCACTTAACATGGATTTTTAGCACTATAGGACCAGGAGTACACATTTGTGTTCCTTTAGTTATCTCTGCCAAGGAGTTGGGATCACCTGTGGAGAGAGCAGCGTGGCGTTGGGTAAATGGTAACTAAAACCTTTTTAACCTTTGTGGGGGGAGCAGACAGTCACATAAAAATTACTAGGACACTATAGTGTTAGAAATATACATTCGGCATAGAGGGTTCCTTTAAAGAGTGTACAATGGCGTTATATAAAGATCCTCAAGCTAGAGTTTCAGGATTTATGTTCCAATCAAACTGGTTCCCAATTAGAAATGGGACGCGACAGGGCTGCCCTTTGGCACCCCTGTTATATATTCTCTCTATAGAACCGTTGGCAGCCGCGATTAGACAGAATGATGACATTAGCGGGCTAAAAGTGAATAGTCAGGAGAATAAAATTGCACTTTATGCAGATGATGTTCTATTGACCATTACAGACCCTATTAGATCTATTCCAGCGGTATTTTGTCTTATTAATGAGTATAGTAAATTTTCAGGCTATAAAATAAATATAAAAAAAACACAAATCCTGACAAAAGGTCTAAATGGGCCCGGGGTAAAAAAACTTAAAAAGGAATTTAAATGTGATTGGGAAGCAAGGAATATAAAATATTTAGGAGTAAGACTATCTCTGGATTATAGGGAAATTGGTGAACTAAATTATACAGAAATAGCTACCCAATTTAGAAGTATTTTAAAAAATTGGAAGGGATTGGAATTATCTTGGCTGGGAAGAATTGAAGCGGTAAACTCATATCTACTCCCCAAATTGACATTTTTATTTTGTAATCTCCCGTTGAGGGTTTCACTCCAGACGATACGCGGTTTTCAAAAACAGGTTTCGGACTATATATGGCAAGATAGGAGACCTAGAGTATCACTGGAAATTTTACAGAGAGATTGGAAGGAAGGGGGAATTTCTTTCCCAGATATACAGAAATTATATATGAATAATATGGTAGCACACTTAATTAAATGTGATAACTTTACAATGTCAAGACCAGTTTGGCTAGATATTGAAAAATCGGATCTTTGTAATATTGAGCCTTTGTTTCTCTGGTGGTGTGACAGTGAATCTGTAAAACATATAAGATCTAGTAATCCGATGAACAATACAATGAAATCAATGAAATGCCCCATTAATGTGTTTAAAATATTATATAAAAAATATAAATATCCAAGAATGGGAAAAATGTGGAATTGTAAAAATTGCGGAACTTTTAGATGATAATAAAATATTGCCATTTCCAATTTTACAGATTAATTATAACCTCCCCTCGAAGGAAATATTTAATTACCTAAGAATAAAATCTTTTATTATGGGAAATGTTTTTTTGGAAAGTTCTCCATCTGATCAGTTTGTAGCATCCCACTATAAAAAAAAAAATTGCATCCAGATTTAATCAATTTACAAGAAGTCAAAGGCAAATAGATAAAGTGTTGGCAATGAATAAATGGGAGCAGGAACTCCACTTCTCATCCTCGGCTGAAGAGTGGATCTCGGCCTTACAATCAGTAAAAAGATATATACATGGGGTGAATATTCAGGAAGTATATTTTAAATTGGTATATCGTTGGTACTTGGTGCCTACTCGACTCCATAGATTTCAACCCACACTTCTACCAGATTGTTGGAGATGTGGTAGGGAGTTAGGTTCATTCTCCCACATCTGGTGGGACTGTGAGGAGTTGAAGTCTATGAAAATAACTTTATCGGAATTGGTGGATTCCATTTTGAAGGTTCAAACTGTTATCACGGCTCAAATGTTTCTGTTTCATTTAGATTTGCCAATAGTCAACATAAAACAAAAAATTCTTATGATTCATTCCTTTATGGCAATAAAAATAGTTATGGCCAGAAATTGGAGAAACATGGGTTCGTTAAACTGGCATGACATATGTATACAAATAGATTATCAATGTAGGATGGAAGCTGGGTTAGTCTCAAATAAGTTATCCAGAGAGAAATATGATGAAATTTGGGCCCCCTGGGTTAGTTATCTTAGCAGTAAAAACTCAACCCCCCTCCCATAGATAGCCACTCTTAGGTAGTACCAATGAGAATTGTTTGTAAGATAGAGGAAATGTATGTTAATTTCTCTTATTTTTGGTTTGATAGTAGAGAATGTAAATAATGTTTAAGAGTATGAAATATGGTTATATTAAATATATGTGTAAATATAAAATTTATTGTAAAGTAATATACTGTACCATATTGTAAAATCTATTTATGAAAATGCATCTGGATGGATAAAATGAAAAATAAAAATTTATATATATAAAAAAAAAGAAATATACATTTGTATTCCTAATACTATAGTGTTCCTTTAAACAATTACAATTGAAATGATTTATATAGCGTCAACATATTTCACAGACCGGAGGGCAATTGTACTGAGACACGTCATCCAGGAAGATGGTAACCTTCCTAAAGAGGTATGTTTTCAGTGATTCCTTAAATGACTGGATGCATGGGGAGAGTCTGATGGAACAGGTTATAGAATACATAGGAAGAGGGCAGCACTTAAAAAATCCTGCAGGAGTTGACAGTGCGGGAATGAGAAGATACCAGGAACATGAAATCAGAAGGGGTGAATTTGTTGAGATAAGAGTAAATGTAGTGAGGAGTGGAGTTATTGAAGAATTTTTAGGTTAGTGTTAGCAGGTTGCATTGGATCCTGAAGGGATCCCCACCTTTAGCATCATGTAGCTTGGGAGAGTAGAATACGTGCAATCCACCATAGGATAGGGACGCAAGCTTAGCAGTGTTTGCGGAAGAGGGCCATGTTTCACTCAGTGCCAAGAGATGAAATTAGGAGATTGTGAATGGCAGTAGATTTAATGGTGTTACAGACTAAGCTACCATTCTGAAATGCACAGTGAAAAGTATGGGACGTAGTAGAGTGACAAGATATGTAAAAGATTCCCAGTTGACCAGGTGAAACTCTGGGAAGGGTTGGCAACAGAGGGGGTGGAGAGAAGGATTAGGGGACACTTCCCCAGCTGCTAAATGTAAAGGAGTGACCATTAGAGATGTCGCGAACCGTCCGCGAACTTCTCTGCCTTCAACATGGATGCTGTCCAGGAAGTGGGAGGGTCTGCCGGAGATTGGCCGGGATGTGTCAGCTGACCGGAGTTCGCCGCGAACGGTTCATCTCTAGTGACCATATAAAGAAGGTTCCGAATGGGTCTTAAATGTATGTGTTTGATATTGGGATTTGGAGGAGTGAAGGGAGGTCAAACATATATGTGATACAATTGCATGGGATGAAACCAGCAGTGAATGAATTATAGAAGCAGTAATATAGATTTAGTTAGTCGATGGTGGTGGTTGGAAGGAAAAGTATGCTTTCTAAAAAGGAAAAAAGGAAAATGAATAGAAGAGGTTTTGTGACAGCAAGACAACAATTGGTGAGAATGAGAGATGGGGAATAATCAGTGCAGGAGATTGCAACAATGTTGTTTGTAGAGAGAAGCTAGCAGCTGATGACCATAATCAAGTAATTTGTAGAGTCTATATATAAAACTAAACCTAGGGGTGTATGGGTGTGTGGGTGGGTGAAGGGAGAGAGTATGTTGTTACTTGGATTGTGTGTAAGAGACTGAGGCTGTAAATGAGAAGATGTT
The DNA here is from genome assembly GCA_933207985.1 of Pelobates cultripes. NCBI lineage: Eukaryota > Metazoa > Chordata > Amphibia > Anura > Pelobatidae > Pelobates > Pelobates cultripes. The sequence goes on from OW240916.1 coordinate 245,527,599, forward strand.
AGATTGTGAAATATATGTAATGTGGGAAGGGGCATGCAGTAGGAGATAATAGTCCATCAAGTTGACAAGGAACAGATAGAGGTCTCATGACATAGATACTATGGCAGATATAATCTATCTGTAAGCTTAGCATACTACATAGAATTTTAGACAAAATATATAACAGATTAAATAACAATTGGCAAAATGAGAATGCAGCAGATATATGTGGAGTGCTGAGTAGCTTGAGTATACCAGGTGTACCTTGCATTAGTTAAGGTAATTTAGTCTCTTGAAATGCCATTTGGTGCCAGAGCCTTGATGACTAGAGTTCTCATGAGTCCTTCTGAGTTACTTGGGTTGTGTGTAATAGATTGAGGCTTGCAGCACTTAAGGTAATGCAGTCTCTTGAAATGCTCAATCATGCTGCACCCTGTATAAAACTTATTTTTATCTTTCAGGTAACTTTCAGACAACCTAAAGATGGGGGCGGGGGCTTATCCAAAATCATGCTGTGCTAAAATGAGGGGCAGTGCATAATCTGATAAGCTATTTTCTGGGACATATAGGCCAACTTAATGGAAGCATGGTTGCCATTTTAAACCTCCAAACAGAGGTCTAGCCTTAAGTCTCCCCCAAGTAGCAAGTTTAAAATCTTACACCTTTTTTTCCAAAACCTTATTATGCCAAAACCATATTATTTTAAGTCCTGCCACCAGACATACAAATATGCACCCTTGTACACAACTGTGATGGTGAGTAGTATGTGCAGGTTGTAATTTGTTTGTAACACTTCATTATTCAGCTTAATTTCAGGATCTTGTTCCCACAAAGCTTGCAAAGCATGACAGAAATGGAATTCAAAAGACCTTTAAAAAGACCACCTGGTAGTGGTAGCCTTGCCAACATGATTCCAAGAGCTTGTGAATGCATAAAAATAAGCGTATGTCAGAGTCCAACAAGCCATAGCATTCTTTAAATTGCCCCAGATGTAGAATTACACTTCTCCATAGCAAAAAGCAAATCACAAACAAGTGTCTATCTATCCACATAGAGGACCTCTCACTGTTTTTGACTTCTCTGAATAAATCTGCAAGCATTATTTTGTTCTTTGTAAAAAATATGCAGAATAATTTTGCGCTATATAACTGCCAAAAATAATAATAGTAACACTTAATAGACATAGAAATGTGTAATCAATGGTACCAAATTTATAAAACACTACAAAATGGAAGGGCCTTGTTTGTTCAAACTGTCACTATGAGTAGATGGTGCAACACAGGCTTTGAAAACAATAAATAAGATGAAATGATCTAATGTGGTCATGGTTAATTATAGCATTTCAGATATGTCTGAGGTGCATTTCCCACATTACACAGGTAGGGCTCAAAGGAACTGAGCATCATGGGAAATATAGTTCCTAAACAAGTAAGGTGCCATGGCAACCATTACTACTATTCAGAGTATGTGTTTATATGTAAATGCACATATGTGATTCGGAGATTTTAGGTAGATAACAGTGTTACAATGTCAATATTGATACATTTTAAAAATATATATTTGTCCTACTTGTATTTATGAGTACACAGAAAGAGAAGGTAGTTAATGGAGGCTTCAATGTCATGAAGGCCGGGAGACAAAAGGTTAAAGATGCCCAAAAAGGACAAAGTTCAGTTTAGAGAAGGCTACCAATAGCCAAAACGTTTTAAAAAAAAGAATATATTTCATGTTTGTCATGGATATACACAGAAAAGATGTACATTACGATCAATGTATATTTTCTTGTGAATATTATAAGCTTCTTAGTTTATATAAAGTGTGTGAAATTACAACATGGCCTAGGTGTTCTACCTCTGAATTAATTATGCTCCCGTAACTGGTTCTGTTTTTTAATTAAGCACTTAAGCAGTGCAAAGCTCATATACCTGTTTCACCAAAGACATAACTGACTGCAGATGGAGATTAAAACAGATGTATTGCCATTTGGCATGTTTCAAGAAAATTCAAAGACGTGTGCAGATTATTATTCTCAATGTTTGCCAGATCTATTTGGCATTCTGCAAGATATTTTTATGCAGTCCTTCGATACATTTTGTGTGTGTGTGTGTGTGTGTGTGTGTGTATGATGCAACATGATAAATAATAATAAAATAGGAAATTTCAATGACTTTTATTTTTAATGACTACCAATTTTATATTAGAGTGGAGGCTCATATTATGTATTATATTCTTTCTAAACTACTCTAGCAGCAAAATAGTTAATAAAGTTTGGTGGGAAAAAAAAAGGCAAATCAGAAGTAATATGCAAATGTAGAACATCTAGTAACCAATCAACATGAAGCACATTCTTTGCAGCTCCTTCAGGAACAGATAAGTTTATTTTCTGTGACATTGATGCATATTTTAACTTTATCTTAGTGTGGAGATTTACTGTGTGCATTTGCACATTTGCATGCACTTATTTCCCGAATTTCAGACATTCTTGTGATATATAGGTGTGACTACTATTTGTTTTCCTAGATTTTTACATTTTGAATCCAGCGCACAAATTTAATTCGCAAATGCGCTCAGGGGCCATTTTCTATTCTCTTTCGAAGCGAACACCTAAGTGATGTCATGAGATTTCGGCACTATTTGTTTCTCCTTGGTTTACCTCAGGAAAGTAAACAATTGTTTCGATTTGCATTTTGCAACATAGTTTACCTCAGTTTATTTCACAAATATAGTAAGCTTATTTGAATTTGGGAACTCTAAAACATTTCAGTTTCTTTATTTAAAAACTGTTTTGCTCTGGATATGAGTTCAAAAGAACCCTAAACACCTGCTATTGATATTTCTGTGATTGCAACTTCTGGCTCTATTTCAGAAGAACATTTCCAAACTATTTTAGATAATAATAAGTTTTAAATTTGATTTTAACTCCTTCCCGACCGAGGACAAACTAGGTACATCCGACAAAAATTGATCCTAAACGACCGCGGATGTACCTTTACAAAAAAAAAGATATATACATGTAATTTTATTCTAACTGTATTTTGATATTAATATATATATATATATATATATATATATATATATATATATATATTTATTTAGAATGAAATTATATATATCTATATCTATAGATTGAGAATGAAATTATATATATATATATATATATATATATGTATATAGATTGAGAATGAAATTATATAGATTTAGAATGAAATTATTTATATATATATATGTATATGTATATAGATTTAGAATGAAATTATTTATATATATATATATATATATATATATATATATATATATATATATATATAAATAAAAATAATACGAAATGTACATATGTCCATATACATAATTGCATAAATAATTTCATAAATATACAGGTAGACTTCAAATATGGAAATATGTATGTATATTTAAACTCTACGTGCATATCTATGTAATATTTTTATATAATTAAGTAATTGTATTGATTGCAATTTGGGGGACCTGCCTGGCAACCCAGGCCGAAAGTCCAGAGAATTTAATTTGCTAGCACTGTATTTAACCCTGTAACTTTCCAAGACACCCTAAAACCTGTACATGGGGGTACTGTTTTACTCGAGAGACATCGCTGAATACAAATATTAGTGTTTCAAAACTGTAAAACATATCACAGCGATGATATTATCAGTGAACGTGGCGTTGTTTGCATTTTTCACTCACAAATGGCACTTTCACTGATGATATCATTGTTGTGATAAGTTTTACTGTTTTGAAACACTCATATTTTTGTACAATAAAGTCTTCTGAGAATAACAGTATCCCTAATGTACAGGTTTTATAGTGTTTTTGAAAGTTACAGGGTCAAATATAAGGCTTGGTTTTTTTCACTTTTAAAATTTACCAGATTGCCTTTGAGAGCGTATGGTAACCCAGGAATGAGCATTACCCCCAGGATGGCCTACTATTCGCAAAAGAAGACAACCCAAGGTATTACAAATGGGATATGTTCAGTCTTTTTTTAGTAGCCACTTAGTCACAAACACTGGCCAAAATTAACGTTCATAATTGTTTTTGCATTTTTAACACACAAACAAATATAAATGTTAACTTTGGCCAGTGTTTGTGACTGAGTGGCTACTAAAAAAAGACTGGACATACCACATATTGAATACCCTGGGTTTTCTGCTTTAAAAAAATATGTACAAAAAAATGAAAAGCTCTAATGTAGTCATTGTTAACTATGGCATTTCAGATATGTCTAAAGTGCATTTCCCACATTACACAGGTAGGACTCAAAGGAACTGAGCATCATGGGAAATATAGTTCCTAAACAAGTAAGGTGACATGGTAAGCCATTATTACTATTTAGAGTATGTGTTTATATGTAAATGCACATATGTGATTCAGAGATTTATGGCAGATAACAGTGTTACAATGTCAATATTGATACATTTTAAAAATATATATTTTGAAACAGTAATGTCTTACTTGTATTTATAGCCCTATAACTTGCAAAAACTTGCGGCTCTAGATATGTAACAGATTATATGGGTCAAAGTTAGAAAAAGTGTGTTGTTTTTTTTTTCCCCCATCACATTTTATAAAAATTTTTTATAGTAATTTATGATATGATGAAAATAATGGTATATAATATGTGTGTACAGTAAATGAGTAAGAAGAAAATAACAGCTAAACACAAACACAGCAGAAATGTAAAAACAGCCCTGGTCCTTAATGGTAAGAAAATTGAAAAACAGTCACTAAGGGGTTTACAGCCATGAGCTCTATGTTAGAGACCACTGCAAAAACTGTGGTTATGGCAATTTCTCATTCAATGGCTTAAGAATCCCTTGACAGTTACCCTAGTACTCCTGCTGACCAGTTTTGGTCAACAGAAGAGTCTCAGCGAAACTTAACTAAGGGTATGAGGGTCTGGGAAGGCCACCCAGAAGTGGAATTATTGCTTTGAAAATATTGCTGACTCCCTCAAGTGTGCTAAAAGTCGCTCTTCTGGGAAAGATTTAAAAAATAAGAATGATACGCACCACCCTCTGCCTGTGAGGATGCCACACAGGCTCAGAAATCCATATTAAGAATGAAAACTGATTCCTTTCATACCTCCTCCTAGACAGACCCCAACAGAGTATACTCATAATTTCCAACCATATTTGAAGTCCACTTACGCCTCCCCATTTTTACCATACCAAGGAAGACCTTGGAGAGCTCAAGGTCAGAGAGGAGCTCTTCAAACACAATCTTCATCAAGTAAATACTCTCATATACCCTTCATTGCCATTTGGGGTATCACACTCTGGATGCCCTAAAGACAGGCCTGTCTTTTAGGGTTGCCATTCGGTAGCAGACTTAGTATGTGGAGTTGACCATCTTTAAAGTGCTTGTTGTATTTCCTACATACGTATATCTGGAGGTTCGTGATTTTAGACCGGGCATGACATCTCATTGGGTTAAGAGTTGAATATATGGGTCTAAGTGGGTAGAGCTCAACAAGTGTGGGAAGGGTAGGTGCTTCCCACCATCTTTAAACTTCACCCGACCACTGATTGTAAATCAATAGAAACATAAAGATAGATAGGCAGATGTTTCTTTATGTTGTATAACAAATAGTCAAATTATCCATTGATTCCCACCACAAAATTGTATACTGATGCTAGGTCCTCAAATGGTCCGTTGATACCAACCAATACTAACCCTAAGAGTTGATTGACTTCAGTGTTATTGGCCTTGATTTAATATTTTTGGATAAGCTTTTTTCAAATGATTTAATATTTTTGTATTACTTTTAAAATCATTTAATATTTTGAAAAATAGTTTAGTGTTTTTTGATATATTGATATATTTTTTGATATTTAAATATTTAGAAAAATCATTTAAAAAGTTTATCCAAAAATATTAATTCATTTGAAATGCTTATCCAAAGATATTAAATCGGATGTCTTCATCTACAGGTTATGCCCTTAGCGACAGAACTCATGACTGTGCTACAGCAGCAATAAGAACCGAGTCAAGAAGATTGCAAGTCAAGCACTAGCAAATGCATAAGGTCACTAGTATTCATGAATCACAAGGAAGCAAGCTCACAGTGTTTATCTCTCAATAAGGTTTCATCACTGTAACAAACCAAGTAAAACTAGTTTTCACATTTACGGTGGCTCGATCAAGAAGTCTTTGCACTATAATTAGACTGCACATGCATAATAAATCCTTGCTTTGAGACTGGAGCAACAATGATCAGATCCCCCTGTGCAAAGTTAAGACTATAAACAAATCTACAGGTTTGAAGTAAATTACAAACCTTCCACTAAACAGAAGGAAATATCTCCAGTCCTTAGAAGTGGAGTTCCCATGATAGAAACATAGAAACATAGAATGTGATAGAAGATAAGAACCATTCGGCCCATCTAGTCTGCCCAATTTTCTAAATACTTTAATTAGTCCCTGGCCTTATCTTATAGTTAGGATAGCCTTATGCCTATCCCACGCATGCTTAAACTCCTTTACTGTGTTAAAAAGCATGGTTCCCATGATTCTCTGGCTATCTATGTAATTCAAAGAATCATGGGGGTTGTAGTTCAGCAACATCAGGTGTCCTATAATGGACACAGAGCATTCTCTCTTGTACATTTTGATTGTTACAAATCACATACTTTGGACATTAGTCTATCCATCTAAGTTAACACATCATAGACCTTACACAACAAGTAATCAGCATGAAACTTGTTATGTGCCAATTTAAAGAGTTTTTAATATGTATCTGTAATACAGATACTCAAATTACAGCTAATTTTATCTACAGGAGAACATCTGTTTTGATCAATTTGAGAAATGTTTGTAGCCATTTACCATATGATGTACCAATAAAATGGAATAGTTCCTTCAGTCAATTAGATAACCACATTTATTCTTCAATCTGAAGCTGTTCCCACTGGGCTTTATGAGTTTTCGTGTTGAAGTTAAGTTGATTTCTGCCGTATCTTAGCTCCTCTGCAATTTACAATGCTACTTAAAATGCTAATGTGCCATATGATGATTCCTGTTCAGACTTGTGTTTTGGGTGTGGATTTGCTCTGCAATAAGAGGTCAAGGACAAATCCTCTTTGAAGAGTTGTTTTTGTGGTGCTCTTAGTGCTTCAGCTTAGATTTCTCATTGTTGTATGTCTGTGAGTGATGATGAAATAGTAATTCCCAATGAGAATTTAGTAAATATATTTACCAAAAATACCTCTTTGAATACTGACAGTGTCACAAATTGCTTTTTGTTGGTGTTTTCATTTATTCTCTCATCACGATATGTTACGTATTCTCCCAGGGATTTTTACATGTATATGAGCTACAGTGCATTAGTGTGTTACTGCACATCTGTGTATATATGCTAAAGTGTGTCAGTATGCCAGTGTGTGTCTCTGTATGCTTACTAGTTTGCATCTATCTATCTAACTCTATCACTCTATCACTCTATCACGTATATGAAAGTTGATGATTGCAAGTGTGCAAATCGAGGATTATGTATGTAGGATTATGCATATGTTTGTAAGCAATTAGTTATATATGTGTCTCTTATTATATTTGTGATTGTGTGGAAGAGTTAAGGACTTGTAAAGTTTTCTCTATCAGGGCCCAGAAAATTATATGGTTGACCATGGCCATTACACAAACAGTGAAAGACATCAAAGTTAAAGCTACCACTGTCTTATAGACCCAGCCATTTCTTTGCATTCTATGGGAAAATGTGTTGTCGATGATCAGAGATACAGTTTCTCTGGTAAAAGAAGTGAGCCGATGGCCTTTGAAATGTGGTGTTTTTTTCTACCGTTAATCTTTTTACAAAATACTTAGAAGAGGCTTTACAATTATAATTTGCAGTGTACGATGTAAGCATTTCTGGGTGGCATCCCTTCAAAAATGATACTATATCTTACAGTATATACTCAAGAGTGGTTAAAATAAGTTTAAATTAGTAAAATCTATGATCTATTAACAACTCACAAAGAAGATTCTATACAGCAAATAAGAAGTTGTCGGTCACACAGTTTCTTAAGATATTTTCCTGGAAATTCCAAAGCTAATTCTTTCGATGCATCATATAGATAGTGCTTTACAAAATAGATCTAAAAATACTTAGTTAAACATAGTTAATATAAAAAACATTTGCCCATTTGATGAAATTAACCAGACTTTGCTGTTTCTGCAGTTAAGGTCTTTCAGCCAGTTATAATGCTCACTTAACTTTCTATAGAGCTGCTGCATTTATAACATAGGTAGTGCTTTATGGATACAGCAGATGTTTCTATGATATTTGATTGTCAGCCTTCAACTGTGTAAGCTAACAGTTGAATTGTAACCCTCATAAATCATATATACATGGGAGGTGTTTCAGGAGTGTAATGGCACCCAGGGCATAAAAGGGTTAAACCGGCGTTTAGTAGATCTTCCCTTCCAGAGACACAGGCACAGCTACTGTAGACACCAATCCACCAAACGGAGAAGCATATGAATGCCATAAACAGCTGAACCGGAACCACACGAATGCTGTAAACAGCCGATTAGGAAAAAACATTTAAATAGGTTTACACTCCTAGCAGTCAAACTGGAACAGCATGCAGTAAATCCCCCCCCCCAAGAATGAGACAAAGCTCCATGTTGTGGGTCAAGCAGTGAACAGATAGAGCTGTGTGTTTATTGTTCTTATATACACATTCTTACACATTAGTACCACCCACAGGGGTTTGGAAACAACCAATAAATACGTACAATACACTCAGACACTCCCACACAAAATCCTCCCCTCTGCCTGTGATACAATTACCTTACGCAATGGGTAATGTAATTATCACAAACAGAGAAATACAGTTTTTCCACATTATTCATAACTTTAAAAGTATGCATCACATTTTCAGAATCAGCATACTCCAAATACAAACATACGTCAAAATCATACAAAATGGTCCAGTGGTTCAAAAGATAGATCGTAGTCCTTTGTGACCAAAGGAAACATGGCTTTTCTGCCCAAAACCAGTTCCACAGAGTCTTCTATCCTGGAGATAATTGGGAAGTAATCCAATTATCTCCAAGGACAGAGGCAAAACTCCATTAAGCACATGGCAGTAAAAAGACAGTAAAATACAATAAAATACACAAGGTTACATTAATGACATAAAATACAGACATGCAACATATGCCCAGATAGTTTAGGTCTGAGCTCACATTAATACTGAATGGCACTCAGACCACACACACATACAGTTCAATTGCCATGGAGCCAAAGTCTTTTATTACACGAATAGGCTCCATGGCATAGCTATCTGGGTTATATGAGTTCATTCAGTAAATCCAAGAATCTAACAAACGCCAGGACAGAAAATATGAATAGACCTTTCTGCATAGGAAAATAAAGTATTCAAATGCCGGTCCATAGTCAAAAGGCAGAAGGCAGGCAACCAGGCTCCTCCAATGCACAGTAGCGAGATTGGTCTCGTCACAAGGAGCAAAAAGGGTAACACTGAACTTTGGTAAAAAGAAATGGGAAGGGCAAGCTTCTGTGATAAACAATTATAAAAAATAAAAAAAAAGATTAATCTGAAAAACTAAATGAAAACCTGAGTGCCTGGATTCTACTTTAAATATATTATACATTGTTTTAGCAGTTTTCAAAGTATAATAATAGCATAGAAAGGCAAAGAGAAGCTGTTATGTTTTGGTTTCATCAAGTCCATGTGGAATGTTGTATGATTTGGTGACTCCCAAGAATCTGCCCATCCAACTTGAATCCATGAGATTAGAGTAAAAACATAGAGGCTCATGATTAAACTGAAAGAGTTTATTTTTTCTGTACCTCTGTTACTTGAGTTTGATTTTATTTTTACTAACGTTTTCAACATAATTCCAGCTTTGAAACCTGTACACAAAGCAGATCGTCTTTGCTGACTCTTAAAAATGTACATTGGATTTTAACATGATGTACTCTGTATGTGGTGAGTCAAGCTGGGAGATTTTCCTGTTGGCAGTAGAATACACTGTATTTCTCATCATTGTTTTTGGCATTTAATGTACTAATGGTAAGCACACTGTGCAACATGTGTCAGGATGCATGGTAAAAATGGACACATGATAACTTTCTTAATGTCAATAATGGCTACCATTGTGTATATGTGTGCACCAATGAATCTGATGATACTCAATTAAACTTCAAATTAAAACACCTTATGTGCAGCTAACCTTTTGTGAAACATACATTATCACATGTCACCTATCTGAGTAAAACCTTTGAAGAAGTATGAGTTTTTGCCTTTTTAAATGGCGAGTTAGGCTAGCAGCACGCATAAAATAGGATGTTGATTTTCTATTCCCATAGGTTTGTATGAAATTATAGTGAAAAAGAAGGGAGTATACAGGTACACCTGGGAACACTCTGAGTTTAACGTATATTACTCTTGTCTTTAGTGTGTATACTCCCTTCTTTTTCACTGTATTGTTATTCCTCACCTGTATATCACTATTGTCTAATTCACTATAATGGCTTCTCATAATGTATATGATGAAATAAGAAATGAAAGGAAAAAGAGGATTGATTCTCTGTTTAAGGGAGATCCACCCCCTGGGGATAGCTCCCTAAACAGAAAATTTGTCAAACTTGAGCATCTCATAGAGAAGGAAACTCGAAAATGGTGGGAGAATACCTCATTGGAACAATATGTGGCCTCTGACACCATACCTCGAGAATTGAGGATTTTAAAAACTCCAGCTTTTGGTTTAGAGGACAAATTACTAATGGAGGATTGATGAATGTTCAAAAAAATACATGATAGGTTTGGTTAATTACCAAAAAAGATCATTAAAGGTATTAGAGGAAGAGATCATTACTCCACATCTCCACTTTCAGAGAACCAAAGGCAGTGGAAAATAATTATAAGATTTTAAAAGAAAAAAATCTAAATTATAGATGAAAACATTTCAAATACAAAATCTACCAAATTTCCAAGAGATCGAGATGATTACAGAAAAGGCATCCAAAGAAATTGGTCTAAATTTAAACATCAAAATTATTATAATCAAAGAAACAAGGAAAATTCTAAAGTCCCACATTCTTAAAAGTTTCACCTTAATGGCAAAACTAGACATAATTCTTCAAATTCTAATTCCACTTCTAATTATTCATCTAATCGTATCTCTAATTACACTTCTAATTCTAATCATGATTTTCGTTCCAACTCTAATTCTAATTCAAATTCCAATTCTCGATTTTCTAAAAAAAAATATTTTCAAACATCCCTTCATGACATTCAAGATATTTTTTTAGACAGGGGGCCAGACCTAAGATCAGGTCCACTTCAAACTCAAAACAGGTTTCAGGCGTTAACATCACCAATAAATAAAAGACCACACTCAGAAGTAGAGGAAGACGAAACATCACTACAACTCTCATACAGACAGAACTAAACAATACAGAGGGCATTTTTAATCTATCAAATGTTACGCTCTCACCTTATGAACTGTCACTATTAAAGAGAGGACTCAAATTTGCCCCGACTTCTAATTCTAATTCTTTCAATCTATATCTGGACAACCAAAAATTCCTAAAAAAGTTGACAATTTAGAAATTTTTCAAGAGCAGAAATCAGCATAATAATCCAAATGTAACAACACATACCAGATACCATGGACAATAATATTAATTCTACACAGGAGACAGGTATCATACACACATCATTAAAACCACGCTCTCAATTCTTTCCTTGGGCAGCTAAAAGCAAATATCTAGACCTCTTCAATGAACTAGTACAGGAAGATTTGGATAACATAACTGATAATGGCTTTAAATCTAATCTTACTAACAAGGAAAGATTAGCATTAAAATCTTTAATTGACAACCACAACTTAGTCATAAAGAAAGCGGATAAGGGAGGTGGCACCATCATCATGGACAGACCATATTATATGGAGGAGGCATATCAAATTTTGAATGACCTCAATACTTATGAAATTTTAAAATGTAACCCTACATTTAATTTTCTGCGGGAGTTAAGAGAATTGCTCTAGACAGGTTTAGAAGGGGATGTCATCAGTAAAGATGAATTCGATTTCATCTTTAACCCCAACTGTAAGCTACTGATTTTTCTACTTCCTGCCGAAGATTCACAAAAGCCTCACAAAACCCCCAGGCCGCCCTATCATTAGCGGTATTAATTCATTGTCTTGTAATCTATCCGAATATGTGGATTTTTTTTCCTTCAACCTTATGTTCCTTTAAGTAATACTTATATTAAAGACACTAAGAATATTTTGCAGGATTTACAACATATCCAATGGAAATCCACATTTATATTGGCAACGGCAGAGATTACGGCCTTATATTCCAACAATCCACATCAGAAAGGAATAGTGACCATAAAGTAGATTCTTGGTTCCCATAAACATTTACAAGAGACACAAATTAATTTTCTCGTAAATTGTATTGCATTTGTACTTACACAGAATTTCTTTTGGTTTAATGGGCAGTATTTTTTACAACGATATGGCATCGCCATGGGTACTAAGTTTGCCCCCCGTTTTGCCAACTTTTATGTGTCCCATTGGGAGCATCATTATATTAAGTTGGGGTTCCACCCTGGGGGCAGACTGGTCCTGTGGCGGCGGTACATAGACGACGTATTGTTAATTTGGGAGGTAACCGTGGAAAGTTTAAATACTTTCTTTTAATATATCAACCAAAACGATTATAACTTAAAATTTACCTTCAATTCGAATACAACCTCGATAGATTTTTTAGATCTCACTATTTATGTAAGTCAAAATCACTTAAAAACCAAAACATTTTTCAAACCCACTGATTGCAACACAGAAATAGATTATTCCAGTTCCCACCATTCTGCTTGGCTCACCAATATCCCCAAAAGCCAGTTAATTTGTTTTAGAAGAAACTGCACTGATGTTGAAACTTTTTCACAACAAGCTCAGATTATAAAAACCTGTTACCTGGAAAAAGGTTACAATGTAAGCAAGTTAAATTCTGATGAACAGATTGTATTAAACACTGATAGATCTCTCCTCTAACAAGACAATACTAGTCAGTATCATGAGAAAAAACACAATACTCAAAATAATAAATTCTAATTTGCTTTTATAACTCAATACAATGCTCAAGCTGAAAAGATCGAAACAATTCTTAGGAAGTATTGGTATAGTCTAGACAAAGATGATTTACTTATGGACATTTTACCAAAATTTCCTACAGTAATATACAAACGAGCAACTATTTTAAAAAACAAACTGACCCCTAGTCTCCTTCCTTCGAATCCTCCTCCCTCCTCCAATTTATTCAAAAATTTTATACGTTTTTTTTTTTTTTTTTTTTTGCTGTGGGCATTGTTCCACATGTAAATACCAAAAAATAAAAATTTTAAATTTTATAGGTACATATACTAAGAAATTTTATCATATTAAAAAATACATCCAATGCTCCTCCACTTTTGTGATTTATTTATTACAATGTGGGTGTGGAGCTCAGTATGTGGGTCGTACCACACGTAAGCTCCATGTTAGATTGTTGGAGCATTTTAATAATATTAAAAAGGGTAAATTGGATCATAGTGTACCAAAACATTGCAATTTCTGTTCTTTTTTTCACTGGGATAAATTTTTAGCATTTGGTATAGACCAGATTGATTTAGGTTGGGGGGGGTGGGGGTGATAAATTACAAGATCTTATTCGTCAAGAAGTTTTTTTGATTTACAATTTTAAAACTTTGAAACAAGGTCTGAATGCTGAAATAGACCTTCAGGGTCTTATATAATGTGCTCTTTTTCCTTCCAGTCCTTTTATGTGTTTTACACATTATATATATATATATATATGTATTTAAATACATTATGTTGGTTATTGAAGATACTGTGCTGTTGGTTTATTTATTTTTATATTTTTTATAGTTATTGTAGCGGATGGCACTGGGCTGTCCTGCAAATGTATTGTGAATAACTGCATTCGTGTGATCTGCGGTTGTTATGTGTGTTTAAAAGAATTGTATTCCTCTGATTGTTCGGTAGAATCATTCAAATAAACTAAGGGAATGAAACTACCGAACAATCAGACCTCCCCTGTGTAAAGTGTTTCCTCAATTACCCGTTGCAACATTGTTGCGAACGGGTAATTGACAAGTTAAGTAGCCGTCCTTTGTTCTCGGGGGTGGCCGCCATTCGACAAACGAACACGTGGCGGCGGCCATTTTAAAACTCCCGAACAGCGGTGTTTTGCCGTCGAGTGTCTGGAACTCAAATCGGACACTCGACTAGGTGAACACCGCTGAATCCTCCACAAGCCCGGTCCGTTCGGTTGCTAACTACCGAACGGCCCCTCGTTCGGTAGATAGAAAGAACCGAACGAGGGGATTCAGGCGAACCCTCCCTAGTCTCTATAGCTAAAGGATTTCGTGCAATTTGTTCCCTTATTCCCATTCGCATGGAACCGCATTCGGCTATCTCAGTCAGTGCGGTCGGTCATTTTATTCCCTCCATACATTTCCCGAACCCCTGGTCTGATCTGGGTGATTTTTGGATATGTTGCTCACCCAGATCAGGGCTATCAGGGGATGTAGGATTTAAAGGGGTACCCCTACGTTTAGGGGTACATCCAGAAACGGGGGGAATTGCTAGACTGGATAAGGGGATTATGATGCAGGCTGAGGGGAGGAGATGTGTGGGAGGTTACCAGGACAGGATTGGCTACTGTACTAATGATTGTAAATCCCTCCCTTGCATGGGAGCATGCTTTAAAAGGACAGTGTGGATTAAAAGATTTCAGTTCTGCTCCTGAAACTGTGTGTCGTCCAGTTATTGGGATTGCTGTGGGGATATTGCTGTTATTTTACCTGCTGGAAATCTTGCCTGTGGATTTATTATTTACTTGTTCCTGAGCCTCACTTGGATTATAAGCGGAGATAACCTGGGGAATATTGCCTCTCCGCTACAGTTATATTATATTTTTTTATTTTTATTTTCTGCAGAATTACATATAATTTTTATATAATTTTATCTGTTCATATTTTCCAGCAGCACAGTATATAAATTAGATTTTCTATGGCATTCTGTTAAGTGTCATTCTCTTTATTGTATTATTCGGTTTCAAGGCGACTAATGGCATGGCTGTGATTGACCAGTGCAGCATGTGACCCAGCCTCAATAGAAGCTGGTCACTTAGTATTAGTAAATTATGCCACTACTCGCTATACCGTGAGTAGGGGCGTGTCTATTAAACAGTTAGCAGCCTGTGGCTACTAATTTTTATTTGGCCTTTTTTGGGGCTGAAATAAGAAGATTTTAGAAGCAAGAAGACATCAAATGGTAAGTCTATTTTTTTTTACAGTTATTTAGACAAGGGTCCCCCCTTATTATTTTTAGGATGAGGGGGTTGGGGTTATTTTTTTGGGGAGAGGGGGGTGACTAGTGGTTTGGAGACCCCTAGTCACCTGGGGGGATTTTTGTTATGGCCCCCACCCACCGCTCAGGGGTGGGGGCCAGGGGGAGGACATTAGGTCCCCCCCCCAATTTTTATTTATTGGCCCCCACCCACCGCTCAGGGGTGGGGGTCAGGGGAGGACATTAGGTCCCCCCCCAATTTTTATTTATGGCCCCCACCCACTGCTTAGGGGTGGGGGCCAGGGAGGAGGACAGTAGCCCCCCCCGAATTCTTATTTATGGCCCCCACCCACCACACAGGGGTGGGGGCCAGGGGGAGGACAGTAGATCCCCCCTTCCACATTCTTATTTATGGCCCCCATCCGTCAAACAGGGGTGGGGGCAATAGTTTTTTTTTTTTTTTTTAATCTTTACTTAGTATTAGTAAATGTGACTGAAAGACCAATTAAGGTGACCAATTTAGGTTGTTCAGCCTTTTGGTAGATAGAAACATAGAAACATAGAAACATAGAATGTGACGGCAGATAAGAACCATTCGGCCCATCTAGTCTGCCCAATATGTGTGAATTAGGGAGTTATCTACTAAGCGGCTGCTTATTTTATGTTATTTTTAAGTGATTTCCCTATCCACATTTGTCCTACTCTTACCCTAATTTTACTTCCTTTTGCAGCCCTCTTGCCCTTTCCAGGAGTTTTTTAGAGCCATTTTTGTGGCCAAAAGTTCGGGTCCCCATTGACTTCAATGGGGTTCTGGGTCAAGTTCGAGCCCGATCCCGGACTTTTTTTAAAATTTCGGCCGAAACCGCCGAACCCGAACATCCAGGTGTCCGCTCAACTCTAGTTATCGTTATGCGCATGATTTTCCTATTAACATGCGCAAGCTCTATTGCCGATTGTATTCACTCTCATATGTACCGCTACGTCATCTACATTTTCCCAGACGCACAGGAAATGCGTCTTTGCATTCCACAGTGGAATACACGCCATTAGGTGAAACGGACTCATGAAGATTTCCAGCACTATAAGAAGAATTCCATATGAGGAGTCACCACAGATCCCTGAAGAAGTCACCCTATTGGACGAAACGCTTTGGATCTTTCTTTCTTTCTTTTTATGGACTTTAATTTTATATATACCCTGTTTTATCTTTGTTTTATTTCCTGCTGCTGAAGTTGGTTACCCCAGACCCACTACGCTACTATTGAGTTCAACTTGACGTGCAATCACATAAAGTGTATTTGTTTTCTAATTTTACATCAGTATGTGTGGCCTTTTTACTCCACATATTTATGGATCCCCATCATTTTAGAGCCACCATCCTCTCCATCCATTTAACCCCTGGTGGCGTAAGAAGCTCGATTCATCTTTTGTTTGTGAGTTTTCTACCTTACATCACCAATTTTGTATTCAAATACTGTATTACGCTATGTTATGTTTATCATTATTGTAAATCTGCCAAAGATCCTTTTTCCCTGGATTATATTTTCCAGGTTGTTTTGAGAATTTTTACATTTACTGGGTGTTTTTCCACTTTCCTTTTTGTCATTGTATGAAATTATAACCTAATAGCCATTTTACCACACTCTAATTAGTGATATTGAATCTAGAGAGTGCTACTAATTTTCCATTATCAGCACGGTTTATTTTATTACAAGTGGAGTTAAAACTCCCTTGGACAAGATTTCCTCACTCAATGTGCACCAGTGTCCTTTGTAACACCTCATTGTGTACTTCTGTCTGGCTGATATAACTTCTTCTGGCTGATATACTTCTGGTGATGGTAGGAAAAGGATGGAGGAACATGGAGCCATGGAGGAATACAAAAATATAATATTCAGGGATATTAAGATTTTGTGAAACAGCTTCTTAATTCAAAAAGAGATCTCACTGACATTTTTGGGTCGAGGATTTTTTCCCCTAATTTGTTGAAAAATTTAAATGTGTCTTAAACAATTTTTTTTTGCCTTTATTTGGATCAACAGCAAAACCTGATGTGAGAAAGGCTGAACTTAATTAGTCTTTTTCCAGCATATATTTCTATGAAACTATGTAACAAGAGTGTTAGGAATACTAACCTGTATTCCTAAAGCTATAGTGCCCCTGTCCCTAGTTATATATAAGTCTTCTCCCTTTTCTGTTAAAATTATTAGAATAAAGGTCTTATACACCTTTGTTCAGCATCAAGACTCACCTCTCTGCCTCCCATTATGTCATTGAGGAGGCATGGCCTCCTCCAGTGATGATCCAATTGAATGCTCCTCAATGACCTGATTCATATGAGTGGTAAGTGCAATGTGGGCATCCAATGCTTCTCATAGGAAAGCATTGAAATCAGTGCTTTCTTATGAGCTTCTGTGTCATTTGACTTGGTTAGTGCAGAGGACGTTACTCTACTAGTGGCTTAGGCCATATCTAAACATATACCACGGTATGGGCTCAATGACTTGTAACTACGACATCTCACAATTTTATGTTAAATCGTTTTTTATTTTGAGTGCAAACATGTTATTAAGCATACACATTTTTTGGGTGTATAGACATTAGTCAACTTATTTTTTTGATCAAGTTAGGGTGAACGCATATTATCGCCTTCGCAGAGGCATAGTCATATTGCGTAAGGTAAAACAGAACTTTAGGTAACATAGCAATTCTGAACTGGGTTGCAATTTGGCTACAGTAACAATCTGTGAAGCATCGTGCCCACTCAGGGACCGTCTTAGAGTTGTGAGGTTTATTCATCAAAACTCTTGCGAGCGTGGTCTGTGTAGGAGTTGTATTCGTGCTGTGTTTGTGAGCCTTGCGGTCGGTGTTTTCAAGGTGGTGCTTGGTGTGGGATAGAGTGCGTCTCGTGTCTTTTAGTAGTTCAGGTTTGTCTACTTGGCCGTCTGGTGTGAGTGACTGGCCTCTGTTGTGAGTAGAGTCGCGTGTTGGGTTGTTCGTCGGGCCATCAGCTTTGAAGTGCGCTAATGTGTGCTTGAGAAGCAGGTATGCGTGTGTTAGTTTGTGTGCGACCTTAGTCGTCGGCTCTGTGTCCTACTTCGTGGCTGGAATTAGGTGTGTGCTTCGGGAGGATCTGCTTCCCTAGTCTACGGTCTGTCTCGGTCCGTGTCAGGTATATTGGGCAGGGAAGGGAAAAACGAGAAGGAAAAAAAAAAGAGGGAGGGTGGGGGGTTGTTGTTGTACCTGCTTGTGCGGTATTCCCCAGCCTCTGCTCCAGGTCTCTCCGCCCCAGGGGCCCTCCCTGAAGCTCCTGCACGGTCACTCCGTATTTGTGTTCTTGTCGTTCAGGTTGTGGTGAGTAGTTGTAGGAATTCGTTGGATGAAATATGTCTCAGCCAGTAGAACCAGCGCTTAGTGTATTTTTCATTTGCGTGTACTGTGGTTGCCTTCAGATTTTCGAATTTTCTGGTATCTTCCACCTCCTCCACCATCTCTTGATTGAGGGGGTGCATGGTTGTTTCCAATAGATGGGGATTATTATTATTTTATTATTTATATAGCGCCACCAGATTCCGTAGTGCTGTACAAAGGGTGTCACGATTCGGGGAACCCAACACGCTGGCACACACACACACACACACACACAGAAAATGTGCTGTACCGGACCTTAGAGTGGCCGGGCTAAGCACGCTAAGAGTAGTCAGGAGACAAGCCAAGTAAAGGGAACCAGAAAACGGGAGAACGAGAAACAAGCCGAGGTTAAAGGAGTGGAGAAGACAGATAATCGGAATAACGAGCCAAATAATCAGTAACCAGAGAGCAAAACGAGAACACTACGCTACAGGTATCACAAGACCACAACAGGGCACTGAGAGACAGGAAAGGTGAGTATAAATACCCTTGGTTTAATTCTGATTGGATAACTTCCAATCAGAATTAACAATCACACGTGGGGGATATCTATACCTCCCACTGTGATTGTGGTACTGTTTCTTTAACGCCGGGTCACTCACGTGACCCTGGCGTTTACTTAATTCATTGACCTCCCAGCGTGCAGCGTTATACATGCTGCCGCTGGGGGGCGTGGAGGACGCTGGCGGCGAGCGGCACAGAGGAGACGCCGCTCGCCGACAGGTAAGCAGAGGGGAGACCGCGGGCGGCGATGGACTGAGGGTGAGTGCTGCAAGTGGCGTGCAGCCTCCCCTCCTAGCCGCCCGCGGATCCCTGACAAAGTGTGGATTAACAGATATTTAATTGTAACCAGACAACTCGACGTACAGGAACAGAGAGGATCCCTGACATAACCCCCTCCTCGAGGCCCGCCCAAGGGGCGGGAAGCCGAAGGCTTCGAAGGGAACCGCGCATGAAAGGAGTGGATCAAAGAGGGCGCATTCAAGTCAGAGGCAGAAACCCAGGACCGCTCCTCAGGGCCGTAACCCTTCCAATCAACCAGATACTGCAACCGACCCCGAGAAAAACGAGAATCAAGCAGAGCAGCTACTTCGTAAACGTCATTAGAGACAGCGCGGAGGGAATCTGGACGCCTGAGAGGACCAGAGAATCGATTACAGAGCAGGGGCTTCAAAAGGGAGGTGTGGAAAGTGTTCGGTATACGCATGGAAGGAGGCAAGGCCAGGGAGTAGGACACAGGATTGACCCTACGTAATACCTTATAGGGGCCAAGGAACCTGGACGCGAATTTCATTGAGGGCACCCTGAGGTGGAGATTCTTAGAGGACAACCAAACTCTATCACCCGGGACATAAGAGGGAGCAGCACCCCTACGACGATCAGCAAATTTCTTCTGAGTAGCAGTCGCACGAGACAGAGTAGCATGGACCTGATCCCACATCTTCCGTAAGGAGGTGAGGTGCTCGTCCAAAGCGGGTATTCCCTTGTCGGAGAACACGCCGGGAAGGACAGAGGGTTGGAACCCATAAGCAACCATAAAAGGACTTAAGCCAGTGGACGAATGAGTCACAGTGTTCCTGGCGAATTCAGCCCAAGGAAGGAGGTGAGACCAGTTGTCCTGGTGTGCATTCGTGAAGCAACATAAATATAACTCCACAGATTGATTCGCCCGTTCGGCCGCTCCATTAGATTGTGGATGATAGGAGGAAGTAAACGACAAGGAAATCCCCATCTCCGCACAAAAGCCCCTCCAGAACCGAGAGACAAATTGAGGACCCCTGTCAGATACGATATCCTGTGGTATACCATGCAAGCGGAAAACCTCTTTGGCAAATACCTGAGCCAACTGAACCGCAGAAGGTAGTTTCTTAAGTGGAATAAAGTGTGCCATTTTAGAGAATCTATCAGTCACAGTCAAAATTACTGTCATTCCATCGGATGAAGGAAGATCCACAATAAAGTCCATGGATAAGTGGGTCCATGGTTTCTTGGGTACGGATAAAGGCATTAGGAGTCCCGGGGGTTTGACATTAGGGGACTTACACTGTGCACAAACACGACAAGCCTGCACATAATCCACCAAGTCTTGCTTAAGTGAAGGCCACCAAAACTGTTGAAGGAGACCCTTGTATGTTTTGGTAAGCCCTGGGTGGCCAGCCGTTTTGGCGGTGTGAAATAAAGCTAACAATTTCTTTCTATCTTTCTCTTTCACGTATAATCTACCAACAGGTGTCTCAGAGGGAGCTTGGGTTTGGTATGCCTTGATACCATCAAGGAAAAGAGACGAAATAACTAAACGGGTAGCAGCTATTATCTTAGACGTGGGTACAATGGGTTCAGGAGTGGGGGCGATAGACTCCAAAGGTTCGTATTGTCGGGAGATAGCATCAGCCTTGACATTACGGTACCCAGGCCTATATGTGATAATGAACTGAAAGCGTGAAAGAAATAAGGACCATCTGGCTTGACGAGAGGACAACCTTTTAGCATCAGCTATATAGGAGAGATTCTTATGATCAGTTATAACCAGGATTTTGTGTCTAGCTCCTTCTAATAAGTACCTCCACTCTTTAAATGCCATCACAATAGCTAATAGTTCCCTATTCCCGACGTCGTAATTCTTTTCCGAATCAGACAGTTTTTTAGAAAAGTAACAACAGGGATGGAGGGGTTCGTTATAGGATAATCTTTGTGATAATACAGCTCCTATACCTGATTCTGAAGCGTCTACTTCCATTATAAAGGGAAGGGAAGGATCAGGATGGTGTAGCACAGGAGCAGTGGCAAATGCCTTTTTGAGGGTTTCGAAGGCTTTGATGGCTTCAGGAGTCCAAACCCTGGGGTGCAAACCCTTTTTAGTTAGTTTAGTGATAGGAGAAATGACCGATGAAAAGTTTTTAATAAACCTGCGATAATAATTGGCAAAGCCTATAAATCGCTGTATTGCCTTAAGACCTTGAGGGAGAGGCCAAGACAATATGGCTTCTAATTTAGAAGGATCCATACTGAACCCCTGTTCAGAAATGATGTACCCTAGGAATTGTACTGATTTCTGGTCAAATAAACATTTCTCCAATTTACAATAAAGACAGTTCTGTAGCAATCTCTTAAGTACCTTCCTCACATGGGCATGATGTGACTCCAAATCAGGAGAGAATATGAGTATATCATCGAGATAAACCACAGCACAGACATGCAGTAGATCTCTAAGGACATCATTTATGAAGTCCTGAAAGACAGCAGGAGCATTACACAGTCCAAAAGGCATGACTAGATACTCGTAATGCCCACTGCGTGTAT
The DNA here is from genome assembly GCA_933207985.1 of Pelobates cultripes. Taxonomy (NCBI): domain Eukaryota; kingdom Metazoa; phylum Chordata; class Amphibia; order Anura; family Pelobatidae; genus Pelobates; species Pelobates cultripes. Next base: position 245,549,634 of record OW240916.1, read on the forward strand.
TGAACGCTGTCTTCCATTCATCATTTTCTTTTATCCGAACCAAGTTGTAAGCCCCCCTGAGGTCTAGTTTAGTAAAATATCTAGAACCTTTAACACGGTCAAATAACTCAGCAATGAGAGGGATAGGATAAGCATTTTTAATTGTTATATTATTCAGGCCCCTATAGTCTATACATGGTCTCAAATCGCCCTCCTTCTTGGCAACAAAAAAGAAACCAGCACCAGCCGGAGAGGAGGACCTTCTGATAAAACCTTTACGTAAGGATTCCTGTATGTACTCCTCCATGACCTGGTTTTCTTTCTCAGAAAGCGGGTAGACCTTACCCCTAGGAGGCATCGTTCCAGGTAACAAATTTATGGCACAATCATAATCCCGGTGTGGGGGTAGTTTATCAGCTTCCCTCTTTTCAAAGACCAATGCGAGGTCTGCATACACAGGAGGGACAGAAACAGAAAGTGGTTTAGCTGTAGGCACATTAAGTAAACAAACGGGATGTAAACGGGCCATACAGTCTTGTTGACAAGATACCCCCCAGGAGAGTATATCTAGAGAATCCCAATCGAGTACCGGGTTATGCTTAACTAACCAGGGAAAACCCAGAATGATGGAAGCTGTAGGGGAGTCAATTATTTGGAAGGCTATCCTTTCTTTGTGTAAGGCACCCACGACCATAACCATTTCTTGGGTTTCATGGGTCACCAGAGGTTTATCAAGTGGTCTACCATCTATGGCCTCAATGGCCAAGGGTGTGGCCTTTTGGATCAAATTCAAGGCTGCGGTTTTAGCAAAGTTCTCATCCATAAAGCTGTCTGCAGCACCTGAATCGATCAAGGCTTTAGTTGTTATCGTGGTTTTATTGACCAAAAGAGAAACCGTTATAAATGGTCTAGAGATGGACATATGAGGGGAAAAAACCATAACACCCGAGGCCGACCCCTCTCTAGGCCTTAGGTGCTGGAGTTTCCCTGCAAACTAGGAGGGTTTCTTCGGAGATGCCCCCTCTTACCACAATAAAGGCACAAACCCTCCCTTCTGCGGTACGTTCTTTCAGCTTCAGATAAGCCTACAGCACCTAATTGCATGGGTTCGGGAGGTGGTTGATTAGGGGGAGGTAATGCTAGCAATGCAGTACTGGGTAAAGCAGGTAACCCCTGTGTATTCATCCTTCTTTGACTATGCCTCTCTCTGATACGGTTGTCAATTAGAATGACATAATCTATTAAATCATCCAGAAGAACAGGCATTTCCCTGGATGCTATTTCATCTAATATGTAAGCGGCCAAACCCTCCTGAAAAGCTGTTACGAGAGCGTCGTTATTCCAGACCACTTCAGCTGCCAGAGTGCGGAATTCAATGGTATAATCCGCTACAGACCTATTACCCTGTCGAACCCTAAGCAGAGCTTTGCCAGCAGAAGCAACCCGGCCGGGTTGGTAAACGTACTTTTAAAAGCTGTTAAGAAGTCTGAAAAGGACATTGGGGACGTATTCTCCCACATGGGATTAGCCCATGCTAGAGCTTTCCCGGACAAATGGTTAATCAAAAAAGCAATTTTGGTTCTTTCAGTGGGGTAGGAACGAGGATTCATCACCAAATGAATATCAATTTGGTTGAGGAAACCACGGCACAATGCTGGATCACCGCTATAGCGCTGAGGTAGCGTCATGTGAACCACGTGAGCAGGAGCGGGTACTGGATCAGAAATGGGTTCTGGCACAGCAGCAACAGCTTCTTGGACGGCAGGTTGCAAGTGGGCAGTACGAGCCAGTATGGTTTGTAAAGCCTGGGCAAACTGATCCATACGGTGGTCTAAACCATCCATTCTAGCCTCCTGATTTACTAACAGCTGTGGAATGTCAGCAGGTTCCATGGTGGCCCTGTTGTAATGTCACGATTCGGGGAACCCAACACGCTGGCACACACACACACACAGAAAATGTGCCGTACCGGACCTTAGAGTGGCCGGGCTAAGCACGCTAAGAGTAGTCAGGAGACAAGCCAAGTAAAGGGAACCAGAAAACGGGAGAACGAGAAACAAGCCGAGGTCAAAGGAGTGGAGAAGACAGGATAATCGGAATAACGAGCCAAATAATCAGTAACCAGAGAGCAAGACGAGAACACTACGCTACAGGTATCACAAGACCACAACAGGGCACTGAAAGACAGGAAAGGTGAGTATAAATACCCTTGGTTTAATTCTGATTGGATAACTTCCAATCAGAATTAACAATCACATGTGGGGGATATCTATACCCCCCACTGTGATTGTGGTACTGTTTCTTTAACGCCAGGGTCACGTGAGTTTACTTAATTCATTGACCTCCCAGTGTGCAGCGTTATACATGCTGCCGCTGGGGGGCGTGGAGGACGCTGGCGGCGAGCGGCACAGAGGAGACGCCGTTCGCCGACAGGTAAGCAGAGGGGCGACCGCGGGCAGCGATGGACTGAGGGTGAGTGCCCTGACAGTTGTAAAGAAACATGCTTAAAGGAGCACTATAGGGTCAGAAACACAAACATGTATTCCTGACCCTATAGTGTTAACACCACCATCTAGCCCCCCTGGGCCCTTCATGCCTCAA
>OW240916.1:245552313-245575058 GCA_933207985.1 Pelobates cultripes
TCGAGGATTTTTTCCCCTAATTTGTTGAAAAATTTAAATGTGTCTTAAACAATTTTTTTTTGCCTTTATTTGGATCAACAGCAAAACCTGATGTGAGAAAGGCTGAACTTAATTAGTCTTTTTCCAGCATATATTTCTATGAAACTATGTAACAAGAGTGTTAGGAATACTAACCTGTATTCCTAAAGCTATAGTGCCCCTGTCCCTAGTTATATATAAGTCTTCTCCCTTTTCTGTTAAAATTATTAGAATAAAGGTCTTATACACCTTTGTTCAGCATCAAGACTCACCTCTCTGCCTCCCATTATGTCATTGAGGAGGCATGGCCTCCTCCAGTGATGATCCAATTGAATGCTCCTCAATGACCTGATTCATATGAGTGGTAAGTGCAATGTGGGCATCCAATGCTTCTCATAGGAAAGCATTGAAATCAGTGCTTTCTTATGAGCTTCTGTGTCATTTGACTTGGTTAGTGCAGAGGACGTTACTCTACTAGTGGCTTAGGCCATATCTAAACATATACCACGGTATGGGCTCAATGACTTGTAACTACGACATCTCACAATTTTATGTTAAATCGTTTTTTATTTTGAGTGCAAACATGTTATTAAGCATACACATTTTTTGGGTGTATAGACATTAGTCAACTTATTTTTTTGATCAAGTTAGGGTGAACGCATATTATCGCCTTCGCAGAGGCATAGTCATATTGCGTAAGGTAAAACAGAACTTTAGGTAACATAGCAATTCTGAACTGGGTTGCAATTTGGCTACAGTAACAATCTGTGAAGCATCGTGCCCACTCAGGGACCGTCTTAGAGTTGTGAGGTTTATTCATCAAAACTCTTGCGAGCGTGGTCTGTGTAGGAGTTGTATTCGTGCTGTGTTTGTGAGCCTTGCGGTCGGTGTTTTCAAGGTGGTGCTTGGTGTGGGATAGAGTGCGTCTCGTGTCTTTTAGTAGTTCAGGTTTGTCTACTTGGCCGTCTGGTGTGAGTGACTGGCCTCTGTTGTGAGTAGAGTCGCGTGTTGGGTTGTTCGTCGGGCCATCAGCTTTGAAGTGCGCTAATGTGTGCTTGAGAAGCAGGTATGCGTGTGTTAGTTTGTGTGCGACCTTAGTCGTCGGCTCTGTGTCCTACTTCGTGGCTGGAATTAGGTGTGTGCTTCGGGAGGATCTGCTTCCCTAGTCTACGGTCTGTCTCGGTCCGTGTCAGGTATATTGGGCAGGGAAGGGAAAAACGAGAAGGAAAAAAAAAAGAGGGAGGGTGGGGGGTTGTTGTTGTACCTGCTTGTGCGGTATTCCCCAGCCTCTGCTCCAGGTCTCTCCGCCCCAGGGGCCCTCCCTGAAGCTCCTGCACGGTCACTCCGTATTTGTGTTCTTGTCGTTCAGGTTGTGGTGAGTAGTTGTAGGAATTCGTTGGATGAAATATGTCTCAGCCAGTAGAACCAGCGCTTAGTGTATTTTTCATTTGCGTGTACTGTGGTTGCCTTCAGATTTTCGAATTTTCTGGTATCTTCCACCTCCTCCACCATCTCTTGATTGAGGGGGTGCATGGTTGTTTCCAATAGATGGGGATTATTATTATTTTATTATTTATATAGCGCCACCAGATTCCGTAGTGCTGTACAAAGGGTGTCACGATTCGGGGAACCCAACACGCTGGCACACACACACACACACACACACAGAAAATGTGCTGTACCGGACCTTAGAGTGGCCGGGCTAAGCACGCTAAGAGTAGTCAGGAGACAAGCCAAGTAAAGGGAACCAGAAAACGGGAGAACGAGAAACAAGCCGAGGTTAAAGGAGTGGAGAAGACAGATAATCGGAATAACGAGCCAAATAATCAGTAACCAGAGAGCAAAACGAGAACACTACGCTACAGGTATCACAAGACCACAACAGGGCACTGAGAGACAGGAAAGGTGAGTATAAATACCCTTGGTTTAATTCTGATTGGATAACTTCCAATCAGAATTAACAATCACACGTGGGGGATATCTATACCTCCCACTGTGATTGTGGTACTGTTTCTTTAACGCCGGGTCACTCACGTGACCCTGGCGTTTACTTAATTCATTGACCTCCCAGCGTGCAGCGTTATACATGCTGCCTCTGGGGGGCGTGGAGGACGCTGGCGGCGAGCGGCACAGAGGAGACGCCGCTCGCCGACAGGTAAGCAGAGGGGAGACCGCGGGCGGCGATGGACTGAGGGTGAGTGCTGCAAGTGGCGTGCAGCCTCCCCTCCTAGCCGCCCGCGGATCCCTGACAAAGTGTGGATTAACAGATATTTAATTGTAACCAGACAACTCGACGTACAGGAACAGAGAGGATCCCTGACATAACCCCCTCCTCGAGGCCCGCCCAAGGGGCGGGAAGCCGAAGGCTTCGAAGGGAACCGCGCATGAAAGGAGTGGATCAAAGAGGGCGCATTCAAGTCAGAGGCAGAAACCCAGGACCGCTCCTCAGGGCCGTAACCCTTCCAATCAACCAGATACTGCAACCGACCCCGAGAAAAACGAGAATCAAGCAGAGCAGCTACTTCGTAAACGTCATTAGAGACAGCGCGGAGGGAATCTGGATGCCTGAGAGGACCAGAGAATCGATTACAGAGCAGGGGCTTCAAAAGGGAGGTGTGGAAAGTGTTCGGTATACGCATGGAAGGAGGCAAGGCCAGGGAGTAGGACACAGGATTGACCCTACGTAATACCTTATAGGGGCCAAGGAACCTGGACGCGAATTTCATTGAGGGCACCCTGAGGTGGAGATTCTTAGAGGACAACCAAACTCTATCACCCGGGACATAAGAGGGAGCAGCACCCCTACGACGATCAGCAAATTTCTTCTGAGTAGCAGTCGCACGAGACAGAGTAGCATGGACCTGATCCCACATCTTCCGTAAGGAGGTGAGGTGCTCGTCCAAAGCGGGTATTCCCTTGTCGGAGAACACGCCGGGAAGGACAGAGGGTTGGAACCCATAAGCAACCATAAAAGGACTTAAGCCAGTGGACGAATGAGTCACAGTGTTCCTGGCGAATTCAGCCCAAGGAAGCAGGTGAGACCAGTTGTCCTGGTGTGCATTCGTGAAGCAACATAAATATAACTCCACAGATTGATTCGCCCGTTCGGCCGCTCCATTAGATTGTGGATGATAGGAGGAAGTAAACGACAAGGAAATCCCCATCTCCGCACAAAAGCCCCTCCAGAACCGAGAGACAAATTGAGGACCCCTGTCAGATACGATATCCTGTGGTATACCATGCAAGCGGAAAACCTCTTTGGCAAATACCTGAGCCAACTGAACCGCAGAAGGTAGTTTCTTAAGTGGAATAAAGTGTGCCATTTTAGAGAATCTATCAGTCACAGTCAAAATTACTGTCATTCCATTGGATGAAGGAAGATCCACAATAAAGTCCATGGATAAGTGGGTCCATGGTTTCTTGGGTACGGATAAAGGCATTAGGAGTCCCGGGGGTTTGACATTAGGGGACTTACACTGTGCACAAACACGACAAGCCTGCACATAATCCACCAAGTCTTGCTTAAGTGAAGGCCACCAAAACTGTTGAAGGAAACCCTTGTATGTTTTGGTAAGCCCTGGGTGGCCAGCCGTTTTGGCGGTGTGAAATAAAGCTAACAATTTCTTTCTATCTTTCTCTTTCACGTATAATCTACCAACAGGTGTCTCAGAGGGAGCTTGGGTTTGGTATGCCTTGATACCATCAAGGAAAAGAGATGAAATAACTAAACGGGTAGCAGCTATTATCTTAGACGTGGGTACAATGGGTTCAGGAGTGGGGGCGATAGACTCCAAAGGTTCGTATTGTCGGGAGATAGCATCAGCCTTGACATTACGGTACCCAGGCCTATATGTGATAATGAACTGAAAGCGCGAAAGAAATAAGGACCATCTGGCTTGACGAGAGGACAACCTTTTAGCATCAGCTATATAGGAGAGATTCTTATGATCAGTTATAACCAGGATTTTGTGTCTAGCTCCTTCTAATAAGTACCTCCACTCTTTAAATGCCATCACAATAGCTAATAGTTCCCTATTCCCGACGTCGTAATTCTTTTCCGAATCAGACAGTTTTTTAGAAAAGTAACAACAGGGATGGAGGGGTTCATTATAGGATAATCTTTGTGATAATACAGCTCCTATACCTGATTCTGAAGCGTCTACTTCCATTATAAAGGGAAGGGAAGGATCAGGATGGTGTAGCACAGGAGCAGTGGAAAATGCCTTTTTGAGGGTTTCGAAGGCTTTGATGGCTTCAGGAGTCCAAACCCTGGGGTGCAAACCCTTTTTAGTTAGTTTAGTGATAGGAGAAATGACCGATGAAAAGTTTTTAATAAACCTGCGATAATAATTGGCAAAGCCTATAAATCGCTGTATTGCCTTAAGACCTTGAGGGAGAGGCCAAGACAATATGGCTTCTAATTTAGAAGGATCCATACTGAACCCCTGTTCAGAAATGATGTACCCTAGGAATTGTACTGATTTCTGGTCAAATAAACATTTCTCCAATTTACAATAAAGACCGTTCTGTAGCAATCTCTTAAGTACCTTCCTCACATGGGCATGATGTGACTCCAAATCAGGAGAGAATATGAGTATATCATCGAGATAAACCACAGCACAGACATGCAGTAGATCTCTAAGGACATCATTTATGAAGTCCTGAAAGACAGCAGGAGCATTACACAGTCCAAAAGGCATGCCTAGATACTCGTAATGCCCACTGCGTGTATTGAACGCTGTCTTCCATTCATCATTTTCTTTTATCCGAACCAAGTTGTAAGCCCCCCTGAGGTCTAGTTTAGTAAAATATCTAGAACCTTTAACACGGTCAAACAACTCAGCAATGAGAGGGATAGGATAAGCATTTTTAATTGTTATATTATTCAGGCCCCTATAGTCTATACATGGTCTCAAATCACCCTCCTTCTTGGCAACAAAAAAGAAACCAGCACCAGCCGGAGAGGAGGACCTTCTGATAAAACCTTTACGTAAGGATTCCTGTATGTACTCCTCCATGACCTGGTTTTCTTTCTCAGAAAGCGGGTAGACCTTACCCCTAGGAGGCATCGTTCCAGGTAACAAATTTATGGCACAATCATAATCCCGGTGTGGGGGTAGTTTATCAGCTTCCCTCTTTTCAAAGACCAATGCGAGGTCTGCATACACAGGAGGGACAGAAACAGAAAGTGGTTTAGCTGTAGGCACATTAAGTAAACAAACGGGATGTAAACGGGCCATACAGTCTTGTTGACAAGATACCCCCCAGGAGAGTATATCTAGAGAATCCCAATCGAGTACCGGGTTATGCTTAACTAACCAAGGAAAACCCAGAATGATGGAAGCTGTAGGGGAGTCAATTATTTGGAAGGCTATCCTTTCTTTGTGTAAGGCACCCACGACTATAACCATTTCTTGGGTTTCATGGGTCACCAGAGGTTTATCAAGTGGTCTACCATCTATGGCCTCAATGGCCAAGGGTGTGGCCTTTTGGATCAAATTCAAGGCTGCGGTTTTAGCAAAGTTCTCATCCATAAAGCTGTCTGCAGCACCTGAATCGATCAAGGCTTTAGTTGTTATCGTGGTCTTATTGACCAAAAGAGAAACCGTTATAAATGGTCTAGAGATGGACATATGAGGGGAAAAAACCATAACACCCGAGGCCGACCCCTCTCTAGGCCTTAGGTGCTGGAGTTTCCCTGCAAACTAGGACAGTTTCTTCGGAGATGCACCCTCTTACAACAATAAATTAAGGCACAAACACTCCCTTCTGCGTTACGTTCTTTCAGCTTCAGATAAGCCTACAGCACCTAATTGCATGGGTTCGGGAGGTGGTTGATTAGGGGGAGGTAATGCTAGCAATGCAGTACTGGGTAAAGCAGGTAACCCCTGTGTATTCATCCTTCTTTGACTACGCCTCTCTCTGATACGGTTGTCAATTAGAATGACATAATCTATTAAATCATCCAGAAGAACAGGCATTTCCCTGGATGCTATTTCATCTAATATGTAAGCGGCCAAACCCTCCTGAAAAGCTGTTACGAGAGCGTCGTTATTCCAGACCACTTCAGCTGCCAGAGTGCGGAATTCAATGGTATAATCCGCTACAGACCTATTACCCTGTCGAACCCTAAGCAGAGCTTTGCCAGCAGAAGCAACCCGGCCGGGTTGGTCAAACGTACGTTTAAAAGCTGTTAAGAAGTCTGAAAAGGACATTGGGGACGTATTCTCCCACATGGGATTAGCCCATGCTAGTGCTTTCCCGGACAAATGGTTAATCAAAAAAGCAATTTTGGTTCTGTCAGTGGGGTAGGAACGAGGATTCATCACCAAATGAATATCAATTTGGTTGAGGAAACCACGGCACAATGCTGGATCACCGCTATAGCGCTGAGGTGGCATCATGTGAACCACGTGAGCAGGAGCGGGTACTGGATCAGGAATGGGTTCTGGCACAGCAGCAACAGCTTCTTGGACGGCAGGTTGCAAGTGGGCAGTACGAGCCAGTATGGTTTGTAAAGCCTGGGCAAACTGATCCATACGGTGGTCTAAACCATCCATTCTAGCCTCCTGATTTACTAACAGCTGTGGAATGTCAGCAGGTGACATGGTGGCCCTGTTGTAATGTCACGATTCGGGGAACCCAACACGCTGGCACACACACACAGAAAATGTGCTGTACCGGATCTTAGAGTGGCCGGGCTAAGCACGCTAAGAGTAGTCAGGAGACAAGCCAAGTAAAGGGAACCAGAAAACGGGAGAACGAGAAACAAGCCGAGGTCAAAGAAGTGGAGAAGACAGATAATCGGAATAACGAGCCAAATAATCAGTAACCAGAGAGCAAAACGAGAACACTACGCTACAGGTATCACAAGACCACAACAGGGCACTGAGAGACAGGAAAGGTGAGTATAAATACCCTTGGTTTAATTCTGATTGGATAACTTCCAATCAGAATTAACAATCACACGTGGGGGATATCTATACCTCCCACTGTGATTGTGGTACTGTTTCTTTAACGCCGGGTCACTCACGTGACCCCGGCGTTTACTTAATTCATTGACCTCCCAGCGTGCAGCGTTATACATGCTGCCGCTGGGGGGCGTGGAGGACGCTGGCGGCGAGCGGCACAGAGGAGACGCCGCTCGCCGACAGGTAAGCAGAGGGGAGACCGCGGGCGGCGATGGACTGAGGGTGAGTGCTGCAAGTGGCGTGCAGCCTCCCCTCCTAGCCGCCCGCGGATCCCTGACAAAGTGTGGATTAACAGATATTTAATTGTAACCAGACAACTCGACGTACAGGAACAGAGAGGTGGGGGGCCCTGCTCAATGAGCTTACATTCTAGAGGGAGAGGGGTATAGTGACACAAAGGGTAAAAGTAGGGGTACGAAGTAAGATGTTAGAAAAGTATTCACTGAGGGCTTAATAGGTCATTTTTGACAGTTGCAGGAGAGGAGTCATGGAGGGTGGGGGATGAAAACCTGCTAACAGTTTAATTGATATGCTTTCTTGAAGAAGTGAGTTTTCAGTGATTTTTTGAATGAGTGGAGACTGGGTGAAATTCTTATGGAGGAGGGAAGGGAGTTCCACAGAAGAGGTGCAGCCCTGGAAAAGTCTTGGAGGCGAGCGTTAGAGGTGGGAGTACGGACAGAGGATAGACGTTGGTCTTTGGCAGAGCGTATGGGCCTCGATGGGACATACTTGTGTATTAGGGAGGATAGGTAGGTTTGTAGCAACATTATGTAGGGACTTGTAAGCAAGAACCAGAATTTTAAATTGAGCCCTATATCTAACTGGGAGCCAATGCAGGGACTGACAGAGCAGGGAGGCGTGGGAGGTGCGAGCGGACAGGAAAATGAGCCTTGCCACCGCACTCATTATATATTGCAATGGTGCAATCTGGGAACACGTAAGACCACTGAGAAGAGTATTGCAGTAGTCCAGGCGAGAGAGAACAAGAGCATGGACCAGCACCTTAGCCGTACCCGCGGTTAAATAGGGGCGGATGCTTGCTATGTTTTCGAGGTGGAAGTGACAGGATTTGGCGATTGAGTGGACATGAGGGGTGAAGGAGAGGTTGGAGTCAAAAAGAACACCGAGGCAGCGAGCCTTTGAAGTAGAGGTGATGGTAGCGCCGTTGACTTGGAGAGAGACAGACACGGGAGTAGTAACACTTGAGGAAGGAAAGATCAGAAGTTCTGTTTTGGACAGGTTGAGTTTAAGAAAGTGAGCAGCCATCCAATGATGGCTTTTGCTGTGTTGAGAAGTCTAGGGACTACTGATCTTTTATATGCAGGCATGGGTGTCGTCGTGTGGTGAAGCAGGAAGGAGGCCGGGAAGAGCGGTACCGCCTCGTCCATCACTTCCTGAATTATTCGGCCGATCTTGTCCCAGAATGGGCGGACGAGGGTGCAGTCCCACCAGAGGCGGATGAAGGTTCCCCTTTCCTCTCCACATCTCCAGCAGGTTGCTGGTATCGTGTTGTCCCGTGTGTTTAGGGCGGCCGGGGTTATGTACTATCTTGTGAACACTTTATAGGCGTTTTCCTGCAGTCTTGCTGATCCAGGCGTCTTTGGACATGTGTGACGATTTTGTCCCAGTCCGCATCTGTAAGTGTTTCCTCCAGATCTTCCTCCCATCGTCTTATGCACGGGGGTGCAAGGAGATAGCGACCGGTCATCAATGTGGTATAGATCAGAGATATCGCCCTTGTTGGTGCTGCGTCTTGTAGGCATAAGGTCTCAAACTCTGTGCAATTTCTGGTCAGGCATGGGCGTTGGGGGATAGAGAGTGTATAGTGGGAGAGACGTTCTCTCGCCATTGTGTGTAAGAACGTGTGGTGGTGTTCCGGGAACAGGGTGTGTATTGGTCAGACCGCGAACGGGGTTATGAGTACGTCAGCTATCCAGAGTAGCTTGTTGCCGTTCATCGGGCATGGGAGCGGTCTTTGGTCTCCTGCGGGAAAATCCGGGTTACCCCTCAAGGGGAGCAGGGGGCTGGGGTCCATTGTGAGATAGAATCTGGGGCTGTTTTGTTGCCAGATGTGGATGTGGATGGGTTAGTGTGGTGTATGTGTTTGCTTGCCTCTCTCGTGACATCTCACAATTTTAAAATGATCTTGGATGGTTCTTAATTAATATCACTGGTCACCTTACAGTCTTTTTGTATGACTTTTTGTGCTAGAAGAGTTTTGTACTCTCATCCATTACAAACTTTCACACACATCCTTTTTCTCTTCCCTTAACTGTTTCAGTTGTGTTCCCTGATTTTTAAATTTGTTATTGCACCTTGTTCGTGAACATTTGGTTTTCATGTACATCCATTGACTACTGATTTGTACAACATTTCCATATGCCTTTATTTTTGAAATTTGTTTATTGCACCTCTCGGAATTTCTGAAAATCTCAATAAAAATAAATTTATAGATGTAAATTCATTTACAGATTGCCCTGGCACCCTCTTAATGAAATTAGTAGACTTGTGCATTCTATTTCAAACAAATTATGATTCTTCCTAATTTTGAGCAATCTATGATTTCTCTAAAATCCTGAAACACTATATTGATGAATCATGAAACAAGCAAAATTACCAATGGATAACCATTTTGTCTGTTTCATGATTCAGAGTTTTGACTATGGCACTAAAAAACAAATTATGGAAAAAATATGATTGATAGAGAACATCCACTAAATGTTTTACTCTATGGGACGCATCGTTACATGTACATGATTAAACACAATTAAAGTTAAAACTCTGGGCAGTTAGAATGCCAATCTGAACACTGTTCAGACTTAGTCCAAATTACTTTCAACTAGACATGTGCAATTCGTTTCGGCCCGCATATGAATTCGGACGAATTTCGGGCTATTCGGACATTCGGGTACTTCCGAATGTCTGAATTGCTGAATTGCCAAAGTGCCGAATTGCCGAGGTCCCGAGGTCCCGAAGTTCCGAAATTACCTAATTTCCGAAGTGTCGAAGTGTTGAAGTGCCGAAGTTCCGAAGCACAGTATTGCCTAAGTACTAATATACTTACCCAGTGAAAGAAGAAGAATGTTACATTGTATACAATTTTAAATAAAACGTATACAAACATAGCCAGGATTCAGCTGTAAGCATTTGCAACACTTACAACAATCAAGTAACACACAATTATATAAAATGTAAGTTACTTAGCCAGTCAATGTAATGACAGGAATGAATAAGTAGATAACTCCCTAATTCCCACGGTATTAGGGAGCTATCTACTAAAAGGCTGAAAGACCTAAATTGGTCTTTCAGCCAAATTTACTAATACTAAGTAAAGATTACTTAGTATTAGTAAATTATGCCCCTATTTGCTATATCGTGAGTAGGGGCATGTCTATTAAACAGTGAAAAAAAAACACGTCTCCCCTCCCGAGCCCCCACCCACGACGCGTGAGTGGGGGCTTTTAAACTAAAGGGGGGACCTATTGCCCCCCCGGCCCCCACCACTGAACGGCGGGTAGGGGCCCTAACGTAAAATAATGGGGGGTCCTAAATCAGAATAAGGGTGGGGCTAACGTCCTCACCCCCTGGCCCCCACCTCTGAGTGGTGGGCCCTAAATTATAATAAGGGGGGGACCTAATGTCCTGGCCCCCACTTAATCCACCAATCAGAGAGTTATGAGTCAAATTATACAGCGTGGGGAAATTTCAAAGAACTTTCACACGCTGTGTAAAATGACACAGAGCACTCTGATTGGTGGATTTCAAACCAACCAATCAGAGTGCTGTGACAGGTAAATGTAGAGACTTACACGTCAGTCTCTTCATTTACCTGTCAGAGCACTCTGATTGGATGGCTTACACTCACCAATCAAAGTGCTCTGAGCCTAATTGTAGGGCGGGGCAAGGCTTTATAAGCTCAGTCTGCGCGGAGCCCTCGCCGGGTGAAGATGGATTAATTTTTTTGCTCTCGTTTTTTTTTGGCTAAGGCCAAGCATGGGATTTTTATTTGGCCTTTTTTGGGGCTGAAAATATAAGCTTTTAGAAGAAAGAAAACATTGAATGGTAAGTTTTTGTTTTTTTACAGGTACTTAGTTAAAGGTCCCTCCCCTCATTATTTGAGGGGGGTAGGTAGGGAGTTAATCTTTTTTTTGGGGGGGAGGGGTTGACTAGGGGTTTGGGGACTCCTAGTCACCTGGGTGGTGTAACATTTTTTTTTAGGGCCCCCACCCGCCGCTCAGGGATGGGGGCCGGGGGAAGGACAATAGGTCCCCCCCTTTTGGTATTTAGGGTCCCCACCCACCGCTCAGGGGTGGGGGCCACGGGGGAGGACATTAGGTCCCCCCCCCCATTTTACTGTAGGGCCCCCACCCGCCGCTCAGGCAATAGGTCCCCCCTTTAGTTTAAAAGCCCCCACTGCTGGCCGCTGAGGGGACCCTTTTTTAACAGTGAGCAGCCACAGGTTTGCACCATTGTCAGACCGTGCATCAGGGCCGGTGCAAGGATTTATGCCGCCCTAGGCAAACAAAGATTTGCCGCCCACCCATATGATCTGCCATATTGGCCAATGCCAGTGCTGCACACAGTGTCTTTTATCTGAAAAGGCATTGTGTTTACATTAAAAATCCTGCAGGGACAGGCTATAGGCATCAGAACCACTACATTAAGCTGTAGTGGTTCTGGTGACTACAGTGTCCCTTTAATGTGAGGTAAATTAGAGATTAGTGCCACTAATAATATACTAGATAGATGATGATGGGCTCAGGCTGCAGTCTAGCTCCACTGGTCTGATTTAGAACACACTCTCTGGAGGCTGTTTGTAACAGTGCTCACAAAAATCAACTAACAGGAAGCAGCTCCTGAGTTCACTTACTGGGAGTGAAGTGTATGTGTGTACGGGATGTGTTGTGTGTTACTGTAGAGGATGTAATGTGTGTGTGTGTTCTTATGGAATGTAGTGTATAGGGATACCAATTTGTGTAAGGTATGTAGTGTGTGTGTGTGTGTAAAGGGGATGCAGTGTGTGTTTGTGTGTAAGAAATGCATTGTGTGTTTCTGGGTGTGTGTGTGTAAGGGATGCTTTGTGTGAATCTATGTTTGTATGTGTAAGGAATGCAAGGTGTGTTTCTGTGTATGTAATGTAATGTAATGCAGTGTATGTGACTGTAAGGGGTGCATTGAGTGTGTGTAAGAGATGCATTTTGTTTCTGTGTGTGTGTAAGAGAAGCAGTGTTTGTGTGCGTAAAGAATGCATTGTGTGTTTTTGTATGTAAGGGATGCATTGTGTGTGTAATGGATGTGTTGTGTATTTCTGTGTGAGTGTAGGATGCATTGTATGTTTTGGTGTGTCTGTATGTAAGTAGGGATGCATTGTATGTTTATGTGCGTGTATGTGTGTGTGTAGGGATGCATTGTTTGTTTCTGTGTATGTGTAAGGATGCATTGTGTATGTTTGTAGTGTGAAAGAGAGGATTTGTGGGGTAGTATAGTGGCTGAGAGGGGAGCAGCTCTTTATTTTTATTATATTTATTTTGTTAATGTACTTTTTTTTGGTATTTTTTTTTTCAAGTTTTGAGTCTTACACCCCCCTTTAGTTTATCTCTTACAAGCCCATTGTGTGTCTCTTACCCCCCCCTTTTTGTATGTCATATTCCCCAAAGGCCCTTTGTGTCTTACTCTTCCCAGCTCCTTTATGTGTCTCTTTTTCCCCCAAGCTCCTCTGTGTGTCTCCCTCACAAGTTGCTCTGGGCATCTCTCTCATGAGACCCTCTGCGTGTCTGTCTGCCCTACCAGCCCCTCTGTGGTTCACTTTCACGCATTCCTCAGCCTTTCTGTTTGTCTTACACTCCCCCGTCCCTTAATGATCTTTCACTCCCTCTCTGCCTCTTAATGGTCTCATCTCCTCAACTCCCCCTGTCCCTTAGTGGTCTCCTCAACTCCCCCTGTCCCTTGGTGCTCTCTCCTCCCCTCCCTTAGTGTTCCTCTCCCCTCCCTGTCCCTTAGTGGTCCTCCCCATTAATGGTCCTCTCTCTCTCCCTCCCCCTTAGTGGTTCTCTCTCTCTCCCACCACCATAATGGTCCTCCCTCCCCCCTAGTGGTCCTGTCTCTCTCCCACTCCCCTTTAATGGTCCTGTCTCACCCCCTGCCCTTTTGTGGTCTTGTCTCTCACCCCCTCCCCTTTAGGGGTCCTGTCTCTATAAACCCCTCTCCCCTTTAGGGGTTATGTCTCTCTCACCCCCTCCCCTTTAGGGGTCCTGTCTCTCTCACTCTCCCCTTTAGTGGGTCTCTTGCTCCTCTACTCTCCTTAGTGGGTCCTGCCTTCTCTTATCCCTTTTGGGTGGTCCTTGCCTTCTACCTCCCCTTTAGTCATCCTGTCTCTTTCACCCACCTCCCCTTTAGTGGTCCTGTCTCTCTTGTCCCCTTTGCCCTTTAATGGTCCTGTTTCTCTCCCCTCCCTCCCCTGCCTCTCCTTTAGTGGTCCTGTCTTTCTCCCCCCTCCTCCCCCTTAGTGGTGCTACCTCCCTCCCCCTTTGGTGGTCATCTCTCTCCCCCGTCAGTGGTCCTCTCCCCCCCTGCCTCCTACCTATCTTTTTAGCATGGCCAGCAAGGGGCTGCGGTACAGGAGCTTCTGTTTCCTGTACCTGGTCGGACTGACAGGAAGTGCTCTCTCAGTGAGCACTTCCTGTCAGTCCTGCCGGGTACAGGAAACAGATGTTCCTGTACCGCGGTCCATCACCCACGCTGCCCGGCCGGCCACGCTACACTAAATGACAGGTAGGAAAGAGTGCTTTGCGCTTCCCTCCTACCGGGTCACTTAGATCTTGCGCCCCCCCGGGCTGATGTGCCCTAAGTGACTGCCTAAGTCGCCTATAGGTTGCGCCGGCCTTGCCATGTATATTACTTCCATGAGTTCTGAACGCTCTGATACATTTGGAGAAGTAAAAAAAAAAAGAAAGTAGGAACATTTGAAGGGAGAGTCTAGAGTGGAGTATTTGTCATGGATTCTGTTAAGCTTGGGTTAAGCTTTTGAAGCCTTGCAGAATGGTGAGCGGGTGTTCAGGTGTTTCCTGTCCCATAAGTGTGGCTGGTTTTATGTGTGATTCTGTGAAGGCTTCTGTTACAGCGTTGAAGGTCATTAGCTGTGCACTTGGAGATCTGGGGCCTGGCGGCCTAGGGTTTCCCAGAGAGTTGTTTCCCCTTGGACTGTTGATGTGTGCTTTGCTTTGAATTGTAGGTGTCAAGACTTTCTTATTAAACCATAAAGCACTCAGTCTACATTCATGAAGTTTACCTATTAGGCCATGACTACTTACCTTTTTATACATTCTAGATTTCAACTTTGTATATTTATTAAGTCATCACTACTCATGCCTGCAATCTCCTGTCTAGGACTCTACTATACTCTATTTTACTTCCTATTTAGATAACAAAATTGCTATCTGTGGTGTGTGTTTTACAAATTTGTCTTCTGCTCAGATGTTGTTCTAGTTTTCTGTAAGGTTCTATTTCCCTTACCCAGCCACACATTTATATCTATAGTCCCTAGGGCTTCCAAGCTCCTAGCAGTTGGATATACAATTTTGGGCCTCCATGAAGGATCTTTATTTATCTATATAATTATTTTTCTGATTCTATCCCTTATTCTCTACTTCACCACTAGCTTTTCCTCTCATACTTTGCTTGCATCTGTCCTCTACTCTTATCTATGTATATTACACAAATTTTATTCTTCCTGGCAATCTGTACTTTTCTTTATCATTTGCAATTCCCTTTCTAGAACACTATTGATAAATTGGGTTGATAGTCCTTAAAAATTTACATTGGCACCTTCCATAGTTTACAATCAAATGGATATCTCCGAAAACTTCCAATAAAATTGACATCATTTCTAATTTCTTTTACTTCCACTATCTATTCACTATTTATTTTGTTTTGCATTGTAATACTTCCGCTTTTCTTTCAATAAACTAAATGATAAAAAAAGATCACCTGCTAAAGCAGCGACCTTATGAAGAACAGAAAGCAACAAAGAATAGACTTTCAACACTAATATAGCTTCAATGATATTTATTCCACGAGTGTGGACCTAGCAATGTTTCAACCCGAGGAGAGGGTCAAAATATTCCTAGGGCCACACTGGTGGAATAAATTTTCTTGAAACTAAATTGGTGTTGAAAGTCTATTCTTTATTTTTTACTGTCCATAAGGTAATTGGAAGGTAAACTTTGGAGTTTGCACTCCATTCTTACCCTTGGAGTGCTGGTCCTCCTTACTGGAATTCTTATGGTAAGTAGAAACTGTTTAAATTAATACTGTTGACAGCAAAAACATGTATTTTGAGCAGGTCACTTCGTCCCCAAATATTTTTTTCAAAATTTCAGCCATATGGTCGTTCAACTCATATGAATTTTATTAACAAAAAACGATTTAGGAAAATGAATTAGGTGAACCAGAAGGGCATGAAAATGGGCCAATCCGTGTACTGCAAAATATAAAACAATATATTATACAGATTGGCACATTTATCTGCCAATTGCTTTAGAGACCAAGTGAGAATACGTGATTTGTCTACATTTCATAAGTAGTGGTATTGGCAGTTTCTATAAAGACTTTCCAGCCTTTTACAAGATTCCGACTCCCACATTCTAATAGAATTACCAGACTAACAGATCTGAGCTACGGAGTGTGTTACCAATTATTGACTTTTAAAACTCTAAAAAATTACCAATGTGGTAAAACAAACTCTATCACTGATTTATTTAATCATTTGATTTGTAAATAATCCTCAGTTTAAAAAAAAATAAAATGCTTGCAAAGAATCTGAGATTGACATTTTATAGAATAGCTTGAGTACCTATTATGTGGAAGGTTATGCAGACATTTGTGACAGTTGTAAAGGAATGGGAGGGGAATGTGAGCACCTGGAATTGACTTATGTTTGCAGTAATATAATCTGTTAAGGGTTTGTTTTGTACCTTTGTTCATGTGTCTACTGCACTCATATGTAGTATAAGGATAGATTTAATATACATATTTATTTATTTATTTGTATTGAGTGAACACACAGTGGTCAACAGCATGTAAAAGCAGGGGAAAGAAGAGGAAATTCTTAGTTATTAAGCATTTACACAATATGCGATGTGCAAGGTTATTCCTGAGATTGTAGGTATAAAATTGCTTTTCTTGTATAGTTTTTTGCCCCTTAATACCTGCCTGTCAGTTTGACCACTACAAAATGCTAAAGTATAATGTAATTCATTCTTTGCCAATAATAAACCATTTTTGCTTTGAATTGCCAGATACTAAACGGCAAAGTAAGTGGATCGCCTGCGACATTTATCTAAAGATGCCAAGGCAGAAAATAAAAATTCAGTGATTTTATGGTTATAGTCTTTATTTTACAAAGATTTCTGAAAATGTTTACCATCTAGTCTTTAAACTTACGTATTTCTAAAAGTGTTCACGATTATTGCCCAAATGGAAATAAAAATCTGGCTCCATTAGCAACAAAATGGTAAAATGTGTGACTAACAGGATTATTCACTGAAGTTAAAAATCTAACTGAATTCAAACTGAATTTTATATTTAAGACCAAAGTAGCCAGACTGTAAGCATTGGTGACAGACAATTTGTCCAGATAGGCTATATTGACATTACAATTTGAAATAAATGTATAGATTTATGATTTCCATACTTTGTTAGAAAGTTAGCTATTAGAACATGTATGACTGGTGACAGACATCAATTTCTCAGTTATGTCAATAACTAATCGTTTTTGCAGTGGCAACATAGAGCATTGTCTGAGATAATGAAAGATAAGACAAGTTTAGTAAAATTTTTTGACATTTTGCTGTTTCCAGGGGAGAACATGAATCATATTGAATGTAGGTAGAAGTAATGTTTAAATTTTATGGAGACCATTGTCCCTCGTAGGGGGCTAGATTCTATTATAAGAGAAAGACATATCTCTGCTAAGTGAATAGCAAATTCCCCCTTAGATGCAGAAGGTAGAACCACTATTCTGTTACCAGAGTTACGTTGATCTCATGTAATTGAAGCCAACCCAGAATGAATACTGCTGGCGTTACTATGGAAGCATGAGAGAGTTTGGAATCATTATTGAAACTGCAGTGTTTTCCTACAGAATTTTCTTGAAATCTGCTTGTGGTGGAACTTTGTATCTGTAATCTGCATAGATAAATCAATTGATACACCCCAAAAAGTTCTCCATTAACAGTGGTTAGTTCAGAGTCTAAATGGATTAACAAACTACTCAAATGCCAACTCAGATATGTATATGCTTGTAACCTATTTTATTGATTCCCATTACATGGTTAGCCATTTTTAACTTAGAAAGGAATGTGTTTAAATGCAGGCAGCTGTTCTAAACCATATCACCAAGCGTGGGAACCAGTACACACAGAGCAATCCAGCTTCCATCCATTAGCTACACTACTTCTTAAACACGCACACACACAAACATATATAGCAATGCACATCTACCTCACCTTCGAGGGCCAACAAATTGTGGTTAATGAAAACTAAATTTCAAGCTTCAGGCTAAAATACCCAAGCTTTGAGTATAACATGATTATCTTTTTGCAATCATCTATTTTTGTCTAAGTTTTGCAGTATGATTTTCAAATCAGTGCAATTTAGTATTTAGTAAATAGCCCCCCGCTTATAACTTATTACTATGCAATAAATTCATTTTACTTTCCTAAAATGTTCAATGATATATATTATGTATTCAGTGCAATTGATAGAAAGATGACATAATATTAGAGCTGGTTTGTACTAGATAGACAAGTAAAGACAGCACTTAAAACAGCAATGCTGTAAATCAGCTCTAAAAATGTTTTACAATTTCTGTATACATAGTGCATATATTTTAATATATTTTGAAATGTCAGCCAGTTTATTTTTACATTTCATGTCAGTGTAACTGACTCTTCTAATGCAAGTCCATAAACTGAGGAACGTGCTACCGTCAGTGCTATCAGACCCTTAAATGCACAGCAGTAGAAAGTGTATTTATTATATATACACTTTTTATATTTCATTTGCAAGAGTAGAATTAATAAAGCAACATCATATATTTATGTGTGTTTACATTGAACAAAAATATTTTGTATGCCACAACATTATGAAAGAGTTTATCACAGTAAATGGATATTAGAGAGATATTCTGTATTATTCTTCCAATAAAGTGATTTTGGTGTATAGATCTGTAATTCCCTGCCATTTAGCAGTTAAGTCTCTTTTTTTTTTATTCATCCCTAGTCACACTTCCTATTACATAGTGTGTTTATTTATAGTTTTGTAAATTGCCTTCTACAGTACACAGCTGCCTACTGTGTATGATTCAAGTTTAATTAACAGAGCAGATTACACCATTTTTTACTTCTTCTATTTATTTATTTATTTGTTTATTTATTAATTCATTCTCAGTGTAGCTGTGTCTTTATATTTGTTTGGCACTTTGATTTTGTGGTGGTGTGTTCTTGGTTCTTGAAATAATAATGGACTTGACTTTTTGTGCATTGTGGTTGTTTTTTTTTCTCTCTAAACTCTTTTTAATTCGTTCTGTAGCCAATCCTGAATTTATGGTGTTAAAAGAGGGAATTGAGGGCACACCCCCGGAACATGCCGCCTATAGCAAGATTTGTCCTAATCAAGATAAATAACTCCCAATTAGGGGTGTGTTAAGATTTACTGTACATTTTTGTACATGCTTCTTTTATATCCTTCTTTTGAGGTGTAATTATGTTTTTTTTTGTAAGCTTTATATATGCACAGTACCACTGTTTCCCTAAATAAAAACTGACTAAAACAAAAAATTATTTATAGAATAACCACACTGTACTGTAAAAAATTAACTTTTATTATTCATGGAGGCTGTGAGTGTCACAATCATGGGAGGTGTGACTCGGGCTGCACTGGGATTTAACTCCCAAAACTGCTTTAAGATAAAATAGTTTGAAAAGAATATTATTTATAACTAAGATAATATACATATTGTATAACTACTGTACTCCTATCCTCTGTATTGTAGTCTGTAAATCTGTAAAGTCTTTTCATTATATGTTTTCATTATAAAACAAATATACTTACACTTACCAGCTACAATATTAAAAATTATGAATAACATTGATTATTGTTACAATGGCACATATCAAGGAGTGAGATATATTAGGCAGCAAGTGAACAGTCAGTTCTTGAATTTCATGTGTTGAAAGCAGGAAAAACGGGCAAGTGAAAAGAGAGTGACTTTGACGAGAGCTAAATAGAGATGGCTAGGCAACTGAGTCAGAGCATCTCCAGAATGGTAAGTCTGTTCCCGGTATGCAGTGGTTTGTATGTACCAAAAGTGTTGCAATGAAGGACAACCAGTGAAACGGTTTCAAGGTCATTGGCGCCCTGGGATCATTGATGCACGTGGGGAGCGTAGACTAATTTGTCTGGCCTGATTGCACATAAAAGCTACTGTAGCTCATATTGCTTTACCTGGGAAAGATATGGCAGCAGGATTCATGGGAAGAAGGCAGGCCAGTGGAGGCAAAGTTATGCTCTAAACAATATTACCCTGGGAAACCATGGGTCCTGGCATTCAAGTGAATATTATTTTAACACATACCACCTACCTAGAGATTGTTGCAGACCATGTATATCCATTCATGGCAATGGTGTTTCCTGATGGTAGTGGCCTATTTCAGCAGGATGGTGCACCCTGCAATGTTCATTAATTTGAGGATCATGAGAAAGAGTTCAAGGCATGGCCTTGGCCTCCAAATTACCCAGTTCTCAAAATACTGGAACAACAAATCTGATCCATGGAGACCCCACCTCCACCTTGCAGGAATTAAATAATATGCTGTTAATGTGTTGGTGCCAGATACCACAGGACACGTTTAGAGGTCTTGTGGAGCCCATGCCTCAACGCATCAGAACTGTATTGGCAGCACAAGGGGGACCTCCATGATATTATGCAGGTGATGTTAATGATGTGGCTGGTCAGTGTAATGCCTTAATTTTCCTAATAAAAACCTAACCTTGGTATTTATATTCCTGACAAATATTTTACATGCCACATTTATGTAGTCTTATTCTATGTATTACAGCTTTAAAAAAATGTTAAGATTGATTATCTCAAAATTAAATTTAGTTTTCCTGCCTACTGCACTTCCTATAAATGTCAGCTGTATGTTTACAGTGTTTGAGCTCAATAGAAGATGTCATTAATCAGTTGTAAAGTATACATTTCATACAACGCAAGCACATAAATCCCAGATGTTCATGTTTTATTTATGAATCGTTATTTATTGATGCATTTATTTAGATTGGTAAACAGATTTGTGATGGGATTTTTAACTCTAAAGACTTTTGAGTCACGTTTTCTCTAGGAACAGAGAAAAAAAAGAGAAATCTGAAGGATTACTGCAAATCCTCTTACAGAAAATGATGCTGTAGATGAGATAGCACCTGTTTCAAAGAGATGAAACACCTTTTGAAATCAAGGTGTTTTTGCATTGTAAAAGAATGCAATACTTCCTCCTGATACTTTTGAATTACTGTTTTAAATGATAACACATAATACTTCATAATGCAGTCTTGCAGCTTTCTGTCAATTTAATAGCTTTGTCAAGCATTTCAATACTGTACTTATATGTACAATTTTTTTTAGGTTAAAAGTTGGCATATTCAATAAAAAGCTTTTGCTGGTATTGAGTTTTAATGTTTATCACAGAGAAGATTTGGGAACTTTAACCGTACTTATTTGTTTCCAGGCTAGAAGGTAAATTTTACTGGCTGTCACTATCTCAGCAAATTTAAAGGGACACTGTAGGCACCCACACCACTTCAGCTCATTGAAGTGGTCTGGGTACAATGTTCCATGTCCCTTAACCCTACAATGGTAATTATTGCAGTTTCTGAGAAACTGCAATTGTTACCTCTGAGGGTTAACTCCTCCTCTAGTAGCTGTCCACCAGATAGCCACTAGAGGGACTTACGGAATTGAAATGCTTTGCAGGAGGACCTCCAGCGTCAGATTTTTTCCCCCATAGGAAAGCATTAAATAATGCTTTCCTATGGGGGAATCCTAATACAAGGGCGGCCATTGCCGCGCATGCACATTAGGTCTCCCCCGCCGTCTGATGTCGGCCAGGAGGAGTGTGGGTGGAGCCTGACCCAGCGCCGATCGACATCGGTGCTGGATTTAGGTAAGTCACTGAAGGGGTTTTAACCCCTTCAGCGCTGCAGGAGGGGGGGTGAGGGAGTGGGGCACTGCAGGAGCCTATAGTGCAAGGAAAATGGGGTTGTTTTCCTGACACTATAGAATCCCTTTAACCCCTTAAGGACTAGACCTGTTTTGCGATGTTGTACATTTGCGACCAGGCATATTTTTACACTTTTGTGGTGTTTGTGTTTGGCTGTAATTTTCCGCTTTCTCATTTACTGTTCCCATACAAATTATATATTGGTTTTTTCAGGACAAAAGGGGCTTTCTTTACATACCATTATTTATATAAACTCATGTATTTTAATTTAAAAAAAATAAAAAAATATGATGAAAAATTGAAAAAAATACATGTTTTTTGACTTTTACTTGAAAATCTTTTACTCATCTACAAAAGCGAATGAAAAAAACTGCTAAATAGATTCAAAATTTTGTCCTGAGTTTAAAAATACCTAGTGTTTACGTGCTTTTTTGCTTTTTTTTGCATGTTATAGGGCTATAGGTACAAGTAGGATATTGTGGTTTCAAAACATACATTTTTTAAATTTATCAATAGTGACATTGTAACACTATTATCTGTCATAAATCTCTAAATAACACCCCACATGTACATATTTTTTTTAAAGTAGACAACCCAGGGTATTCAATATGGGGTATGTCCAGTCTTTTTTATTAGCCACTTAGTCGAAAACACTGGCCAAAGTAAGCATTCATATTTGTTTGTGTGTGAAAAAAGTAAAAAAACTAAATTGAACGCTAATTTTGGCCAGTGTTTGTGACCAAGTGGTTACTAAAAAAGACTGGACATACCCCATTTGCAATACCTTGGGTTGTCTTCTTTTGCAAATGGTATGCCATCATGGTAGTAATTCTCATTCCTGGGCTACCATACGCTCTCAAAGGCAACGTAACCAACCTGGCCATTTTCAATGTAAAAATATTTGAGCCACATATTTGACCTTGTAACTTTAAAAAATGCTATAAAACCTGTACATGGGGGGTACTGTTTTACTCAGGAGACATCGCTGAACACAAATATTAGTGTTTAAAAACTGGAAAACGTATCACAACAATTATATCATCAGTAAAAGTGCTGTTTGTGTGTGAAAAATGCAAAAAAAGTCATTTTCACTGACAATATCATCGCTGTGATATGTTTTACTGTTTTGAATCACTAATATTTGTGTTCAGCGAAGTCTCCCGAGTAAAACAGTACCCCCCATGTACAGGTTTTAGGGTGTCATAGAACGTTACAGGGTAAAATATAGTGCTAGCAAATTAAATTCTCTGGAATTTCGGCCTGGGTTGGCAGGCAGGTCCCTCAAATTGCAATCAATAAAATTACTGAATTATGCAAAAATATTACATAAATACGCACGTAGAATTTAAATATATATGCATATTTATATATTTGAAGTCTATGTGTATATTTATATAATTATTTATGTAATTTTGTATATGGACATATGTATATTTTGTATTATTTTTATTTATTTATATATACATAGATATATATACAA
>OW240916.1:245575158-245633535 GCA_933207985.1 Pelobates cultripes
AAAATACAGTTAGAATAAAATTTCATATAGCTATATAATTTTTTTTAAATTTTTATTATTATTTAAAAAATTTTTTATTTAATTTAAATTACTTATTATTTATATTTTATAATAATATATATATATATATACAATATATATAGTTATTATATATATTATATATATACGTGTGTAATTTAATTATAAGTGTATTTTTATATTAATATAAGTACATATTATTATAAAAATACACTTAGTATGGCATTATATATATATGATATATAGACATATTATATAGATATAATATATGTCTATATATCATATATACACATATATAATTTTTTTTATTTTTAATTACTATTAACTTTATTTTTTTTTAATGATTTTACACATGCAGGGAGACTGCCTGTCAGCACAGACAGTCCCCCTGCAGGCAGACACATGGACACCTGTTGTGACCATGTGATCGCTGTGTTAAGCGATCACATGGCCACAGGGGTCCTAATCCAGTGTGGGGAGACTGTCTGGGCTGCAGGCAGTCTCCCCACAACCGGAGCCACGCTGATCGCCGCCGGGGGAACGACGGCGATCAGGTAAGTACATTGCACCGTTAGGACGGTTCAGGACCGTCATCGGTCGGCAATGGGAAAATGCCGATGACGGTCCTGAACCGTCCTGGGTCGCGAAGGGGTTAATGTTATGTGTAAGTCATTAAATTTAAACACTAAAACCCGTCTCAAAGTGTATAAACCATTAAGCAAAATGAAGAAAACAAAAGCCTGGTCACTGGAGTTCAAAAATATATATACATATTTATGCAAGTAAATTACATTCATATGTTCAAAACAACAAATATAAATGTTCAAATCAGAACTGCTACTACAATCTACCCAGCAAAAATATACTATAAAATTCAGTATATCGGTCCAATCACAGGTGAAGTGCACATGCACATATTGAGCCCTATATTGTGTCCATTTATGGTTGCTATGGTGATATTGTACAAAGTGTTCCTTGTACCTCTACACTAAACTACACTAAAATGCAGATGTTTTCTATAAATCTATTAGTTTAAGCACTGGTAGAAAAAGAATAATGAATTATTCAGTAAGATAGCACTATGGATAGGTGTGTTTTTTTTTTTTTTTTTTAAATAAAAATAATGTAATGATATATAACTTTAAACAGAAACCACTTACATTTTTTTTTTAATCACAATTTACTTCCAAGCAAGTCCACAGCAGGAATGGTTGAGAGCCTAAGTTTGCACACCAATAAGACAACAGAGTTAAATTAAATTTCAAGGATACACCCAATTTCAACAGGGATAACTGAGCATCACAGCGTTCCAACAAAAATAAATGGGCATCTCTAAAATATCTTACAGGGATTCTGTAGTGTTAGGAATACAACTCTGTATTCCAAACCCTACAGTGTCCTCTGATCACCCCCTCCCTCGCACCCACCACTCCCCCGGCATGTAAAGGGTTTATAAACCTTTAGTCCCTTACCCGATTCCAGTGCACATGACCCTCGGCGCAGGGTCGGCAGTCTGACTCCTCCAATGTCATCCAATGGAGGGGCTAATGCGCATGAGCAGTGTAACAAAATCCCTCATTGCTTGCAGTAGTTATGGTGATTTTTCTCACAGTGGTTATGGTGTGGATCACGGTACTAGCATTTTATTCCAACCAAGAACACGCTCCTAGATTCTCGTTACCCTGGGACTATGGCCCCTGAAGTGCATTACCTGTTAAATACTCAATTTCCGCATCTTGGATGTCGGCCCTTTATCTCTGCTGGGAAAGAATCTGTTATTTTAAAACGGGTGTGACAAACTGCCATTTTACACTGGCTCTTCTTGTGAAAAACTGCCCTGTTCCTCTGGCTTAAGGAGAAGCCTGCTTACCAGCTATATCACTACTAGCTCTCATAAGAGCTCTCTCCAGCTCCCCTGCTACACCTTCTGGAAGGAAAGCCCCAGCTATACCCTCCTGGATGTGAGAGCCCCGCTCTACCCACTCTTCAGGACCTTGAGTTGGAGCTCTGCCGTGGTCTCCAGTACTGGGGAAGGAGGACGCCCAGACAGTAGATACCCTATTCCATAGGGGTAACCGTCACAAGCAGAGAGCGTTATGAGCACATTAGGCCCTCCCCATAGGAAAGCATTGTCTCAATGCTTTCCTTTGGGGATTCCACTGACGCTGGATGTACTCATGCAGAGTGTGAGGACATCCAGCATCATTTAGGCGAACAGGAGTTCATTAACATCCAGGAAGTGCCTCTAGGCACTGTCTGATTGACAGCCACTAGGGGCAGTCTTGGTCCTGCAATGACATTTTCTAAAACTGCAATGATTTACATTGCAGGACTAAGTGGGACAGTGACACTGCACCCAGACCACTTGGTGGTCTGAAGTGGTTTGGGTGACTATAGTGTCTCTTTAATACTGTTACTGTTTCTTGAGTATCCTAATCTTGTGGTGTGTGTAATAGTCTTTAAGTTAAATAATTTATTCTTTTTGTCTCACTGAGCAATGTGCCAAGAAGAGAAGTAATGGAGAATATATTGGTGCTCTCTATGTAATTATTAAATATAAAAAGGATTTTGTAAAGGGCCTAGGTAATTAATCAGCTGTCTTTGTTTGGCAATTTTTAAGATGAGACATTATTTTACTGAAATGAATCTAGCTGAAGAATAAATCATAGGCTTAGATGTAACACTGCTTGAAAAGAAAAATATATATCACACAAAATGAAATTTCTGTTTCAAATGTAACTCAAAATTCATTCTTATAATTTAAACCGGAGGCATGTTTTAGTAAGTGTTGAATGAGCATTATGCATTTTTGAAAGATGAAGCCTTTATGCTGTAGCAGACTGTTAAAGGGACACTGCTGTGCCCAAACACAGAATAAATAAAATCACTGTTTAGTAGATACACCCCAAATGAAAACATGCATGTATTTAATTATGCATTTTTCATTGGGCGTTTACATAAAACAGATTGCAAAACCTGCAGATCCCTTGTCTGCTGTCTTTGCACATCTTCCCCTTCTTGTCCAATCACAGACTTCCCAATGCAGCACAATGAGAATTTTTTGCAAGGCAGGTGCTCTGTGCAATTGCGGCCTCTTGAGTTTAGCTCCACTGAGCTAGCCACACTAGAAAGTAACAAGACCTGCTGTCTGCTTGAAAGTCACTTTCAAGTAGTGTAGCCAGCCGAATTGACAAATGTGTACATTTTTATTGAAATATGCACTTTTTGTAAATTGAAAAAAAGAGGACACACATAAGCATTTCAGCAAGCTCTGGGGGTCTGGAGTGTCCTTTTAAACAGGGTAAAGTGGAAAATATAAAAGAGCACCGCTAAATTAATCTAATTGGATTGGAAAAAATGAAAATATTTAAAAAATGTCTCTGTATTCTTCTGCTCTCTCCAACCATCAGGACTAGTGTCTGGTCACATAAATTCCATCCAACAAGAATTCAAGGAGCATACCTTGGATACAGCCTACATGCACCCGAAAGAATAATGCTGTGACAGATGGTGCTATGACAGGCAAAATTATGAAAGCAACAACATAACATCATTGACTTCAAAATAATGGCTTCAGACAAACTGCTAAAAATACAGTATCTGATGTTCCACTGCCAAAAGAACTCTTCACAGTTTTTATAAGGTAGAACACCTTGTCTAGCTTCTCTCCTTAGAATCTGAGACCTTTCATCATTTACACAACACAATGAGCACTTAATTCAAGCATAGAATGCTATACCACTAGGAGAGCAACCTAGAACAATGCTATGATATGATACAGAACCACCACAGGTGAAGATCCCATTCTTATTAAGGTAGACATCTTCATATTTTTTGATATTTTGAGCCGCACAATAATCATTAGGTGCAAAGGAAATTTTCTTTCTAGCACTAAATTGGGTCACTTTCACCCAGACCAACACATCAATAGTGAGAAAAGTCGAGATGATCGGTAAATTTCAGGGATGCTCAAAACTGACAGCCAGGAGGGCTTCCCAGTCCACTCTGCTTGAACAATCATTCAAATGGAAGGAAAGAGCTTCCGAAGGGATGCATTATTCAGTGCTTTCCTATTAGTGGCATTCTATTGGATGATCGCTGCATTTGATTAGTAGACAGGAAAGGGGAGAGTGTCATCATTTACAGTCTCTCTGGGATGCATGCATATCACTGTAATAATATTGTGATAATTTTATACGTGTGCACTTTTTTTTATTATATTATATTTTCACTAGTTGACTAGAAACACTTAGTAATCTTCCCTATTGAGTAGTCCACATTTTAGACTTGGAACTTTCATTGCTGGGGCTGATTGAAGACCAACAGTGAGAAGCTGGGATCTAACAAAATACATTCTGAAATCCCAACAATAAGGTTGTAATTATTTGAGGATCAAACATTGTTACAATCAAATTGTCTTTCTCAAGATACCCCCACATAATTATTATGATTAGATTCTTACCTGCATTGTCAGTGCTCCTTCCAAACAAGGGGGCTGATTCTCTAAATGTCTATTTTACTTGCAATTCTGAAACCGTGCTGTTCTGTTTTACTTGTCTCTCTAAAAACCTATATTTTCAACTATAGCTTTTCTCACTACCTAAATATATCTTGTTAATAACCTGTCTGGGGCATATTGCCTAACTCTTTTCTGTAATCTCTCATTTTCACTTTTAGGTTCTCCTTCTACCTATAATCTCACTTCTAGGTTTCATTTTGCTTTCAAATTTAAAATTCACTGAGTTTCTGACAATTTAAACTTTACTGAATAACCCTGATACTTTAAAATGTAGTGTCCAATCTATGCCTTAGCCATAACACCAGTAAAGGCCAGGCTATAGGTGGCCAGGGACCCTTATTTAGTGCTAAAATGTTTAAAAACACTGAATGAAAGGACAGTGCCAAAGGGCTCCACGAACTATATGTAACATATTCCTCATCACCTTGCGGTATTTGCGCCCAGCGGCCGTGCGTCTGTACAAATGACACTTGCAACATGTTAATGGACGCGCACGTTTTGGGGTCAAAGGCCGTTCTTGGCCAATCAGAAATGTAAAGCACTTATTTAAGCTCAAAATTACTTTTCCTCATTGCCCTGTCGTGGTTTCCCTAGTGGTTGTGTTCCTGAGCGTTTTATTTGACTTTGGCTTCCTTTTGACTTCCCTGCATTCTAGTATTCCTGACTTCTGGCTTTCCCTTATCGTTGTGCCTCATTCTGTACCCCCTGACCTCGGCAAGTATCCTAACTATTCTTTGGTGCGTTAAGTCCAACCATTCTAAGGCCCGGTAATACGTTACCTTTTAGTCCTAGGTGTGACACAATTCTACGTGCTGGATCAATTAGTAATCCTGACACTATACTCAATTCAATAAGACTAAATTTTTATAGTGCCTAGTGCTTTAACTGATAAATGGGTTTGAAAGTTTCTCGACTAAAGTAAAGTATCAGGGCTATTAATTAAAGTATGAATCATCAGGAATTTTAAACTGTAAAGGTGCATATGTAAAATATTTAAACATACCATGGTTTCTCTCTGCTTACAAAAAATTAAAATAAAATATGGTCATTTGACTAAACCTTGATATTATAACATTCTGTAGTAAATTAATGAAAGCCTCTAGTCATTAGACTTGTGCACAGCAAAAAATGTGGTTCTTCAGAATCAACTGGTCCAAAAAAAAAAATGTAGTTCACATGGTCTTAAATTTGTTCCTAGGCCATTTCGTTTAAGAGGAATTTTATCCATGCGATCGTTTTGGGAAAAACAATTCGGACAAACTGAAAAGGTGGAAAATGTACCAATATAAATATTATCTGTATATTTTGCGGTGCATTGATAGGCCTTATACTTACCATGCTTCAGTCTGTTCCTATTCTCGTCCTCACTCCTAATGTGTTCTTCTTTTCTGCTTTTTCAATTTTCTTTTCCTAAAATACATAAGTAAAAGTAGGGACTACTTTGCCTTATATATTTTTCATCCACTTGACAAAACTTGGAAAAAGGCAGAGCTACTTGGGTCAAGTTTTGTAACTTTCCCCAGTCACAAGTCCCGTTGTGTCACTGGATCCTCCATAGACCTTAGTGTTGTATGTTTGTGCATGCGCAAGTGTACAGCAATAACGTTGGCTCCTGGCAGAAGAAGTACCAGGATCTGAAGAGGATCCAATTGATGCAGATGGTGGTGACCGCGAGGGACAGATTCAGGTAAGTAAAACGTACCCTTCCCTGCACGACATGGCCACTGAACCTCAACAGGCAAATTCACATTTCCAAAAGCCCCAGAAGGTAACAGACACTTTAATCTATGAATAAAATCAACATTTAGTAGCTTTCCTCTAACCCTCAATCAACTTTTTTCCCATCAATTATCTCCTTATTTGGTGTCACAGACTGAACTCTGAGTCACGAATCAAACTAAATGGCTTGTCTATTATTGATTCATGATTCCATTGTTTAATGATGTGGTCATATGGCAATTCAGAGGAATGGAATTCGGATGATCCTTCAATCGCCCATAATTTGGACCGATCGTAATTCTTTTAAAACCGAATGCACTAGTCTACAATTCACTACTGCAGCACAGTTCAGGATATTTACCCATAGAGCAGAGCTGATCTGCATTCCACTCGAAAACCTGACAGATCTGCATTAGAGCTTATGCGCTCATCCATTGTAATTGTTACCATGTTTATTAAATTGCATAATTACATTCAGTTGATAGGTAACCGGGTAGAAAACAGACACAAGTGCTTTGTAATTTATTTGAAAAGCTTTTCATTTACAGCTTCTATGAGCACAATTATTTAAAGCTTTTAGCATGAAACACATTTATCATTTCAATCTGATCAAAAATGAAAAGGGGATTTTGCGGAATTATTCCTAACATGAAAAATAGCAAAATGGCGAGCGGAATTGTCTACCAATTACCAGTTACCAATTGATCTTAATATTGTAAGAAGACCTTGAATATTCATAGAAACATACATCTAATATTCAGGGAATATAATTGCAGCTCTCATGCTTCCCTGCAGTTATTCAGAGGCTTAGTGGAAATTGCAGATAGCCAGCTGTAAAACCTGGACTATCAGTTAAATTGATATGTTGGGGAATTATGTACCTCCATAGAACTAGAGGTGTATATAGGAACACCTATTGTGCTTTGTACGGTTTATTTCATTACTCCAGCATGGTGTTTAACTAAAATGCGAATTGAAGGAAATTCAAGGTGAATTTGAAAATGTAGGCCTAAAAAGTTGACCTGACAAAAATCTGCTGGCCTTCATTTAAATTCACGTTAAATTCTTACTTTAGTAAATAATGTTTAATATGTTTGGAGTTTTATTTCATGATGAATTAAAAAAAAAAAAAAACTTTGGAAAATTTCCACACTCTATGTGGGAAATGTTTTGCCGTCTCTCCCATTCACACTTTGGGGGACATCCAACAGCAGTCAAAAGGTGCAATTTTTGCCTGTAAACTATTCAAAATGTCAAAGACAATGAAGACAAAGAAAAACAATTTTTCATTCGCTGAACATGTTTTTAGATCTTGCAAGGTTTCATATTTATGCATGTAAGAAATTTGCCGATATGTTTTAGTGAAATAAAGAAAAAATAATTTTTCCTGATTTAGTTCGGAATGATTATTTGTTGGTTCAACGTGAAGAGGCTGAGCTATTAAATACTTTACCAAATGCCTGGAAATGATACTAAACTTAATGCCTGGGAAACACTCCAAATAAGTTTTTACAAGGACACATTTGCAGTACTGACAATTATGCTGGTGATTCCTTTTCTGTACTCTCTTCCCTTTTACAATCATTTTATTTGTGAAGGAGGCTGGAAAAAGAGGCAATAACTTGAAATCTGAAGAAAGGACATTTTACCTACAGCAGAGAACAGGGCTTTTAAATGTATGAACAAATAGGTTGTGGAATTATTTGCCTAAGGAGTTTATCAGAATCTGGATTAGAAAATGTCTGTGATTGTGTGTGTGCGTCTGTGATTAAGTAGTGTTTGTGTGTAGGTCTGTGGTTACATGTGTGCCTGTGATTGTATGATTGTGTGAGGGATTTTATGTATTTCTTCGATTATTTGTGTGTGTCTGTATATGTGTGGTTATATACACAGGTGTGTGTGTGTGAAGAGTAATTGTAAAACACATGACTCATGCAATGGATGAGCAGGTTTGATTTGTGATTCAGAGTTCTGCTCTGGATCCCAAAAAAATTAACAAAAAAATATCAATGATGGCTAGTGGACCGCCATTAAATGTTGATTTTGTTCATAAATCCATTGAGAAAACCAATAGAATGGGGGAAGAAGCAGTAAATATAAATATATATTGATTTATTATATATTAAATAAATTTCCTGGCCAGATCCATGGCAGCACAACAATGGGTAGCATCTCCCTATCCATAATTAGACAGGAACTAATTAAAAGTAAGGGTATAAGTACCCCTCTCATATCTCAGTCTTTTTGTTTCTGTCCTATCCCTTTAGGACAACTAGTCATTTCAGGACTAAAAAATATTTTTCTTTGTGGCTTACCTGAGGGTCTTCTGTCCCCAAAGGAGTTCAGCTTCTCTTCCTTGGGAAGTCTTCAGTATACGGCACTGTGCAAAAGTGTCCCCCAGAAGATACCCCTTTAGTGACCAGTAGTTTAACTTGCAGTGACCCTAGTGGTAGCAAGAGAAAAATGCCAAATACAATGGATTCCCTGCAGTGACCAAGCCGTAGCAGTGACCAAGCCGTAGCAGGAAATCCTCATCATGGACTGCATAAAATTCTTTCTTTAAATATCTGGCATCTCACTGATAGGTGTGTGTGTGTGTGTGTGTATATATACATATATATATACATATGTGTGTATGTATACATGTGGATGCCAGAAACCCCCTTCTACCGCTTTACTACTTTCCCATTTATTTCCAGGACGAAGACAGGCAGCGAGAGATGTAAGGAATGTTTTTTTCTTACCATTATTTTATTCCCTGGTGGTCTAGGGTTATTGTTTATGCATTTCCCGACTTTTTTGACAAATATTTTGTGCTCTTGAAGTCATTTTCGACAGCACCCGGCTTATGAGAGCCGCCATCTTGCTCGGCGTCCGTTCGGACGTACTGCGCAATTTTTTCCAAATTGAAATGTTATACTGCTTTGGTATATTAATTTCCATTACTTTATCTATAGCAATTCTCAAGTTGCTAAAAATGGAGAAAGAAGGATCATTCTCATCAGACTCAGATGCATCCTTTCATAATCAAAGGTCACACATCAAGAGCTATAGGTAAGCCACTCATTTTTATATCACTTCGTCTGTGTATCTGTATGTCTGTGTATCCATATTTTTGTAAGTGTTTATATCACTTCGTCTGTGTATCTGTATGTCTGTAAGAGTTTATGTCTATGTATCTGCTTGTGTGTATCTGTATGTCACTGTATCAGTATGTGTACCTGTGTGTCTGTGTATCTGTATATGGGTAACTTTATGTGTCAGTGTGTGTATCTGTGTGTCTGTATGTTTGTCTGTGGAATTTTATGTATGTCGGTGTCTGTATATATTTGTCTGTGGATCTGTATGTGGGTTTTTATCTATTTGTCTGTGTATCTGTATGTGTGTCAGTGTTTGTGTCTGTGTAGCTGCATGTGTGTCAGTGTATGTCGGTGTATCTGTGTGTTTCTATGTATCTATATGTGTGTCAGTGTGTCTGTGTATCTGTATTTGTGTATCTGTATATTTGTATGTGTGTCAGTATGGGAATTAGGGTGTCTGCATGTGTGTCACTGTGTGGCTGTGTGTCTGTGAATCTGCATGTGTGAGCCAGTGTGCCTTTGTATCTGTATTTATGTATCTGTGTATTTGTATGTGTGTCAGTATGTAATTCTGCATGGTTGCATGTGTGTCAGAGTGTGTATCTGTGTGCCTATGTATCTGCATGTGTGTATGTGTGTATCTGCACACGTGTTCATACATCTCAGAATTCCTCCAACACTACACACAAATACACCCCTGCAAAGCTGTATTCCTGGCACAACCATTCCCTCTGCCACTCCCCTCCCTCGCACACCTTCCCCCTCCCCGGTAAATAAAGGGTTAAAAACCTTTTATTTACTTACCTTATCCCAGCACCAATGTCCGCCTCCTCCTCCGTCCCGCGACAAGCATGCACGCATTAGACCTTCCCATAGGAAAGCATTAAATCAATGCTTTCCTATGGTAAAACATATGATGATGGAGATCCTCATGCAGAACGTGAGGACGTCCAGCATCAGATAATGGACCAAAAGTCCGTTAGGATTCCGGAAGCCTTCTAGTGGCTGTCTAGCAGACAGCCATTGAGGGCAAACTTAGTGCTGCAATGTAAACATTGTAGTTCTCTGGAACTTTAAAAACACTCCAGTGCTTTGAAAAACACACAAACTCTATTTGATAAATGTGTTGCTATTACACACTCTACAATAGTGCAAAAAAGTGCAAATGTGCAAATATCACTTTTATATCAGTGTATTAGTGAAAATTGGTAGTTTTCAAATGCCACTTTTATATCAGTGTATTAGTGAAAAATTGATAGAAAAAACGGAGCACTTACAATACCCCTTTATATGTACCTTAGGTCTGGTTACTTCAGTTGTACATACATATGTATAAAAAATAAATAAGAGAACATAGTGTAATACAGTATTACAAATTGTGTTGTTAGAACAATGTATAATGTTAAACTCACAAGTGGAGAGCAGAGAAGTCTGTTCTAACTTTATCCGCTTCTTGTATAAAGCCAAAGGTCATAGGACGGCAGCAAGTTGAAAGAAACACTTTTTTATTTCCAATAAATCTTCACAGTATTAAAAAGATTTTGTTTTCCACCATTCATTCCTTTCTGTTTCAGAGTCCTGCAGGCGGCTGCTCAAAGCTTCTGCCCTTTCTTGCAGGATCAAAGAGAGACTGAGTGAGCAAAAGTGATACCACTTGGGGGACTATTTTTAATACTGTGAAGATTTATTGGAAATAAAAAAGTGTTTCTTTCAACTTGCTGCCGTCCTATGACCTTTGGCTTTATACAAGAAGCGGATAAAGTTAGAGCAGACTTCTCTGCTCTCCACTTGTGAGTTTAACATTATACATTGTTCTAACAACACAATTTGTAATACTGTATTACACTATGTTCTCTTATTTATTTTTTATACATATGTATGTACAACTGAAGTAACCAGACCTAAGGTACATATAGCGGGGTATTGTAAGTGCTCCGTTTTTTCTATCAATTTTTCACTAATACGCTGATATAAAAGTGGCATTTAAAAACTACCAATTTTCACTAATACACTGATATAAAAGTGATATTTGCACATTTGCACTTTTTTGCACTATTGTAGAGTGTGTAATAGCAACACATTTATCAAATAGAGTTTGTGTGTTTTTCAAAGCACTGGAGTGTTTTTAAAGGAACATTGCACTATTTTTTGTCTTAAAGACACAGCGCACCATTTTTGTATTATTGTATTTTTTGTGTTTTATGGGCTATTGCACTTTATAAGGGAGCTGCTTTATAGGTTTTACGTTTTTTATTATTTTAGACGTGTATTGAGCGCCTTTTTTACTTGTCTCCTTTCCTGTTGTACACAGTTCTCTGGAACTGCAATGTTTAACATTGTAGCACTAGATGCAAAAGGGACACAGCACCCCAACCACTTCAATGAGCTGAAGTGGTCTGGGTGCCTACAGTATCCCTTTAAGGTGAGAGAGGACAGCAGCATGGACCAGCAACTCACCCACACTCGTGTTAAATAGGATTGGATGCGCACTACGTTTTTCAGATGGAAGCGGCAGGATTTGGTGATTGACTGGACATGAGGGGTGAGGTTGGATTTAAAGAGAACACCTAGGCAGTGAGCCTGCGATGTAGAGCCGATGGTAGTGCCACAGACACTGGATTTAACCAAACTGTACATTGACAATATTTTTATAAGTCAAGTATATACCCTTGATATGTTATTGTACCCT
The DNA here is from genome assembly GCA_933207985.1 of Pelobates cultripes. Taxonomy (NCBI): domain Eukaryota; kingdom Metazoa; phylum Chordata; class Amphibia; order Anura; family Pelobatidae; genus Pelobates; species Pelobates cultripes. The sequence goes on from OW240916.1 coordinate 245,587,184, forward strand.
TTTCTTTACTTCATTCTTTTGGTAGGAAAATAAATGTAAAATATAAAAATAAAAACCTAATTTTCTCTTGCATAAAAAACAAAAAATGACTGCTACAAGTTGTTTACCTAGACAGCATAATAGTTCATTCAAAACTGTAAACATTTCAAATAGATGAAAAGTATATTTAAAAAAAAGAAAAATGGTAACTAAAGATAGAAAAATATCTGTGATTTACTATGCAAGATGAATGTTTGTCTTTTGCAATGGGGCACTAATTTACTAATGCGTAGTTCACTTCCACTAATATTAATCATCCAACATTTCTAATCATCGGACCACCAAATTTTTCACATTTACAGAGCTCAGTTAGGGATAGCTAAAATTTCCCTTCCAAAAAACAAAACATAGAAAATGTTTTGCTACACATCTGCCACTAACATGTTCATTACAGACACCATTTTGTAAATTAACCTGAGGGGACCTGCTCCTTATTATCTTGCACATCTTTGTTTGCTTAGAAGTAAGTTACAATGCATGTAATACCTGGATATCATAAACTCTATAATATATATTGAGAGGGACAGTGTAGCATGGAATTTAATGGTTTCCTATGGTGAAGCTTGGATGCATGTGGGGCAATGGACCATACATCCTTGATGATGTCATGGGAGGTGGACAGGTGAGCAGCGCCAGGGAAGTCTTGGCACTAAAAGAGGTGAGTAAAACCTTTTTTGTAATTTTATTGGGAACAGGGGAGTACTAAAATAGATATTTTAGCGTTTGGAATACAGGTTTGTATTTCTAATGCTATAGTGTTTCTTTAAGTGCAATGCCTATTGCCTGATACAATCCAACCTAAATCTATCTTTTACATCATTAGATAAGATACAAATAACACAATTATATGAATCTCAAATGCTTTAACATTTTGCACAATGTTACTTCATGCCATAGCTAAAGTGTGTTTTGTGTTGCTATGGTTACTTGCAAATGTTTTTCACGGGTGTAGTAGGAGGAATCTATAAACACTCTTTGTTGAAGCATCAGGTAGAAGACATGCTATAATTATAGGTAGAAGAGAAGAGTGAGTGGTTCCTTTAATAGCATTTTCATTTAAGTTACATTTTTAAGTTGTTAAATATTAACATACTTTTCTTTTAAAATCCGAACATGTGAGTTTTGTCTGGACTGAAGATTACATTTATAGATAGTTCATTAATCTGAATCATGCATGTATAGTTTCTGGAGAATGTTAGCCTTTTTATTGCCTGGATACAAAATTGCTAATATCAGTTAAAATGTTTTTTTGTTGGTCAGCCTTATAGTGTTGATTATCTAGTTAAGAAAACCTCTGGCACTCCAGTTGTGGACTTCATCTCACCTGATGCTCTGTCAGTGTTTCCCCGAAAATAAGATATATCCATAAAATAAGCTGTAGCAGGATTTCTAAGCATTTGCGCAATATAAGCCATACCCCGAAAATAAGACATAGTGATAGGCGTGGCTATGCAGATTACCAGCGTGGAGCAGTAAAGAAGACGTGCAGTCCTTCTCATCTGCCACATCGTGACAGCTGCTATCCCGGAGGTGACCGGAGAGGTGCGGGCAGCCCCATCAACAAGGTCGGCTCCCCCTATCAGGTCCCGGTCATTCTGTGCGTGCTGCAAGCTGAGGCATAGAGGGAGACCTAGAAAGTGAAAGTAAAAATCTCCTCAGTGAAGGGAGGAGCAGGATGCTCTGCTTTAGGTATTGTGTGTCCTCAGGGAGAAGAAGTAAAGCTGTGGCTGCCGTTTTACTCAGCACTGTGGGTCTCTCTCCCCCAGCATCAACCAGCAACAGTCTGTGGGTCTCCCTCACCCCCCACAAATACAAAATTAAGACATCCCCTGAAAATAAGCCATAGTGTGTCTTCTTAAGGAAAAATAAATATAAGACAGTGTCTTATTTTCGGGGAAACACAGTAATTGCATAGTGAGATGTATTCCACAATATCTGAAGTGCTGAAGGCTGCCTACCCAAGTGGTAGGAAGAGATAGGCATTCATTTAAAACCATAATAAATTCCATATGAACATACCTTAACGTAACACTGAAACCAAGTAAAAAAAAAAAAGCAAAAATATCTGGAATTTAAGTTTCCTCATATCTGCTTTATACGGCATTTCTAGCAGAAATGCTGTATGTCCATGGCCTACTTCCTTTGATGTTGCTGACACCTAAATCAGTCTGAGATAGTCAATACCATAGTCATTTGTTTGGTATTTGTGTTTTAAACAACAGAAAGAAACAGAAAAGAGCAGCCAGGCTTTGAAAAAAGGCACACTTAAGCCAGAATTGTCCTGAAGGCTGACAAACTTTATTCTTACAAGACAGGCACAATGTACGGCATACAGAGCCAAACCAAAATCTTGCAGGTCTTGGTTCTTACTCATAGGTTATGTAGAACACAGCCATAAGAAAATGATTGACAGCACTTTTCAGTCGAAGGAATCTCGATGTGCATGGCAAGCGCTGTGCAGGACGTAAAAACGTGCGCAGGAAAGCAATGAAGAAAGACAAAATAAAGCACAGAAAAATAAACTAAATAGAATACAGTCCACTTTCACTTCTGAGTGACTCAAACTTATTCTATAGCTGACTAATGTCTTTTTTTTTTTAGCATGTTTCCTTTCTCAAAAGTTGAAATAATGCAATTATTTCAGTATCTTGCATAATTGATATTTTGCTTTTGGCAGATACAAATTACTTTTTTAATTGGAAATGAGGACCAGAGGGAAGGAACCTATTTACAGCAGAGTTGTGCAGTATGTTTGGTAACTTTTTGCAGTAAATCTTATATTGACTTTAAAATTTACATGCCATAGTAAAGTAGAAATAAACCATGATATATTTTAATGCAAAAACTTTTGTATTTCCAATGGCAAACCTATATTTTAGCCTCTTGTTGAACAAGGGATACAATCCATGAACCTGGCATAAATTATGTAATGTTCCAACCCTTGCCATCTGCAAAGGATGAGAAAAATAACTGGTATCCACATTGGTTGTGTAACGGAACCACGTGCACCCCGACCGGGTGTCTTCCATTGAGGGATGCTCCTAGTGCTTCCCGAGGACTCCAAGCACTCCACCAGACACCATAATCGCTGTAGACTCCCACGAACCACCAGAGCTTGGTTGGGGTCTCGCCTTCTCCACCCATTCTGGACGCAAGCCCAGGGTCCAGCTTCCAGTAGGTGGACCTCTCCGAATTCCAGAGAGCAGGAACAGGTACAAGCTGTTAGCAGAGCTTAGGTATTATACCCTGGGGAGTATAGTGATTATAGCAATCCCCAGAGTGTAGTTCTCCAATCCCCCAAACATGAGCCGAAACTTCATGAAGGTACAAGATGATCTGCTTTAATTGGCACCAAAGCTTTTATGCAGGTTTTACACATACATTCCCGCCCACAGGGTTTTGTAGAACAACCAATAAAACATGTACATTACAGTAAAACACTCAATTACACACAAACCCTTCCCTCTGCCTGTGATATAATTACTGAACACAATGGGTTAAAGTAATTATCACAGGCAGGAAAATACTTTTTACACATGTACTGTAACTTTAAAAATATGTATCATATTCACATAAAGCATACATATACAGAATCGGCATACTTTAAATATAAACATAACCAAAAATCAGACAATTCCACCCAGTAGTTCAAAAGTTAGCTAGACGTCCTTTATGATACATTGTCATGCCCAAAACAGTTCCATAGATTTGGGCTATGCGGTCGGTCAATTTCACACTGAAAAAATTACTAAGTCCCATTCGAATTCATGAACTGGCACCATTCATGCAATTGCCTCAGTATAGCAGTACATTCAAGCTGCCGAACGGGACTTAGTCTTTGTGGCTGAAAACTCAGTGGAGGAGAAGGTAAGGGTCACCAGTGTTCGTTGAAATGTGCAGCCGATTTCAGTTCCATGAATTTGGCTGCACACACTCCTGACCACGTGCGAATGAACAAAAATGACTGCCATCATGTGTTCGTTTGTGCGAACAGCGGCCCCCCAGCGGTCGGCAATTTACCTACAGCAGGCTTCCAGCCTGGGAGGTAAATTAATGGCACACTTCCACTTCTGGGTGATCTGCCTGTGTGGTACTTGGTTCAGTAAGCTCCATTTACTGACCCAAGTGGAAGAAAGCCATAGACAAAGAATTTTAAAGGTCTGGGAACATAGTCTTAAAGGGGAATTGTCACACAAAGTCACAATATGTCCCCAGACGGTTCTTAAAGGGCCAGCACGGTCCAATACAAGTCCATAAGCCACAATGCAGTTCTTAAAGGGCCAGCAGCAGCACAATAGAAATCCATTAGCCCCAATACTGTTTTTAAAGTGCCCAATCTCCCAGGGGCCATTTACCCCCGGGCCATAGTCATAAGGTAGGAAGCTGGCAATCAGGCTCCTCCAAAAGCCAGGGGCAAAGGGCAGTGGGTCACATAAACAGCCAGTGACAAAAGGCAGCTTGTCACAGGTTGCATGTCACTGTTTGGCAAGATCCCAAACTCTGGTTCTACTCAACTTGTATCACAATCTGAATTTTACTAAACATTCCACGAATGGAAAGAATTACAAACCAAAATGTTCATAGTTTATCAGACCTACAATTTCCTTTCCTGTTCTTAGTGTTTTATGATTGTGATGACCTTGTATATAGCTTTATATATCATTGTTATCTTTTATATAACAATCTTGGGGTAGGAGACGTATCTGGCACCAGGGTGCTGCACCCATATAACTTTGTTAGATCAGATGTGACACTTATAGGACACTGTTCTAAAGCACCAACTCTTGTCCAGTATTGAGAAATTAATTTGTAGCCTGTCCCAAGAGAAGAATTGTTTGTTTCAATGTCCCAGTGAACAAAACTGGAACTGTAGAAATGGGCAAGTCCCTTACTTTATCTGAAGCATAGGAAAATATATGCTTGTGACTGTAATGCAATGAAACATACTTGGAAAATTCTATTCCTGGGAGATCGATGTAAACTAATGTTATGTCAAAAAAATACTTAGAATAAATTGCACAATGTCTCATTAAATATTTGCTTTCTTCTTATTATGGCTATTCTTATTTTAATAATGAGCCTATGCTAAGCTCTCAGGGATAGCGCCTTTAGGTTCTTGGGGCCATCCAACAGCCACTAGAAATGCTCATGCTGAAACAGTCTTAAAATCTTACAAGTATCCTCAACTCCTATTAATCTGAAACAACCAGGATGCTCTATCACAAGAACACCTAAAGGTTCTTTGTTTCCAAGGCACATCCTCTAAAAAGCCTCTAATGAAGATATTGGTGGACATATCTCTGAATATTTTAATTCAAAATTCCAAAATAAAGAGTGCCTAAAATACTAAAACATATTTCACCTGTAATCAATTGACTTCCTAGGTTGGTAATAAACACATGGCATAAAGCAAACATATATATACATACCACATAAATAAAATGTCCTTTAAAACCCTTTTAATTGGGAATCCATTTCCTGTGTGGAGTCACGTGAAAATGTTTAATCCATTATCACCATAATTTGCATGGTCTCCATTAAGATAAGGGTTGAGGCTAATATACCATGCTGAAGCAAAGTTTGGCATTACTTTGGCAGCCTTCCAGAAGGGTGAATTTCAAGGTGTAATGTGTGCTGCAAGGAAGTTAGTGGGGAAGAGTCATCTCACTAATGCCAATATGAACCAACATTTGCAAAGACACCACAAGTCTGTATTACTGATGGAAGAAACAGAAAAAATAAAAGATTGGGGAGGTAGCAGGTCCACTTGTACTGTACCTGACTCTGTGCAATCAACTACCACCATCGGTACCTCTTCCACTTCATGTGCCAGCCCACTTTTGAATGTTTTGAAGAATTTCATGCCACGGGCATGCCAAACCAGAAGGCTAAAAAATCACACACCTAATTTTCTAGCTGTTTAGGGGAAGCTTCCTTTCTCAATTAAATAAGGGGAGCCCATTAAGCAGCTGATACAGACCATTGCTACACCATATATATTTTCCCTCACAATTCAATTTCAGCAGGAAGATAGCCCCCTCACTGTACCATTCCTTTGTGCTACTATTGAAGGCTGTAGATCAGTGGGCGCAATTCATCACAGTTTTTTGGAGTGCTCCTATTGGACAGCATGCTTTCATCTCCCTAATTCCACACTGAGGTCAGCCCCACCCATTCATTTTTAATGACCAATGTAATGAATTTTATAGGTACATCAGAAGACAATAATTAAAAGGAAAATGTATCCTCATTATTGAATTTTTTGTAAAGTTTTTGGTTCAGTCAGGCTACTTATCCTAAACACCCTGTCAAATGATGCGTCGTTATGTCGTTTTCTAGCCTAAAGAGCTTTGCCTTTCAAAGTGTTCTGCAAGCTAAAGATACTAAGACCATTCTAATTGGTCTAGTTGAGCAATTCCAACGCTTTTCTGACACGGATCCTAGTTATGAATATAGCATTAGATTGGCAATACATGCCTCATCTTTAAAATTACCCAAGTGACCCATTCTTCAACTGCTATATAACATATAGCAAATTATTCTAGAAAACATCTTTTATTAGATTTTTTCAAGTGGAAAAAGTCTCTATTGCATACAGAAATTCAGTGATCATATGTATGAGAGCATTTGCCTGGTGAATATAACACACTCATTTCAACCATTAGGGACCTACAGAAATTGCAAGAGGGCTTAATACGGTTCCTGACCAAGGGTTACAAGCCATAAATCTATTTAATAGCAGTCTGGGCTGAATTTACACTCTCTTGCAGTCACACGGTCTATGTGTAAATCCTGGACTGAACATCTGCATTATGAAGTGACACTATATCAATATGCATTATATAGGGATATTCTACTGATTGATTCTGTGAGGTACCTTTTATATCAAACAAAAAATGGGAAAATCTCAAATGTGAAATCTCTCTTAGGTATAAAGAAAATAATTGGTTGAAAAATTAGACTTACAACATATAACCATATACGAGGAGGAGGATAACTATATAGACCCTAAAAGTTAGCAATAGGTATGTATGTATGTGAAGGGTAAACCAACCAGCTTCATTGATTTTACCAAAATGTATTACCCATACCTAGTGCCATTTGTAAAAGCATAGAAAAGTCTATTGCTTCTGGTCCCAGTAATATATTCAGGCAAATAGTCTCTCAAATTAGTAATATATATATATCCTTCTCACTTCTCACAGTGAGAATTGCGGGAAGCGCCTCTAGCGGCTGTCAGTGAGACAGCCACTACAGGCTGGATTAAACCTCAGTGTAAACATAGCAGTTTCTTTGAAACTGCTATGTTTTCAGCTGCAGGGTTAAAACTAGAGGGACCTGGCACCCAGACTACTTCATTGAGCTGAAGTGGTCTGGGTGCCTATAGTAGTCCTTTAACTAGAGAATTTTTACTCCCAGTCTTTTACAATGCATGTTTTATGAATCACGGATCCTAAAAACATTTTTTTAAATATTACTTATATTGTAAACCAGCATTTATTATTATCTTAATGATCTCTAAGGTTATTAACCCCTTAAGGACACATGACGGAAATATTCCGCCATGATTCCCTTTTATTCCAGAAGTTGTGTCCTTAAGGGGTTAACGTTATTTTGGGCTCTTTAAATTGTGTTGTAACTATGTCAAATTGCTCTGTACGTATTCATTTTCTGGTGAACTGATACATTTACATTTACATTTGAATAATCATTGTTTTAATAATTCGGTCCAGAGTTTGATGTGGATATCTACTGTTTGATTGCACTTAGAATATGATCCCTTCTATACGAGATCCTGATTTATTTATTTTTAAGGTGATATTACCCTTTATATATGTCATTTTTAATGTCTTCCGGCTGATTTCTCATGTCTCTTCATTTAGTGTACTTTTTTAAAATAAATTTTATTTAACATGTTAAAATCTTATATGTTAGAGGACAGACGCCATGGTTTACATAGGTTGTTTTCATTGAGCAAACATCAAATATTATTATTATTAATGCCATTTATATAGCGCCAACAGATTTCGTAGCGCTTTAAATATTATAAGAGGGGGGATTTAGATATAAATAGGACAAATACTAGAAAACATAAAGGAATGATAATTTGAAGAGGACCCTGCTCAAAAAAGCTAACAGAATATAGGAGGTGGGGTGTAAAACACAATAGGACAGAAAAAAAACATCAAAATAGGAGAAGCAGCTGGAGGAGAGAGTAGAGTGCTGCCCTTTAGGAGAGAGCATGAGACAGGTATGTGAGGTAGAGGTAGGTTACTCTAGGAGGCCATAAGCTTTCCTATAGAGATGGGTTTTAAGGCTTAAAAGATAAGGCTTAAAAGATTGAAGACTAGGGGAGAGTCTGACGGCAGTAGGTAGACTATTCCAGAGGAAGGGAGCCACCCGCAAGAAGTCCTGCAAGCATGAAATGGCCAGACGGGTGCGAGCAGCATACAGGAGAAGGTCATGGGCAGAGCGGAGAAGCCGAGAAGGGGCATACCTATGGATCTGTGAAGAGATATAAGAGGGGCTGGAATTGGTCAATGCTGTATAGGTATGGGTTAGCACTTTGAATTGACTCCTATAGGATACAGGAAGCCAATATAAGGATTGACAGAGGGGTGAGGTGTTTAGAGAGGAAAATCAGTCTGGCGGCAGCATTTATTACAGACTGTAGCATGGCAATACGGTTTTTGGGAAGACCAGTTAGGAGAGGGTTACAATAATCCATGCAGGAAGTTACTAGAGGATGGACAAGCTCTTTAGTAGCATCTTGCGTAAGAAAGGGCCGAATGCAGGCTTTGTTTTTAAGATGGAATCTACAGGATTTGGGAACATGCTTGATGTGAGGCTCAAAGGTGAGGCCAGAGTCAAATATGACACCAAGACTGGACTGATGTGGATACCAGAGAACAAAAGAGGAGAATCAGTATTAGGAGGAGGAAAGACAATGAGTTCAGTTTTAGAGAGATTTAGTTTTAGAAAGCGGGAGGACATCCAGCCAGAGATGGAGGAAAGGCAAGTAATGACACATTGCAGGACAGCAGGGAAGAGGTCCAGGGTGGAGAGATATAACTGGGTGTCATCAGCGTACAGTTGGTAGTGGAATCCAAATAAGGGAATATGTTTGCCAAGAGAGGCAGTATAAAGAGAAAATAGAAGAGGGCCAAGGATAGAGCCTTGGGGACTCCAACTGAGACAGGGCAAAGGGATCAGGTATCATTAGAAAAGGAGACACTGAATGAGCATTGGGAGAGATTAGAGAAAAACCGTGAGAGGACAAAGTCACAAAGACCGAGTAATTGAAGAGTTTGGAGAAGGAGAGCATGCTCAACGGTGTCAAAAGCAGCAGAGAGGTCAAGAAGAATTAGTATGAAGTAGTGGCTTTGGATTTAGCTGCGATTAGGTCATTAGAAACGTTAATAAGAACAGTCTCAGTAAAGTGCAGGGAGCGGAAATCAGATTAAAGAGGGTCAAGGAAAGAGTTGGAATTGAGGAAGTGAGACATACGGGTAAAGACAAGTCTTTCCAGAAGCTTTGAGAAAAAGGGGAGTAGGGATATGGGACGATAGTTAAAGGGGGTGGACGGGTCGAGGGATGTTTTTTTCAGGCAACATGTTTAAGGTCAGCAGGGACAATGCTGGAAGAGAGAGCAGTTGAAGACATGTGTTAAGGAAGGCACAAGTCAAGGGGAGAGAGATCTGATAAGGTGAGACGGGACAGGATCATGTGGGCAAGTGGTGGGGCGAGAGGAAAGGAGAAGAGCAGCCACCTCTTGTTCAGTAGCAGGGGAGAAAGTCTGAAGGGTAGGAAAGACACAATCTATGTGTGGTTGAGAAAGAGAAAGGCAGGTGGGGAGAATTCTTTGCTTAAATGTTCAATCTTGTCGGTAAAGTACCATGCAAAGCTCTCAGCTGTAAGGTTAGTTTGAGGGGTGGACACAGCAGGGCAAAGAAGAGAGTTAAAGGTGTCAAAGAGACACCTAGGATTGCGGGAACATGAACTAATGAGAGTGGAAAAGTATGACTGTTTGGCGAGGGCAAGGGCTGCGCTGTATGAAAAAATATGTATCTATAATGGAGAAAGTCTGACTGGGTGCGAGACTTCCTGCAGGAGCATTTAGCACAACGGAGCATCTTTGCAGGTAGTGTGTTGATTTAGTATGCACTGCTGGGGGCGTGTCCTCCTTGAGGTGCATGTTTGGAGCGAGGCTGCAGCGTTCAAGGCAGAGGTGAGGGTAGTGTTATACGTGGAATTGGCCCGTGGGGGACAGGAGAGGGAAGGGATGGATAGGAGTTGTGAATCAATATCAGCTGACAGCTGCTGGAGGTCAATAGGTTTAACCCCTTAAGGACCGAGGACGGTTCAGGACCGTCATCGGCATTTTTGCGTTGCCGACCGATGACGGTCCTGAACCGTCCTAACGGTCTGAGCTACTTACCTGATCGCCGTCGTTCCCCCGGCGGCGATCAGCGTGGCTCCGGTTGTGGGGAGACTGCCCAGACAGTCTCCCCAATACTGAATTAGGACCTGTGGCCATGTGATCGCTTAACACAGCGATCACATGGTCACAATAGGTGTCCATGTGTCTGCCTGCAGGGGGACTGTCTGTGCTGACAGGCAGTCTCCCTGCTAGTGTAAAATCAAAAAATAAATAAAGTTAATGTTAATAAAAAATAAATAAATAATTATATATGTGTATATATGATATATAGACATATATTATATCTATATAATATATGTCTATATATCATATATATATAATGTTTACTAAGTGTATTTTATATTAATATAATAAATACACTTATAATTAAATTACACACGTATATATATAATATATATAATAACTATATATATTGTATATATATATTATTATAAAATATAAATAATAAGTAATTTAAATTAAATAATTTTTTAAATAATAATAAAAAATTTAAAAAAAATTATATAGCTATATGAAATTTTATTCTAACTGTATTTTAAAATTAATATATATATATTTATATCAAAATACACTTAGAATGAATTTGTATATATATCTATGTATATAAAAATAAATAAAATAATAAGAAATATACATACGTCCATATACAAAATTACATAAATAATTATATAAATATACACGTAGACTTCAAATATATAAATATGCATATATATTTAAATTCTACGTGCGTATTTATGTAATATTTTTACATAATTCAGTAATTTTATTGATTGCAATTTGAGGGACCTGCCTGCCAACCCAGGCCGAAATTCCAGAGAATTTAATTTGCTAGCACTGTATTTTACCCTGTAACGTTCTACGACACCCTAAAACCTGTACATGGGAGGTACTGTTTTACTCGGGAGACTTCGCTGAACACAAATATTAGTGATTCAAAACAGTAAAACATAACACAGCGATGATATTGTCAGTGAAAGTTACTTTTTTAGCATTTTTCACACACAAACAGCACTTTTACTGATGATATAATTGTTGTGATACGTTTTCCAGTTTTTAAACACTAATATTTGTGTTCAGCGATGTCTCCCGAGTAAAACAGTACCCCACATGTACAGGTTTTATAGCATTTCTGAAAGTTACAAGGTCAAATATATGGGTCAAATAGTTTTACATTGAAAATGGCCAGGTTGGTTACGTTGCCTTTGAGAGCGTATGGTAGCCCAGGAATGAGAATTACCCCCATGATGGCATACCATTTGCAAAAGAAGACAACCCAAGGTATTGCAAATGGGGTATGTCCAGTCTTTTTAGTAACCACTTGGTCACAAACACTGGCCAAAATTAGCGTTCAATTTAGTTTTTTTACTTTTTTCACACACAAACAAATATGAATGTTTACTTTGGCCAGTGTTTTCGACTAAGTGGCTACTAAAAAAGACTGGACATACCCCATAGTGAATACCCTGGGTTGTCTACTTTAAAAAAAATATGTACATGTGGGGTGTTATTCAGAGATTTCTGACAGATAATAGTGTTACAATGTCACTATTGATACATTTTAAAAATTTATGTTTTGAAACCGCAATATCCTACTTGTACCTATAGCCCTATAACATGCAAAAAAAAAGCAAAAAAGCACGTAAACACTAGGTATTTTTAAACTCAGGACAAAATTTTGAATCTATTTAGCAGTTTTTTTCATTCGCTTTTGTAGATGAGTAAAAGATTTTTCAAGTAAAAGTCAAAAAACATGTATTTTTTTCAATTTTTCATCAGATTTTTGTATTTTTTTTAAATTAAAATACATGAGATTATATAAATAATGGTATGTAAAGAAAGCCCCTTTTGTCCTGAAAAAAACAATATATAATTTGTATGGGAACAGTAAATGAGAAAGCGGAAAATTACAGCCAAACACAAACACCACAAAAGTGTAAAAATATGCCTGGTCGCAAATGTACAACATCGCAAAAACAGTCCAGTCCTTAAGGGGTTAAGGTTCCTCCTCAGGAGTTGATGGAGGTTAGGCTTAGGTTGTTGGGTGAGGGGGTACTCGAGAGCAAATGATAAGAGGTGGTGGTCAGAGAGAGGAAATGGAGTGTTGGAGATATTAGATACCGTACATGCATAAGAGAAAATTAGGTTGAGGGTATTGTCAGCTACATGGGTGGGAAAATGATCACTTTATTAAACATGATCAGGGACATCCATGCCATGTAGTACTTGGTAAATATGCAACTCTCATACAAATGGTGTATACACAGTAACAGAGAGAAAGGTTATGGTAGCATCATTGTGTTTCATCTGACCCAGTTGTACTGCTCCCTTATTTTACTGCCCTGTGCTAGTTACATAAAAACTCACTAATGACTAATAAAAGCTGTCAAATCTGGTCTGCCTTGTGTTTCTGACATCATATGATCGACTTTCTTAAATTCCTCTTGGGTGCAATGGTGCGTAAAGCATAGTGATCTTTAAAAAACATAACAATTAGATGGAGGTGTGTCTGAATGAGACATCAAATAATTGTTCTTATCAACAGAAATCTAATGTTTTATGCTTATTGTGAATGTAATATATGAGTAGATCACACTGGTATCAGGACCATTATCTACTTCAATAATTGCAGATAGATTATTATTCCTTCTGTAATCAATTAATTACATTTGAGGCATTTTTATGAGTTTCTCCTCTACAGACTTTCGCATCCACGATGCAAATCTATTTTATCACACAAAATATATAATTTAATCATTATTTTTAAAAATCCCCAAAATGACGATACTGATTATTGTAAGAATCACACCATTTAATGTATCTGAATGCAAGGAAAATAAATATTGTTTTACAGTAATTGAACCTATGCATACATATTATAAATTATCTATCATTTCAATAATTTCATTATATTGCCTCCTTATGTTCTAAAGCTATGTTTTAAACCACTTATGAGCAACATTTTAAACTTTAATATTTATGAGTTAATCACAGAAAAATCTTTTAACTGAAGACCTTGCATTACATGACTGTAAACTGACTGTTGGTATCCACATAGATATCAGTGCCAATTAATGGCCTAAAAATGAGCAGAAATAAAAATAACATGCATCTATGCCAATTAGCATCTCCAACCCACGTGTATGATTAAAAACATTACAAATGAAACCAGTCAAAAATGAAAGAGCATATAGCTTTACTAAAGCATAATATAAGCATTACAAAAGCTTAAAAAGTCTTAAAATGAACTAAGGTTATTTTAATTTTCATTGAATAACAGAATGTGAAGTATTATCTGATATTTTGAATTAAAATGTCTGTAAAGCTAAGCCTATTGGCCACCATTAATTTAAAACACTCAAAAATAATTTTAGCATCCTTATAAAAATGTTAACTATTGTAAAACATATGCATACATTTTAATTGCAATTCTGTTTTGCTTGTTTTTAACCAATAAAATGTAAAACATGAAAATGGAATCAATAAAGAGAATATTTATTAAAGACTACTTTTAACCTTACCAGATAGAAGTTTTCCAGACTCTATTAGAATCCAATCAAATGTATTTGTCCGTTAGCACACAGCGTGACCAAGTCCCAAGGGCTAATATGCTGTTAGCGACGTTCAAGACAGATTTCAATCTCATCTCTATTGTGACGCCATTATCGTGTTTTTATGTAATTTTCAGTTCAAAGGCTCCTTTATACTTTAGGAATAAAGAGATGGGGGGGTTGATTGGGATAACATTGCTTCTGACAGATAACCTGACAACAACTAATATGATCTCTTAAAAGAATAAGTAAAACACAAATGGTAACTAAAAAAAATATTGAGTTTGGAGGAAAGATACTTCTGTGAAAATCAAATAAGATGTTGCCAGTTTAAGCAAGTGTTTATAGGACAAAGCACATGTTCAATGTACAAAAGAAATACATCTGACAGGCGGCTTTTTCAAAGGGGGAACAGGATATACAAATTAGAGTGACTTAATGCTATGGCTACCACATTGCTTTGTGTTTTCTCTCTCTCTCATGTTCTAATACATATTAAGGAGCCTGTTATTGAATCTGTTCTCACCATGCATAATGGTATATGACATGTTAGCTTCTTTAGTAGATTAGTATATATACAGTGTATCACAAAAGTGAGTACGCCCTCACATTTTTGTAAATATATTATTATATATTTTCATGTGACAACACTGAAGAAATGACACTCTGCTGCAATGTAAAGTAGTAAGTGTATAGCCTGTATAACAGTGTAAATTTGCTGTCCCTTCAAAATAACCCAACACACAGCCATTAATGTCTAAATCCTTGGCAACAAAAGTGAGTACACCCCTAAGTGGAAATGTATAAATTGGGCCCAATTAGCCGTTTTACCTCCCCAGTGTCATGTCACTCGTTAGTGTTACAAGGTCTCAGGTGTGAATGGGGAGCAGGTGTGTTAAATTTGGTGTTATCGCTCTCACACTCTCTCATACTGGTCACTGAAAGTTCAACATGGCACCTCATGGCAAAGAACTCTCTGAGGATCTGAAAAAAGAATTGTTGCTCTACATAAAGATGGCCTAGGCTATAAGAAGATTGCCAAGACCCTGAAACTGAGCTGCATCACGGTGGACAAGACCATACAGCTGTTTCACAGGACAGGTTCCACTCAGAACAGGCCTCACCATGATTGACCAAAGAAGTTGAGTGCGCATGCTCAGCATCATATCCAGAGGTTGTCTTTGGAAAATAGACGTATGAGTGCTGCCAGCATTGCTGCAGAGGTTGAAGGGGTCGGGTGTCAACCTGTCAGTGCTCAGACCATACGCCGCACACTGCATCAAATTGATCTGCATAGCTGTCGTCCCAGAAGGAAGACTTCTAAAGATAATGCACAAGAAAGCCCGCAAACAGTTTGCTGAAGACAAGCAGACTAAGGACATGAATTACTGGAAGCATGTCCTGTGGTTTTGCTCATCTAGCTGAAACAGAAAAACATATGATTTTAAAAATTACTTCATCGTGATTGGTGAATTTTATTCCTATTATTCCCCACTCCCACTACATTATTAGGGGAGGCTATTTACCTTTACCCTTTCTAAACCCATGGTAATGTGCAGCTTGTGTATGTGTAGTTTGTGTTTGCGCTAAGTGTTTAGAATTAGTTTATAATGTCTATGTTATATTTTAAGGATTGCCTGTTATAACAAAGGTTTGTGTCTGTACATGTTTGTCTTTGAAATGTTATTGGGCCACATTAATTACCATACAGAAGCAATCATACATTTTTCCAACTTTAATGTTGACGATTTAGATAGAAGCAAAAATACATTAATTTAAAGTAATACTTTGTTTCCAATAGTATGACCATTTGCATCAAGTAGGGTTTATGTTAAAATTGTTAAATAACACCATTACACCATTTACTAAACTATGAAATATATCAAATAGACTGAATAGAAAAAAATTGTTTCAGCTGAACCACTTTCTGTGAAAATCAAACATTTTTTGGGACCACCAATATTCAGCCATATGGAAAATGAATGTAGGGGATGTGATTGTGAAGGGTGCATGTAGGAGAATGAATGTGTGCAAGGAGGTTGTGTTTATGTCCAGCCTTTTAAACACATTGTTCGGTGATAACCGAATGCTGACTGCCTTGGCAATTCTCATACTTACTAAAGCATTCTGGTGGTATGGTTTTTTTTTTGCCAACTACTTGACAGTGAAGGGGTTAACAGAAATGATCTGTCCTTTAAAAAGAAGTCTGTTGGAATTAAAAAGCTACAACTAAAAATAACTTGATTTCTGCAAAAAAACTTTCTTCCTATCATCTGTTTACATACTCACTGTGCCCAATTTAGTTTGATCATGTCAGATTTCGTTACATCATCCTAGTCACATAAGTAAATCTGAATTATGGAAGCAGTCTTCTGTGGAGGAGCATCAATTTTCAAAACTGACTTTCAAAATATGGGAAGAAAGTACACATTACGTAGGACAAATTGTATTAATTCTGTTGGATTTTTATTTGTAATGTTTTTGAAATCTGATTTCATGAACTAACAGATATAAAATAGTCTTGACATGGAACCCTCAAAATCTGATAAAATTAATGGTTTGCTGATCTTGCGGTCTTCTAGTGACATTGGGGAAATGAAAAGGACACATTACATAAAACTATCTCCAGATTTTGATACATACATCTTTCTCTTTGTAATATCTTTCTGTAAGGATTTATTGGTATTTAAAGCAAGCTTCCTAACTGTCTCAACTTTGTCAGGACAGTCCCGCTTTTTGGGTAATATCCCGACTTTCCTGGTGTCCTACTTTTGGGGACACCAGGGAACTGTCCATCGTTAGATGTGATTGTGCTATATTTCCAGCACTAAGACCCTGAAGCAAGTGCTGAAACAATGCTTCCTATAGGGTCTGTCCTCAGTGGGCTGGCCTGAATGATGGACCCTTTGGGGTGGAGCCAGTGACACGATCGGGTAACTGGCCCAACCCCTTTACCACCTCTATTCTCTGAATGCCAGAGTTGGGAGGTATGGTAAAGAACACACAACTTTAAAGAGATATCCTAAACATCAAAACTAACTTAATGAAGTAGTTTTTATTAATTCACTACACTTCTCTGTGACATGCCACAAAAATTCATCTCTTCATATATGATGTATGACATATAGTGCTCTAGATTTTTAAAGAGTCATATATATATATATAAATTATAAACAGATATTGTGTTTTTATATTTCACTTTGAAATTAAACAATCATGCATAGCTCCTCCCCAATCTTGGGTCTGCCCTGTTAGAGTGTCTATTTAAACATTAATTATCTTTGATGTCCAATCATGTCCCGTGTGGGAGAGGTGTCTCTATCACAGTGACATCCAGACAAGGTCACCCCAGAAGGGTCCAACATGGGATTTGAACCTGAGTGCTATATGGTTCTAAGCCTGTGTTCCTGCCTCTGAGCCACTTCAGTTCTTGGTTTAGTTTGAAACTTAACCCTGCCATGTCTCCAGCACTGGGGGCTAGACTTAATCTGTGACTGCTCCTGTCAATCATGGTCCACCTGTATAGTATGCCTAATCAGCCAGGTATAAAACACTGCTTCTCTCTGAAGGCAGTGTCAGTTTATTGACTCTGATTCCTGTGTTTATGTTTGTGATCCATTGCTCTCTAGTTGACTCCTGACCTTGGCTTTCTTATGTTGTATCCTGACTTCTGGCACCCTCTGACTTTTGGCTTACCCTCGACGATTCTCCTGCTTGTGTCCTTACCTGTACTGCAACTTGGAGCAATATCCTGCACAGACTCACATGCCAGGTGAATTATTACATGACAACGTTGGCCTGTGTTTAATTGTAAGGGTGAGCATATATCTCTGACTACTGGACTCCCAACTAAGGTTGGCTGTTACAGTTTTAAGAACAAATTTAAGCATGTTTGCAGGTGCAATGGTGGTAATTTTTATTAATGAAATGTGATGGATTATGTTAAAAATGTATTGGGACCAAGGTTACACTGTATGTTAACACATATTTACTTATGCTCCAGGCTAGCCAAAATAATCAAATACCATATAGACTTATATATATATATATTTTTTTTTTTTTACTTCAGCAGGCAAGAAATAAATAATTGGCCTCCCAAGATCTTGCTGATTCTGTTGCTGGTAGAAAATAAGGTGGTCTCACCATATTCTTCCTAGGCCGGGCAAGGCCAACATGCAGGAGAAGCAAGACAATATGGCATCACCATGCATAGTATGCAAAGTCCAAGCAATCTACTTGTTCTTGAACTTTGATCTTACCTACGACCTGATTGTAACCCCTTCACTTTTGAAAAAATATTAGCTTAGCATTTATTGAAGCAAAGGAAACACAGCTAGCACATATAAAACAGCATTTTTGTGAATGGAACTTTACAGACAAACTTAAAATTTATAACTATATACATTTACACACTACTTTTTTTTTTTTTTTTTTCCTCTTCTTCGGCTGAATGCGCATGTGCGGCAGGAGCTGCGCGCATCCAGCCAGTCCATAGGAAAGCATTCACAATGCTTTCCTATGGACGCTGGTGTCTTCTCACTGTGATTTTTCACAGTGAGAAACGCGGAAGCCCTCTAGCGGCTGTCAATGAGACAGCCACTAGAGGCTGGATTAACCCATTTATAAACATAGCAGTTTCTCTGAAACTGCTATGATTATAGAAAAAAGGGGTTAACCCTAGAGGGACCAGGCACCCAGACCACCTCATTAAGCTGAAGTGGTCTGGGTGCCTATAGTGGTCCTTTAATACAAATATTTGGAAAATGAATGACTATAGTGTCCTTGATCTCCCACAGGATCAAAAATGTCTCACAGACAGTAGGTATGACAAAAATAGATCACTACAATTTGTCAGATAGCATCCTTTATAGATATTTGTAAAGACTCTGAAGGCGTTACAGTATCATTTACAAAGCATGGCAAAAACAATTGTCTAAACTTCAGCATAATGCCCTCATAAGTAAATATAATTAAATCATATATTAGTAAAAGAAAGGTATTTTTTTAAAGCTGCAATAGTAAGGTTTATCACTCTCTGAACTACTAATGTAATGTTAATAGTGAAATGGTCCATTCGCTCCTCCCACCTTCCAGACTGTAGGAGTGATATGAACCACTAAAACTTTGCTTTACTCTCAGAAAGCAGGGGTTATCTGACTTTTCAGCACACATGCAGGCATTAAATCAGTGAACAATGGCTTCTGGGAGAGAAATGTGTTCCTCTACAGGCTGGTAAATAAAACTAAATGATGGTTAATTTGACTTTTTGGCCCAAATTTCTTTTTGTAAAAGCGTTTCTACTTGATTCCGGAAGTGAAGGGATTAAGGACTTATTGCACAATTTACCATCTAAAGATACCATAGCTTCCATGCTGGTGGATTTGGAGCCCTCATTTCAGAATATGTTCTCTACTCTAACCTTTGAGATATGCCATATTTGCAATTATGTTGGCAACCTGGAGTAGAACAGAGAAAATCTCTACTCCATGATGCAACAACTTGATCAGCAATTTCAAACATAAGACAAATGCATTGTAGGTCACTATAGAAATTACTTTTTATTGCTATAAACTTCTGCAGAAGTTACAGGAATTACCCTAATTTATACAATTTTGGTCCAGGGTATTCCTTCTCTCCTTCACTGAAGAGGATTGGATGAAAGTCTTTTCTACCCATTTTCATGCATACTCTAGTGTTCCTCTGCAAGAAAATAATTACAAACTGGTTTCTTGTTGTTATAATACACCTCTTGATATTCACAAGCTTTCACTTGCACAATCTCCACTTTGTTTATAATGCATTCAAAAAACTGGGTACCTTGAACCACTTATGCTGATCTTCTTTAGGTGGGCCGTTCAGAAGTTTGCTGGGTTAGTGTTGCCATTTGAACCGGAGGCTCTTTGATTCCACTGTTTACCTATTTCATTATCAGATTGTAAATATTCTTTGTTCTTTTTGTTAACTGCAGCAAAAGCCGTCATCACCTGTAAGTGGAAATCACTTATTCCATCCAAGAGAGATTGGTTTAAAAAAATATTACTTAGCAGTCGTTGGAGAAACTCTGCTGGTCATCAGAAAATGTTTTGCTACATCCGTTCAGCAGTTTTTAACAATCTTTTAGCACTGGGAACCCAATTAGATGAACCAAAGAGCGTGAAAATGGTCCAATCAGTGTGAAATATAAACATAATATAATATTTTCCTGCCATTTGGATAACAGATCAAGTAATAAAAAGTAACCAATAAAGGAAAAACAGGGAGTAAAAAAAAAATAAATCTACATTTATGTTTTATATATTTATTAAGTATATAAATAAAGATGGGTTTTATAGCTCTTCCTTTTTTCATGCTAGTGCTCACTTCAATTTTTTTACTTTTTTTCTCATCGATTATCTCTTCAAAATTCATAATCACAAACTAAAAAAGACATGCTCACACATTGTGCATTTTGGCTCGTTCATGATTTGGGCACATAGCGGCTTGGTGTCCAGGATTTGACCCATGTATTGTTATTCTATGGTTTTCTGTTACTCCACTCTTACACTATATTTATGCCATTAAAGTACCCTGCTTGAGATTAATGTGATGATACTGGAGAGTTGTGTAACTGCGGAATAAATGAGAGAATTTGTATATATCGTTGTCTCTCTGATGACTTAAAGGTAGGCAGACAATGTAATAGAGCAGCAGGAAATGCTAGCAGAATGCTTGGTTGTATAGGGAGAGGTATTAGCAGTAGAAAGAGGGAAGTGCTCATGCCATTGTACAGAACACTGGTGAGACCTCACTTGGAGTATTGTACACAGTACTGGAGACCGTATCTTCAGAAGGATATTGATACCTTAGAGAGGGTTCAGAGAAGGGCTACTAAACTGGTTCATGGATTGCGGGATAAAACTTACCAGGAAAGGTTAAAGGATCTTAACATGTATAGCTTGGAGGAAAGACGAGACAGGGGGGATATGATAGAAACATTTAAATATATAAAGGAATCAACACAGTAAAGGAGGAGACTATATTTAAAAGAAGAAAAACTACCACAACAAGAGGACATAGTCTTAAATTAGAGGGACAAAGGTTTAAAAATAATATCAGGAAGTATTACTTTACTGAGAGGGTAGTGGATGCATGGAATAGCCTTCCAGCTGAAGTGGTAGAGGTTAACACAGTAAAGGAGTTTAAGCATGCATGGGATAGGCATAAGGCTATCCTAACCATAAGATAAGGCTAGGGACTAATGAAAGTTTTTAGAAAATTGGGCAGACTAGATGGGCCGAATGGTTCTTATCTGCCGTCACATTCTATGTTTCTATGTTTCTATGTTTCTTTTCTATTTCTCTACTGTTATATTATGAGCAGTGACCTATTTTGTTCACTTTGTACAATTTATTTCTTGAAATCAAAACTATTAAATAAAAATTGTCTCTAAGACTGACCTATAAATGTAAAATATTAAATTACATTTTCACCAGGAGTAAAGTTTTAAGTTTTCACCCAAGGGTCTTACCTTTCAACACCATCACATGGTGATATAATGGACCAAAGTGATTTTAATAGGTAAATTGTATAGCCTATTACTCTCTTTCTCAAATGCTATTGCCCTACCTCAGCCATCCCTTTATAGGAAGAACATTTTGGATATGCAAGACAGGAAGAGGTTTTAATAAGAAGAGGAAAATTTACTTATAACTAGAGTAAATAATAAGTAAATATTCAGACATATTGACATGCCTATAAATTTATGAATATTTCCTCCCTATTTTTCTTTGTTTGTGCATGTCTGAGTCTACACAGAATAATATTCCATGTTTGTATCGGTTGCAGAGATTCATGGTATTATGGGGATGATAGAACCTCTCCACACCTTTACAATATTCCATGCCGTCTTGATTTTCAGAGATTTCATGGTGTGCCAGCAGTACAGAAGTAAATACATTATAAACCTACTTCAATTTGGTGCTCGGGAGATCTGGCAATTTACTGATTGCTAAAATTCTCCCTATTCCCTCTCAACATTTATTAGTAGAATAATATGATTTGATTATATATTTCATTATATTTATGAGGTTGTGATTTTTCAAGGCTTTAATGGTCTACCAACAGCATGGAGTCAGCAGCCATTGTGATTTCTGGAAGAGCTGACACTCTATCACCATACCTACATTTATTCACATGAGACAAAAATGTAAACAATGTTCAAACTGAATTACATTTAAAGGGACACCATAAGCACCAAACAACACTTTCTTAATGAATTGATTTTTTTTTAGTGCATTGACCTTGCCATTTGTCATTGCACTCTGCCAATGTAAAAAAAAAATGTTTCAGAAAAACTGCAATGTTTACATTTGGCTGCAGAGCATCACAAAAGAGGAAACCACGCATTTGGTGATGACCATGCGTTCCAGACTTCGAGCAGTTATTGTCTGCAAAGGCTTCTCGACAAAGCATTAAAAATTAACATTTTATTTATGATTGTGTTAATTTGTTCAATTACATTGGAGCCCCTACATTAAAGGAACTGTGTATGAAAATGTTTGCAATTTATACTATACAATATTTTTGTTCAACCCCTCGAATTAAAGCTGAAAGTCTGCACTTCCGTTGCATTTCTGTTGTTTTATTTCAAATCCAGTTGCATAAAGAGCAAAAATTATTAAAATTGTATCAGTGTCGAACTCACCAGGAATAACGCCTTCCAGAGGCAGTGGGAGGAACTGACGGGCAGAACTTTCACAGATGCCCAATGGGAACAATTCTTATTCTGCAGCATAAAGGTTCGATAAGCACCAGGTACCAGGAGGTGAACTTTAAGCTGCTCTCCCACTGGTACAGAATGCCATCGATGTTCCAGGGGTTCCAGATACATGCTGGAGATGTGAAACACAACCGGGCTCGCTCCGCCACATTTGGTGGAACTGCCCCTGATCAAGCCATTTTGGGAAGAGATGAACAGCGAAATCACTGCAATCCTGGGAGTTCCACCAGATTTCAATATAGTTTTGCACTCTTGCACTTCTTTGCATGATCGTTGGCACAATACAAACGCTCAAGCCTACGACACCTGCTGAATGCAGCCAAAGTACTGATCCCAGCAAAATGGAAGCAAACCCAACCACCCACTAAAGGGGAATGGCTCCAGAGAATAGAGGAGATCCATACAGCCGAGGCGAGATATGCCGACATACTCGGGAGGAGAGACAAACATCTCTAATTGTGGAGACCATGGTACCTGTACACATCTCAAACAGGGGCAAGGGGAGGAACGCAACAGGGACATTAGTCAACAGGAGTAACACGCACACCCCGATATACCCCCCCCCTGCCCTGCACCAGCATGCCAACCCGGGAGACACACTAGATCCATAGCAACACCATAGCTCAACCCCAAACCTATCAGTACCCTCCCAACCCTCCCTTCCCCCCTTCCTTCTCCAGGCGGAGCTGGGGACCACCCGGCGTACTATAGACACAACAATATAAGGCCTTAAGGGGTCAATGCGTTCCCATATGGAACGAGAGGCCCACATGACATCGCATAACGCAGTAGGGATGAACCCATGACACGCGATACACCTACACAGAGGAGCAAACACAAGACAACATATGAGGGTAGACACAACCTGACAACTTGACACCACAACACCCCTGCCCAACACGGGGTGAACACTCAAGACACATCATAGATACCTATTGTAGTAAGGGACTGGGTAACTACACCAAACACCGCCAATAAGGAAGCAGGACGATCGCAACTGATAAACGCATTACTGAGCCTCCTCCATAATGACATAGTCTCATAAATAAGGACCGGACAAGGATCCAGAGCAGGATAGTAGATACCCCGGGAGAGACCTGAGTAACCACTCGGGTGTGGAAGACACTAGGGAAAGGCAGACAGATGAGGGAGACCTAGACGCGGTGTACGACTACCAGACTCTGACCTTTAAGACTGACCCTCATCTCGCCCTCCACGCAAGTTTATATTAATTTGAGACCTGCCTCACTAAGGGTAGGAGACCAAGCGCAGGACTTGCGTGGCCATTAATGCTGTAGGCCAGCATACTTAGGCATCCTGAAGCATTGCATAAAATTACACTTGGCAAATGTTGTGCGCAGGCCGTCATTGTTAAGATGCTGATTGAGACCTGCGAGTCTCACTGATACCATTTGCATTGCTACCTGTTATTGTTTGATCTGCTAATAAAAGCGTTATTTATAAAAAATTGTATCAGTGTCCAGATATATCAGGAGCTAACTGTATATTCTGTACTGTGATTACATATTTTATAGTATTTTACCATGGTTATTCAGAAATAAGAGAGGGTAGCTTGGGATACATTATTTTTTTTACATTTTGGAACCTATGTCATAATACATTAGCTGTTACATTAGATTTTGAATTTTCTGGTGTATGGTAAGATCATTCTATAGAGGCCAAAAGGCTTGCATCCAACCACCAGTATATAAGGACTTGATCATTTTATATTGATCATTTTATATGTGAGCAAAAGTGTTGTTTAAAGGATGGGCATTGCAGGGTTAAATGTTGTTTACAATAAACATTGCAGGGTTAAATACACCTCTATTGGCTGTCTTTCTAACAGCCACTAGAGGTGCTTCCTCCTCCAGAACCAAGTGAAACTCAGCCTTGGAATCTAATGCTGCTCAACATGCATGGTGACGTCTTCGAAGATGGAGCAGGTGGGTGCAGGCATCCCTTCACTGGAAATAAGATAAATAATCTTTATTACACCACCATTTTGCTTTTTTTTTTTAAAAGGTGGGTGGACTGAAGGAAACCTAGAATTCTGAAATACTATTGTTATTTTTGGACTCTAAGCTCCATTTAAGGATACCTTCACCAACATAAATTTATTACTCTCCAGTCCATTTGCAAAATGGATTAGAGTACGTAAGGATGTGGTAAGTGAATTCACTAGCACTTACCCTGCTATTGTAACAAGCGCTTACCTTTCCCCGCCGGTCCCGCGCAGCGCCGGGTCCTCCTCCGATCCTTCCGGGGGGCAGCTCAGCTATTCTGACGCCGGCCGCTCGGAACACGCCCACATTTATGACGCGGCGCATGCGCGCCGACGTCAGAGTAAAAAGGGCGCCAAAATTCAAACGTGGCCACGCTCCCGGACTTTTTGGGGGCGTGGCTACGAAATTAAAGCCAAAGAACCCACACTATAAAAGGGCTATCATGACACCTGTCAGATGCCCTAGTGTGGTTCTTGTTTAAGTCCCCTGGTGCTATCTTTTCTATTTGTTCTTCCTGGTATTTGACCCTTGGCTATCTCTCTGACTATTCTGTGTTCTGGTTTCCCGTATCTTGGCTTGGATAATCGTGTGCCCGTCTTCCGTATTCCCTTGACCTCTGGCTATTTCTTTGACTATTCTCAGACGCTAGTCTGGCCATTCTAAGGTCCGATAACCGTCTTTCTGTGGGTTTTCACGCTGTGTGAAGGGGTCACTGTTGTGACTTTGGTCACTGTCGTGACAGCTATACTATTATCACTACCCTGCTATACAAAAAGTGGCAGATGGACTACTTTGACTACTTTTCCCACCTCCATGCTTAATTGAGGTCCTGTAAACCCTCATTTGCTCTGTTTCGTGGGATAAGACATTCCATTGGCCATTCCATAATTACTTGCTGGGATCTGGCCTGGGTACCAAGATCATAAAAGAAAACTTCTTAACACACATTGTGTGCCCATTTCGGAGTTGTCATATAACTAGGGATCCAACACGCAGAGTACTAATAACTAGAAAGGCGTATACCGGACCTTAGATTGTCTGGACTAACGTCACACGGACAAAGAATGGTCAGGAACAAGCCGAGGTCGAGGGAATGAGAAGACAAGTAAGCGAAAGCCAAGCCGAGTACAAGGGTAGGAGAAAGTAGCAAAGTCAAGATACAAAGCCAAGTCAAGAACCAAAAATTAACAACAGAAATAGCACTGAGGGAATAGACAAGCTGGAACCACGACAGGGCAATGACTCACTGTAAGTTAGTACCTTTTATACCTTGGCTCTTTAAATGATGTCCACCCCCCCAAAACGTTCTGATTCGATCTTTTCGGCGGGCCGTGAAGTTGCGCTGCATCATGAAAGGGGGCGGAGCTATCACGGCTGGCGTCTAAATGGCCGAAATGGCTGAAGGAGATGGGTGCATGTGTCCCTTCCTGGCAATAGGCGTCCAGATGCCCGACCTCCTCGAAAGCAGATACAACAGGTATCATGACAGTATTGATGGACACATGGACTAGTAGTAGTAACATGTATTCAAATGGATCTCCTTTTCATATGCTTTCTGGAGCAATAAAAATAAAAATTGGCACCCTCTCATATTTACAGTCAGGTTTCATAACAATCTTATTTGATATTTTATATATTATATCATATGTATTATATGCATTTTAAATCGAAGCATTACTGCTTTTTTAAGCTTAGTATTGTCAATCTCAACTTGTATGGAACTCAGGGATGCAATACTTGTATTAGTAGAAAATAATAAAGCAAAAGTCCAATAGGGGCAAGGCAAAATCAAGGTCAGACAATCCAAAAGGTCAAAATCCAGGCAGCAGAGGTTCAAACACGAATAGGCAGTCCAAGGTCATGTATACAGGATAACAGGAACGCAGGTAATACAGCGAGGTAGCACAGAACAACTGAGCAATGAAAGCTTAGCCATTCCAGGTTTAAATAGGGTGCCATACAAAAGGCACACCAACCTAACAAGCCTCCATAACACTCCATTGGTTTATGGGGCTGTCAATCTGCTGGGTGAACATGAAGGTGAGTGTGGGCTTTAATTAAATGCAGCCGTACTATCCAGCGGCGTGGAACGATCTCGGACATTTCCCAGGTGTCTATCATTGCCTGGGAGACGTGACGCGAGCAGTGTTCACGGGTTGCGGGCTGCCTCCTGCATTTGCACGAGCGGCCGCGACTTGTGTACCTCCGTCGGAGCAGCGAGGGAACGGAGATTGCGGAGGTAAGTCTTGACAGGTATCTCAAATTCTGGCACTCAAGATATTGCTGGACTACAACTCCCATGATTATATGGCCATCTGTTACATCCAAAGAATTCTGTGAGTTGTTGGCCATCAACATCTAAAGGGCAGAATCTTACATCGTTGCTTTAAGCCTTTGTGCTTATTCAGCATGATCTGCTTCACTTCAGAAATCTAATGCTTACAAAGAATGTACCCATAGAGATATGTACCAATGCTTACTCATTTGACATTACCTCTGTGGCTGTGTAATTTTTGTTTGGGGAAATTGTGGGGGACTAAAGTGTGCCACTGAGTGTTTCTCTCTGACTTCTGCATTTATCGATTTTATGAACACGTCACTAAAACAATAATGCTTTTGTTTCCCATGTATGTGTCATTCATACAGAACCCTAGACTTATAAAGGCAATCAGTAAATTCAATGGTTCATTAGGTTTTCTGCTCATGATATGTTCATTTAAATCAATGTATTTGTTATTACTCAATAAATCATTTGCACTGCATTGTGTACTGGTTTCACATTTTGAGTACATTAACATTTCATCATTTTTTTTGTTTTTCATTTCTGTTTTCTTTACATTATATTTAAAGTCAGCCTTCAGGATTTCCAAAATGATTTCCTTTATTCTGCTCTCTGAGTATTTCTAATCAATATAATGACCATTTCTAATAGTGCCCTCATTTACAATGTATGACAAACTCTGGACAGAATTCCAGTAAATCTTTATTAAATATAATAAGCATTACAAAGAAACATTTTTATAGTCCGCACTAGAGCTATTGTGGAGGAAAAAAAGGAACCCAATGAGGAAAGGTCCCACACTTTGAACATTTGTGTGCACATTAGGTTATTATCCACTGGGTCCCTATCAAAATAGCAGATTAAAAAAAGGAGCATTTGCTTTATTTTCGGTTATTAAAGGCACTTCAGGCACTCCCAGTTACCCATATGAACTTTAAAAATACAGAAAGAATGCAGGAGTGTGAAGATGGGTCAATTGCTCACACTCCATACCAAGGTAACCAACACACACAGACAAAGCTGCCATAATGTACATTGGTACATATGCATATCTTTTCACACATATACACTTCACCACACCTGCAGCACTAATAAAATACAGATTCCAACATATAACTATATAACCTTTTTAACTCAAACTTTCATTATACCTACCATATACAGTACCCATCACACACCAGTGGTGGTTGGTGAGGTTTTCAGATGGTGGAGTGCTAGGCTGTGCCCCTGTAATTTGATCCCACCCATCTCTGTAAATGTTGCCCCTAATATGTTGGACTTTGTTCACTTAAAGGGACACTATAGTCACCAGAACAACTACATCTTATTGAATTTGTTCTGGTGAGTAAATTATTGCCTTCAGTCTTTTTGCTGTAAACAGTGTCTTTCAGAAAAAAAAAAAGTGTTTACATTACAACCTAGTGATAACTCCTCAGATGGCTGCTAGATGTGCTTCCTGGGGCAGTGCTGCACACTGTGCAGTACTGCCATTCAGTGTCTCCTCCCTCTGCATGCAGATACTTAACTTTCCTCATAGAGATGCAATGATTCACTGCATCTCTATGAGGATATGCTGATTAGCCACGGCTGTGTTTGACTTGTGCTGATTCTGTCCCTTATTTGCCTCCTTGGCAGTCACCTTAGGCGCAATTGTTCCCATACCTGGGACTTTCAAAACCAATCCTTACATATTAAAAACAAACTTCTCAAAACGGGATATAAGAAGGACACTCTGGAGGAAGAGATCCGCTTGATTAACCAACTCACTCACAGGCCCCTAGAGGTAACTTTAAATCAGCATTTATAACACAATATAATGTTGACCATGGGGAAATCAAAAGGAGTTTACAAAACTATTGGCCTATTTTGTTGCAGGATTCCATCTTAGGACCATCCTTATCAGATAACCCAACAGTTATCTATAAAAAGAACAGGAACTTCAAAAATATGTTAGCTCCAAGTTATGCCCTTAAATATGCCTGTGATTATGTTTCAACTAAACCGGGAGGTTTTAGAGGTTGTGGTTCATGCACAGCTTGTACTACTGCATTGATTGACAGGACCAAAGTTTTTTCAACAGGTTATAACAGGTTATAACAGGTGACGTGTTTAAGATTAAAACGGAGATAAATTGCCACATGGATTTTGTAGTTTATTTGCTGCAATGTCCGTGTGGCAAACAATATGTCGGACGCACTAAAAGAGCCTTGCAAGTATGGATACTTGAACATCTGAACAACATTAAAAAAACTTAATGCTCACTCTGTCCCAGTTCACGGTAATACCTGCCCTTCCTTTTCATTAAAATTTTTTAGGTGTATAGGGATTGAAAGGGTTTTACCATACTGGCGAGGAGGTGACAGAGTAAATAAATTGGCTCAGCGGGAGACATTTTGGACCCATAGACTACAAACCCTTGAACCTAAAGGGCTCGACATAGACATCGATTTGATTTGTTTCTTGGTTTAAAAGATCTGTTTTGCTTGAATATTCTCTTCTCTGGATTAGATACACCCTTTGTTCACAATGGTTGTTACCCTGTATTTTCTAGATGTGTTTTTTCCCTTGTGACGTTTAACATTATTGTTTTTTGAAGAAAATCACAATTGGGAATCATGTCCTTTTTCAACATCTATTTATACATAGGCGTATTTCCAAAAATAGGAACGTGTGCTAAGCTCCTAAGAATATGGAGAATTTGTTATAATCTTTGGAACATAATATGACCACATCTTTTTTCATGTATAAGGTTTATTGCATGTGTCACTAAGATAACAGAAAATTATTTGCACTTTATATAAAGTTTTCTTTGTAAAACTATTCACTTTAACACCAAAATTAAAATCAAAATTCTAATTGAATATTAGACAATAAATGTACATATAATTATGATCCACGTTCCCTATAGGTGCTCGATGTTAATATGAACACTGTCTAGCTTTGATACTAACTCTCTTTTTTTCCCCTTAGTAGATTTAAATCACCACTTGCTTTGTATATTATTATGTTAGATGCGCTGTATTGGGTGACCACCAGAGGGCAATATGTAGCTACGCCCGTACTTGGTTGTTGCTGGAACACACTTCCGGTTATAGCCATATCGGGAGGAAGATTAGATGAAGGTTTACACCTGAACAGGTACTGCACTTACACCTATGGGATTCGAGGAGCGACGACAACACCCATGGACCCACCAGTGGACACAGGGATTAGCCCTATAAAAAGAAACATAGAATGTGACGGCAGATAAGAACCATTCAGCCCATCTAGTCTGCCAAATTTTCTAAATACTTTCATTAGTCCCTAGACTTATCTTATAGTTAGGATAGCCTTATGCCTATCCCACGCATGCTTAAACTCCTTTACTGACTCATGGAGAGGGATACTAGATTACATTTGTTAGATTATGTTTTTACTGTTGTTATATTACTGCCATTTGGCCCCTGAGGAAGTTCCTCTGGTGGAACGAAACGCGTAGGACCTATATTCCACATTTTTATATTTAAAGCTGGTGGTGATTGTCCACCTTTTTATAATAAAACTGCTGTTACTTTTTTCTACCTATACCTACTGGAGTCTAATTTTTCATCTTTTCTATTGGAGTGGAAGTGAGAGATAAAGCCACCCATCACTATCGGGGGAGGCACCCTTGAGCGCATTATACGTCTTAATCTTGTGAGTGTATCCAATTGTGGCTCATTAATATCCTGATATAACTGTGTTACACTATATATATATTTTTTTGTTCCTTGTTTTAGATTCTGTACAGCCGTATCCCACATGTCTTTTTGTTGTTCCATATACATTGCAATAAGGTCGTTTTGGGGTTGCGATCTTGGGAGGCTGTTTGATTTTTGATATAAGTATATTTTATACTTAAGTCACTACAATATTTACACTGTGGTGTTGGATTTGTTGTAAGTAGAATCATTGCCTTCAGGCTTTTTGCAGTAAACACTGTATTTTTCAGAGAAAATTCAGTGTTTCCATTACAACCTAGTGATAGCTCTACTGGCCAATCCTCAGATGGCTGCTAGATGTGCTTCCTATGGCAGTGCTGCACACTGTACAGTACTGCCATTCAGTGTCTCCACCCTATGCATGCATACACTTAACTTTCCTCATAGAGATGCATTGATTCAATGCATCTCTATGAGGAGATGCTGATTAACCAGGGCTGTCTTTCACTTGTGCTGGCTCTGTCCCTTATCTGCCTCCTTGACAGTCTCCACTTCTTCAGACCGCCATTCTAATGATATCAGCAGAGAGCGGGCAGGTCAGAGGCAGACAGGGGCAGAGCCAGTAGCTGCAGACTTGAAAACAAGTAAGATTTTACTATATTTAGGGAGGTAAGGAGGGGCCAGGGGGGATAGATGGTGGTTGTAACACTATAGGGTCAGTAATACATATTTGTGTTCCTTTAAAATGCTAATATCCATATTCTATCAATAATATATTATGGTTATTACGTACAGTGTCACATAGAGGACCCTTTATGATTATTTTATTATTTACAAAATATAGTTTTATACTTTATGATCCCTATGTATGCCTTACTAGTGAATCTCTAATTCAAGTATATTACATTTCTCAAGACACTTAGCCAGCTAAATAGTTGGCGGAATCCCATGGGAAATGTATTCAGCAAGAACTGCAGTTCTAAAGGTAAGAAATTATTGTTGAGGCCACTAGTTTGCAGTTTTGTTCCATTCCTTATTGACTGGGGAATCAGTGCTTTCAGTTCCTGCCTGCATGAGACTACTGTGGAGAGCTGTCAGCAGATGAAAGAGTGGGGAATGGAGGGACTCCATTGGAGCCAGGGGAGGCTTTTCAAAAGCAGCAAGGGAGAAATTACATGGAGGTCTTTAAAGATCTGGGGGACAGAAACGCTGTTTCTTCCCTTTTCACACTGTGCAGCAGAAGCACCTGTTTTAAACAATGCAGTAAGCATGGAGTAAAAATGGGTCTTGCATTAGGGGAAGAGGAGCACTGCCAACTGCACCCCCTGGTGCTAGCAGCATATGACAGCCCAGTATTCAGGACATTTAGGGCAGTATAATTACTGCCTGAAAAATATACATTAGGAAGAATAGGTGTGTGCCAGACAGCCAATGAGGGTGATTCACATCATCTGAATCATAAGGAGCAAAGAATTTTAAAGTTCCATTAGACAAGCAGACTAGAGTAGTTCAAAGTTCAACTGGAGTGGTTCAGTTGTTGACTTATTTCCCCTGAAGTTTTTGGGAAAGAATGTAATTTATATTACATGGCTGAGATGGTTCATTGTGGACATTTCTTAGGTCTTCACTGAGTGAATGAGATAGGAAATCTCTATTCCACTACACATGCTTGGATTGCTAAGACTTCATCTTAGGGTTCTACAGATTGCATGGGGCTTGCAACCACAGTGTGGTAGAGAATGTCTCAAGAGTTTCCACCAGTCTCTGAGTCAATCATATGTCCATGGTTCATAATACAATAAAGCCCTGGTTTCCAATTACATTTCATGTATAGGATTTCAAAATTCTATTGATACTAATAAAAACACATCCATAAAAAAAATACGTCTTTAATTTTTAATTTTTCTATTTTGTTTAATGTTTGATTATTGCATGTTTCTGCACAAAGATAAGTCTGAAATGTTTCCCTAACCCACGATGGGCCTGCAACAAGTCAGTTGGACCCCCTTAAGTCTACAGTCCAAGTCCTTGGGGTCCAATGTGACTGGACAAGTGAAGGGGGGGGCACATGTAGGTATGGCACTCAGTGACGGCATTCCGTCACACATCTCCCCTTGTCCACCTCCGACAGCCACAGCATGATCCACACTGATCAGCTCACTGCTGTCTGGAGTGGACACATAGTTGGTAAGTGCCATGCCTACAACAACACTTGTCCTCGGCCAGCCCCTACAGTCCTGGGGTCTGGCCGACTTTGCACCCTGCACCCTCTTAGGTACAGGGTAACTTACACATAAGGCACCTTTAGCCAGGGAGGTTGCGCAGTCCAGGCTCCGGTACACAAGGGCCTCTGAGCCCGCCAAAACCCCCACCCAAACAAATGTGCCCCTTCGGCCGTGCCATCACCTGTGTTTTTGCAGTTTTTCCATTTGGTTGGAATGATGGGTGTTGTTTGGATCGTCCATCGCGGCTCCACTTCCTGTGCCTCGCTGTTCTTGTGGCTGGCTTCTTGGGAGGAGAGCTGACTGTGCTCTCCCCCTGGCGCTGCTCGGGATACTGGGAAGGGAGCGAGCAATACTCCATCTCCCCCTGGATCTCACTCCGGTGCTGGGGAGATATACCAACTGTCTCCTCTCCCACTTACATACTCTGCCACTGGGGAGAGAGACCGAGTGTCTCTTCTCCCAATAACATACTCTGCCACTGGGGAACAAGACCAGTTGTCTCTGTTCCCTGGACCTCACACTGCCACTGGGGAAGAAGAACGGCACACTTCTCTCCCTGAGACGCACTATGCTGCTGGGGAACAAGACCGGGAGTCTTTGTTCCCTGGACCTCACACTGACACTGGGGAGGAAGGACGAAACACTTCTCTCCCTGGACCTTGGTTGTGAAGTCTATTAAGTCCCCAGTCTCTGGAACCTGCTGTTGGGGAACAAGGCCAAGTGTCTCTGTTCTTTGGACTTCACACTGCTGCTGGTGAGGAAGGACGGAACTCTTCTCTCCCTGCGATGCACACTGCTGCTGAGGTGTGGGTATCCCCCACTGTGCCCTCTCGCTTGCCAGTTCTGCTGTGCGCTGCAGGTACTCGGCCACTATTTTCCTAGTGTGCTGTACGTATTCCTCAGCAGGGTTGGGCCCATAGTAAGCCAGCAGCCTCTTTAGCATCTTGTCAAAATCTTCCTCACGGTAGCTAAGCGCCATGCTTGTTCCATTAACAAACGCCAGTTCCGTTTGGCTTGGAAGTACCATCCCACCGCTTGCCACCAATTGTAGCGGTTACCTCCGCTAATCTCTTCCTCAGGAACCACTCCGACTAATACAAGACCCATTTCCCCTCAGTAACTGAACGAGACACAGCTCTGGGAGTACAACACAAACTAAACTCTGTTTATTTTGTCACACATGGTTTTACATGCACAGACCCCTAAATGGGGTCTCCAACACAATACACGAGGGGTTTCAATCCCAAAAACCTGATGGGGATGAAAGATGGACAAAGCATCC
Organism: Pelobates cultripes; assembly: GCA_933207985.1. Taxonomy (NCBI): domain Eukaryota; kingdom Metazoa; phylum Chordata; class Amphibia; order Anura; family Pelobatidae; genus Pelobates; species Pelobates cultripes. The sequence continues at coordinate 245,621,444 of OW240916.1, forward strand.
AGTTTAACCTGGGCTGGCAGTGTCCCTGTGACAACACCCTGCTGTGACAGGAAAAGGAAGGAACAGACAAGCAGTACATTTCACTTAACTATACTTTACAGAGCTGATACCCCCCCTCCCCCCCCCTTCTGCATATACAGACACATGTAAAACAGTCCCAAAAATAGCTCTGCAAGCTTGTGGCCCATGCCAAACAAATCAGGTCATCCATCACATATCTCCCCCCATAGAAATAGACAGAACTGTGGTCAGACCCACGACCGCCTGGAACAAGTCGGTTGGACTCCCTTGAGTCTTCAGTCCAAGTCCTTGGGGTCCAATGTGACTGGACAAGTGGGGGCACATGTGGGTATGGTGCTCATACATTGCGTCACAATATGCATATGCACATATTTTCTTATTAAAAGTCCCCCCTTTCCCTCCTGCATTTTTTTTTTAGTTTTCTATGCCAGAGACAATACACTTTAATAAATATTTTATGAATTGTGGAATTTGTTTGTACTATATATTTATTTTAAATAATAGCATTTCCATTATATTATATATAAAAAAAAAAAGGTGCAGCAAGAAAATATTTATTAAAAAACAAAATTTGTGCCTAAGGGATTGTCAATGGTAGATAGTCCTGAAAGTCAAAATACGATATCAGCAGCTAGTGAATTAATAAAGTACTTAATAGCTCAGTAAAGGAGGAATAAGAGAGATTTTGTGAAACAAAGCAGAAAGTCAATGCAGACAGCAAAGTTTGATAATACAATTCCAACTATCAAAGACAATAACTGATTAAGTAAAGACTAGGAAGGGTAGCTGGAAGACAAGCTCAGGGTTCTGTTACTAAGTGAAGCTAGTAAAAAGTATACAATAAACAATCAGTCTTCTAGTATTTTGTACTGACTGATGTGGAAATGTTGCCTGTACAGAGACCAGGGTACTTTAGCATCATTATAAGTGTCACAGGAATAAGTCAACAAACAACTTTAATAATATTCATGGTGGAGCTGCACGTGCTCTAAATACATTAGTAAATGATAGTAAGGCATAACAATAACCTGACGCTGACTCCCATCAAGAGCTGGACTGGCCGGTAAGTACATATTCTAGATAGGGATGGTGTGCCACTGTGCCAGTGCAGTGGTTTGGATGCCATGTCCCCCTTATTTTAACCGTGAAAGTGAAAACATTGCCATTCTGCAGGAATTCCAGGGTTTAAATGCGTCTAGTTACTGTCACTCTGACAGTCACTAAATGCGCTTCCTCCAAAATAGCAGAATAAAAGTTGCCTATTTTAATCAGATAGTCTCATATGCATAAGAGCATTTCTGGGAAGCTCCCACCCTACCTGCGTAGAATGCTCTCCCCGGCTGTTCCCACCTCCTAAACCTCCGATCCAGTACTAGCATGATATTTAGCATACCGCAATACAAAAATAAAGTGGCTCAATCCTACTTTTCCTACAGAGCACCGCAATTATGGAATAAACTCAGGGACGTAGTCAAAGCTTCATTCAATCTAAAATCTTTTAAGAGATCTATGGCAATATACCTCAGCACAGCATGCACCTGTCATGGTTGAATATATTTACCTGTTATGTGTAAAATGTATATATTTGTGTATGTGTATATATATATATATATAATAGTTTGAATATTGTATTATTGAAATATTGTATCCTGTTGTAACAATGCAATGTTTTGTGGACAAAGACCCAGGACATACTTGAAAACGAGAGAGATCTCAATGTATCCATCCTCGTAAAATATTGTATAAATAAATAAATAAACATGCGCACTAGTGTCCCAATATTTTCCTACAGGAAAGCATTGGATTGTCTGAAATCACCAAGCTTCATAATATCAACCAGGTTGGTAGGGCCAGTCACGGAGAAAGCAGCATGGCGTCAGATAAAAGTTAAGTAAAACCTTGTAGGGGGAAGGAGCAAACCTAACGGTGACTAGGACATTATAGCTTTAGGAATACACATTTGTATTCCTAAGGCTAGAGTGTTCCTTTAGCTCTAAGATATAAAGAAATTAAATCCCTTATTGCGCAACATAGAACAGATTAATAAGATATTAAAACAACCGATTTTGTGTGTTCTTCCAGAAAGCCTAATTATCTTACAAGTGTTGTTTTACGATTGATGGAATATTTTTTTTTTACTTTGCATTAAATCAATAAACGATTAGCGGGGCTAATTATAGGTTAATTAAAACAAAAACAAATTGCCATCACTAGACAGGAAACAGCCAGAAATAGTAATGGCATACTATCTTTATTTCCTTTCTTTAAGATAGACTTCAAAAGCTAATGTTCAATTTACTAATATTAATGGACAGAATGATACAGTTCAATCTCTTTAATTATATTTCCTTGAAGTCAAGCCAATATAGCACATAAAACATAACACAATTGTACAGAATAATATCTCTTCTCGGTGTGAGAATTGCTTTAGGATCTGGGGAAAATAATACAATACTATGTATCACGTAAATGACCTGGGTTTGCTTACCCTGGGCATTGTCGACTTACTCACGATCAAGATAAATTATAAATCACAATAATTTCCAATTTTAGTATGGCAAGCAATGTGTGCAATGCTGTTAGTGGAGAAGCTGGACTGAATTGTTTCTTGGAGGTTTGTATTTTCACTTTTATCTTGATAAAGGTTTCAGCGTGCTACGAGATAAAATACAGAAAACAAATGTTTCAACAAAGAATACTTTTTAGGACTCTAACGCGGAACAAGGTGAACCCCATGTGAAATGAAATTGTAGGGGAACATTCTTCTCTTAACCCCTCTCAACCCTTAGTTATATGCCTTTTCACCCTTGGTTTGCAGTGTACAGTTGGCAGTTTGTTTGTGATTGTGCTAGTCTTGTGTAAGGTACAGTAAAAGATGGTACCTAGACAACCAGAAATTAGTGGAGCAGGGAGTATGAAGCTATCAGGGACTCAGGGATTCAGGTGTCTGTTGTAGTTGCAACCCTCGAGTCATCTTTAAATGCAAGTGAAAGCAAGAACCTATTTGTTCATAATCAGTTACTTAATATTCAATAATTCATATTAATGAATATTAAGCTATCGCGAGATAAAGAAAATGATCCACTTAAAAGTCCAAATGGTATAAAAATGGAAGAAAATAAGAGTTCTAACCTACCCTACTGTGGATACTTCATTTTTACATGAATCAGATACCTTTTATGTATATATATATATATATATAAATAGGTTATGGTGGGGAAAAATTGTGATTGAAAACCCCTTCCACCTGAAGTATGTGGATAGTTAATACAATGCTAAACAAAAATCTGCACACCAGTCAAGCCATAAGACTTGCTATATCAAGAAAAATAATCCTGCACTCCACTTTCAAAGCTCTGATGAAAGTCTGTGGTTAACAGACTGAAACGTCGATCTGTTTTTTGGATATTGATTAAAAGTTAAGTTTTATATTTTTTTGATTGAATAAGTCCTGGGAGTGCTATCTTGTTTTATTTTTCTATATATATATATATATAAGTATAGGTGACATATACATGCATCTCTAGATTTTTCAGATAAAAGTATAAATGAGGTATTCTACATAAGCGCAACAATCCCCAGTGCTACCAATCACCCACTGGAGCACAAAAACAAATAAATAGATAAATAGACTGTACTACTGTGAATAAATCACAAAATACCAGGGGAGTGCAATAGAGATAACACATAAAAATAATAAGTAATACTTATAAAGTAGATTCATAGTCACAGTCATTCTGTGTACATCTGTATATAAAATACAAATAGAAAAACATACATAGTGCAATATTGTAAAAGTTATATCAAATGAGTGTGATCTACAATAGAACCACTCACATAGACCTGAGGCTCTGGCTTTAGCAGCATTTAAATTAGGGTGATGTCCTTTAACCCCTTAAGGACACATGACATGTGTGACATGTCACGATTCCCTTTTATTCCAGAAGTTTGGTCATTAAGGGGTTAAGGCAGTCTGGTCATCAATCTCAGGAGTCAGGCAAGAGATGATATCTTTTAGGCAAAAAAACTATTTATTACATCTCGCAGCATTCACAAACAGGAATATACAGAAGATAAAAAGCAGAACGCGTTTCGACAGATGTCTTTTTCAAGTGCAGGAAGAAAACTTTAAACTTTTTAAATCCCCCCGGCGGAAACTATTTTTCGCACCTTTTGGACGTAATATGACTAGACTGCCTTAAAGGACACCAGCCATCTAATCTACATTCTGCTAAAGCCAGAGCCTGCTATGTGAGGCTCAGGTCTATGTGAGTGGTTCTATTGTAGATTACACTCATTTGATATATCTTTTACAATATTGCACTATGTATGTTTTTCTATTTGTATTTTATATACAGATGTACACAGAATCCTTGTGACTAGGAATCTACTTTATAAGTATTACTTATTATTATTTTTTTGTGTTTTCTCTATTGCACTCCCCTCGAGTTTTGTTATTTATTCAAAGTAGTACAGTATTTATCTCTAGATTGTTGTTGAAATTTAAATTAAAAAGCAATACAATGGTCACGGAGAGGAAAGACACGACCACAGCGCTAAGAATGCCTCCAGAATGGAAAACGAACAAGAAATGAACTAACACAGACACGTTTTCCTTCTGCCGATACCACCGTAGCAGAGCCTGATGTCTGGCAGACAGCGAGACGCAAGTATTCCCAGCACTACATGTTTATCTATGTACACCCAAGACAACACACGTACTACATACAAATAGGCCAAGAAGGCTTGACGAGCACAAAAACCATACACGCAACCACACACACAAAAAAAAATAAAAAAATAAGCCAGTACACCTCGCACTACAGCGATAGCTGGTAAACACACAGCGCAAACAGCAAAACGCACATGAAAAAAGCGATGGAAAGATTCGGGCACCTTAGGTGCAACCCACCACACCACACCTCAAAAGTTAACAAAGTAACCACGCTCACACCTTGCACTATCACGGTAGTGCAACACCCTTCAGTGGGAAATGTATGTCAAAATGTTTGTTACTGTATACATTGTTTTGTTCTATTCGAATGTTATGTATGATGTTTGTATAGCTAATTCCCTAGCCCTAACCCCTTCCATCCCAATCCCATACCCAGGCATTGCAGAGCCCCGCAGTGGGAACCACGGGGGCAACACACACACGGACCCCTTGGGGAAACCGTATATCACCAGGGTGCAACATACACTAACAGAAGCACCAAATACCTATAAAAATTACTTGTTAAAATATGAAAATATACAGCCACAATGTTGAGGGGTTGAACACCCCAGTTAAAAGATACTGCCTAACTAGAGACCTACGCAAAATACATCCGGACATAGTATGTATACAAGAAACGCATTTTAAAAAGGCGTCCAACCTAGCACAAGCACAGTACCCGGTACAATACCGTAGCACAGCCACATCTAAAACCAAAGGGGTTTCTATACTGATCAGCAAAGAAGTATCCTTCAAGCCCCTGTACGAGGACACAGACATGCAGGGGAGGTACATAATATTGACGTGTGAGATCAACAACTTGTAAACATTTACGCACCAAATGCCAACCAGAGGAACTTCCTGCACAAAATCATAATGCGCCTAGCGCAAGTTCAGAGGGGTATCACAATCATATGTGGAGACTTGAACCATATACTAGACCCCAAAAGAGAGACAACGGTAAGACCAAACACACCAAGAAACTTAACCCTCACACGAGAATGCAAACCCTTGGTCTGACTACTTAGCGAACACGACCTATATGACGCATGGAGGGTATTACACCCGGAGGAAAGGGATTATACTTTTTTTTCCCCAGGTCCACAACACTTATTCCCGGATAGACGGGTTCTACATAAAGGGCACATTCCTCAATCAACTAACAGCATGCTTGATAGGCAATATCACATGGTCTGACCACGCCCCAATTACTTTAGAACTACAAGATGCATACGACTATAAACACAGGAGTCCCTGGAGACTGAACGAGACCCTTCTGCATGACTCCCAATTCTGTGAAAACCTCACCACTGACATGCACAGATACTTTACCGATAACCAAACACCCGGAATAACACTGGAGGCCCTATGGCAGGCACACAAGCCGGTTATCAGGGGATCCATTATAGGCAGAGCGCGCGCACTGAAACGTGAGTCCCAAACTAAAACAAAATACTGGCTAAAGACACTGTATTCTCTCAACAAACAAAATCAGCTGACACCGACTCCAGAACTTAAACAACAAATTCAGGAGAAATTAGGGGAAATTAAAGAACATGACTTGGCAAAAACAGGTTACCACCTTAGGAAACTTAAGACCACGCAATACATACAAGGTAATAGGGCGAGCAAATTACTAGCTAGGAGACTGTCACACAGAAACGCGAACAGTAAGATCCCATTCATCCAAAATCATGCAGGGGAAAAGAAGGTGACGCCCAAGGACATTGGGGATGTCTTTGCGGATTACTACTCATCCCTATATAATCTTGGGAAAGACGCTGACACAAGCCAACCAACCATAGACAAAATAAAGAAATACCTAGCAGGGGTCTCTCTACCGTCACTGACTGAGGAACAAATAGCTATAGTACAAGATACTATCACAGTGGAAGAAGTGCTCCAGGCTATATCCCGCCTACCGAGCGGGAAAGCCCCAGGCCCAGATGGGTTCCCCAACAATTACTACAAAAAATTTGCACACACTCTAGCCCCGCATCTAGCACACGTATTAAATGCAATCACTCTCAAAGCAGAAGCACCGGCAGAGATGCTGAGCGCACACATAGTTACGCTGCCCAAACCAGGGAAACCACCCACATGTAGCCAAAACTTCAGACCAATCTCACTACTCAACATGGACATTAAACTTTATGCAAAAGTACAAGCTAATAGAATAGCCAACATAATCCCGACACTAATTCATGATGATCAGGTGGGCTTCACAAAAGGATCAGACAACACCAGGAAGGTAATTGACTTGTTGTATAGCCTGATTGGAAGAGGGGAGGGGGGGATACTTTCATCATTAGATGCAGAGAAGGCCTTTGACAGGCTCAATTTGCCTTTTCTGCAGGCAGTACTTGGTAAATACAAGTTCCCCCCAACCTTTATTAATGCCGTCCGAGCACTCTACTCGCACCCCACAGCCAGAGTCCTAAACTCTGGGTTTATATCCAAACAAATACACATCACCAATGGATCACGACAGGGGTGCCCCCTATCACCGCTACTCTATATCCTGGCACTGGAACCCCTGGCAGCGGTCATTAGAGCAGACCCAGACATACAAGGAGTACACCTGGGGGATAATGAATACAAGCTTAACTTGTTCGCGGATGATATCCTAGTAACGGTAACGCACCCTATAATCTCCCTACCAAAGCGGATGACAAGAATCCAAGAGTACGGGGCAGTGTCCTATTACAAGTTAAATGTCACGAAAACCCAAGCCCTAGGAATAAAAGTAGGTGGCGATCTCGCAAACAGACTGGAGAGGGCATTCCCCCTAGACTGGAGACATGACCACCTAACGTTCTTGGGTCTCAAAATAACCAAGAACCCAGCCCACTTGTTCCAACACAATTATGCCCGAATGCTGAAAGAATTTTCAGACACCCTACACACGTGGAGGGGTAGATACCTGTCGTGGCTGGGCCGCGTTGCAGCAGTCAAAATGTCACTCATCCCCAAGATACAATACCTTTTCCGTACGCTCCAAATACCCATACCAAAACAATACCTGAAAAACATGCAACACACTATCAATTCATTCATTTGGGAGGGGAAAAAAGCAAGAGTAGCAGCGGGGACTCTACATCGATCAGTAAAAAACGGAGGATTAGGCTTACCCAACCTAACAGCATACCACAGGGCAGCCTACCTACATAACATCACCCAAATCAACCGGCTTACAGACGTCCCACAGTGGGTGACGATTGAAGCTAGCAAAGCACCACAAAATAACCTACGGTCACTAATGTGGACACAGACAGACAACAACAGACGATCTCCTACCAACTACCAAAACCCTACTGCGAGTATGGTACAAAATGAAACACAAATTAGTGTCAAGACCGACACTACCCCTAGCAATGCCAATGCGCACTATTGGACTGGAGATCCCTACTTTCCCTTGGGACATGTGGGTGAAGGGTGGTATACACCACGTGTACCAAGTTATAGACAGGGGTCTAATACTACCATTCCCAGACATACAGGATAGACACAACCTGCCCACTAGAGCAGTATTCTCCTACCTCCAGCTCAAATCTTATGTATTAGACAAATCAGGGAAACAAACGGACGCCACCGCTACGACACACATGACAGAATTCGAAAAACAATGCACGGGAATTACACCACTCAAGAAAATAATGTCCTGGGGATACCATAAACTACTAGCACAACAATCACACACACTAGGAGAGATAAAGCTGTCATGGCAGCGGGATATAGGCAGAATAATAACAGATAGGGAATGGGAGAGAGCATACATGGCCCATAAGGGGCTTACAGCATGTGCTACACACCAGGAACTACAGCGCAAAATCTTATACCGCTGGTATTTACTACCGGACAAATTGCACAAAATATGGCCTACAACCAGCAATATATGCTGGAGGTGCGGGAGCGAGATGGGTACAATGATACACGTCTGGTGGACATGCACCATACTCAGACCATTTTGGGAAGGGGTAGCAAATATACTGCAGAAGATTCTGCCAGCCCCAAGGGTAGATGAACCACAGGTGTGTCTCTTATTTATCATACCAGAAAAAATACCAAGACAAGTCAAGCTGATAATATACCACACACTAATCTCAGCTAATCTAGTAATATCGAGACACTGAAAAAATGACCCCACCTATAGAGGATCTAGAAAAGCAGGTAGACCAAAACTGGGCATACGAAAGAATGGCCAACACGCAATTTGGAGCACGAAAAGGGGTACTGGATGCACACGACCTGTGGGTAAAACATATTATAAGCTCACCCACCATAACACATAACCACAACTACTCCAACGTGACCAAAGGCCCTTGAAAATAGGTTAAAGAAGCACCACGAGGAGTGCCAACAGGCAAAGACACAACACACAAGCAAAGCATAGAAAACCCAAGATACGACATCCAGAGGTAGCCAAACTACGAAACACCAACAAACCTAGCGGCGGGAGGGAACCGGAATGTATGACAAGTGTAAACAGCAGAACCAGACATTTGCACAAGAGCCCCCCATCCCATGACAAACCTACACATAAGGGAACCCCACGGAGACAATCAGACACAAACAAAGAACTGCACACAACCCAACGCCTTAACTATGACCAGAACCAACAAAAGGGAACCGATCAGCAACACACCATGTACTTGTAAATTGTAAATGGAAAGCTTCTGTAAAACATCAATGACTCTCTAGAACCAAGGAAAACCATGTTACGCATATATGTAGATGTTTATCCATGTTGTTCATGTATGTATATGATTACACATAGCTATTGTCTGTGTAACCAGCCTGCAATATACCCCCCCCCCTTTTTCCTCGTTCTGTATCCCCATGTTTTTGACCTATAACAAAATAAAAAATTGTCAGTTGCAAAAAAAAAGCAATACAATGGTCAATGCAAAGTAACCAAATAAATTGATAGTTTTATCATAATTTCATCATATTCATATTTCAGTAAAATTGCTCATTGCTCAAGTCTTTTCAAAACTCATTTAAGATACAACAAAAAACTCTAGTCCACTGCCTCATTCACCCCCTCATGATCTCTTGCCATAACAACCATTTATCAGTCTTTCTAATGATAAATTGACTCAATATCAGAATGCTTTTTAGAATGCTTCCCCCTAGCTAATCTTCCTCACTCATCATCTAGTACTAATCCATAATGTAATGCCCCCTCCCCACCCCCATCTCATCATGAATGAAATGTGAAACTCACTACCTCTCCAGTATCTGATGCCAGGTGTGGTAACTGTGCCCTGTGTGATGCAGGTGTAACCTTCACGTGTGAGATTATGGTGTAATGTGAGTATTACAGGGATGTGTTATGGATAACATGGGTAATCATGGGTGAAGTGGAGTGAATGATGGATATTTAGGTGCTGAATATGAAAAGGGTGTCGTTGGGCATCTGCTGGTTTGTTGCCATACTGGTGGCTACCATGGTTTTTGTGTGATTTGAATGCCATGAACATGAGGGTTAGGTCAGGGACGTATTAGCCACGAGGCAAACAAGGCATTTGCACTGAAGGCCTGAGTTTTGTCATGCCTAGGGCATCCCAAAACCAGGAAACACCACTGGGTTAGGTAATGTGGGTCACTAATGGATGCACTGAAGGTGAATGGTGATAGATGTTATACCATAGAAATGACTATTGAGTAACATTGTAACATGACTGTCATTCTGATGACTACGATGCGTCATGTGTCTTACTGGCAAACACCATGGTGGTCACTGATTGATAATTAAAATGATTACTGGGTGCATGTCATGGGTGTTTTTCAAGGTTGTTGCAAAAGTTATGGGGGTTCTGGTTGTTTTAATGTTTGCAATGGCTAATATGTGGTATGTGTGATGTAAGTGTTTTAAAGGAGAATGCTGGATGATGTGTCTGACACCCAAGTAATAAATGAATGACACATAAGCTTCAATATTATAAATCTGTGACTTTTCTTCTCATTCAGCGAAGCCACAGGAGCTTAATTTCCTGGGCAAGCTTTTGACATTCTTCTTTGAAAAAAAGGATGAATTGCGGGCACACACAGAAGATGCAAACAGTGGTGCTGTCATGGAGACCAAAATTTATAAAGAAAAAAAATACAAATGAAAATTAAATTTAAAAGGCTACTTAAAATCACCCTTTGGAGGTGACCACAGGAAAGTATACATTTGAGGAGTTTTTGCACAGGAATGTCACTTTAATAATCCTCTTTTTCAATGTGTAAACATCACTGTGTGTTTTTATGCTTGTGTGTAAGTTTTTGTGGATCTATGTGTATCTATTTGTGCATGTGTGCTGATGTTTGTGGGCCTATGTGTATGTATCTGTGCATGTACAGCAGTGTTTGTGGATATCTAGATCTGTATCTGTGATTGTGTGTCAGTGTTTGTGGATCTGTTTGTGAGTATATGTACAAGTGTGTCAGTGTTTGCGGATCTGTGTATATGTGTATTTGCATGCGTATCAGTAATTTCTAAATCTGTGTATATGTGTGTGTAAGTGTATCTGTGCATATGTGTCAGCCTACGTGTGTTTATCTCTTGGAGTGACTATGTGTGTATGTATACACACAAACACAACCCTGCATACAAACTCCAACACTAAACAAAAAAATATTTCTGTATTCAAATGCCAACACCATCCTCAAACCCACTACTGGATTCAACATTATCCATGTGCACAAAAAATGGCCCTTCATTCAACCACCAGCCACAAACATACCCCTGCATTCAAATACTAACACTACAAATAGAATGACCCTTCATTCAGACACCAATACTGTATATAAAAACAGCCCTGCATGCAAACACTAACACTACACACACAAAAAACCACCTCTACATCCAAACGCTGAAACTACAAACAAGAACACCCCTTGCATTTTAACACTATAAAAATACACTTCTCCATTCAAATTCCAATACTACTTACAAACACAGCCCTGCATGTAAACACTAATGCTACAAAAAGCACACCTTAGCATTCAAATTCTCACAGTGCACACACATATATCCTTGCATTCAAATAAGGATAGCTAAATGGTATCTTCATATCTGGCAAAGCATTGTAGGGGATATAGAACAGATGAGGATCTACCTTTTGGCCACTCCTACTCTATAGGGGCCTCCGATTTAGTTTTGTTGCCTAATTTATTTGTTCTGCCACAGACTGCATAAACAAAGTGATTTCACTCCTAAATAGCAAAGAACTGAGCAGTAAAATCACAGTGGCATAATATATATATATATATATATATATATATATACCAAAACCACTTAATTAAACTAATGTTGTTTTGATGTTTATAGTGTCCCTTTCATTCAAAGGTTTTGGGTGTTTACAAGTGG
>OW240916.1:245633635-245745381 GCA_933207985.1 Pelobates cultripes
GTACACAAGGGCCTCTGAGCCCGCCAAAACCCCCACCCAAACAAATGTGCCCCTTCGGCTGTGCCATCACCTGTGTTTTTGCAGTTTTTCCATTTGGTTGGAATGATGGGTGTTGTTTGGATCGTCCATCGTGGCTCCGCTTCCTGTGCCTCGCTGTTGTTGTGGCTGGCTTCTTGGGAGGAGAGCTGACTGTGCTCTCCCCCTGGCGCTGCTCGGGATACTGGGGAGGGAGCGAGCAATACTCCATCTCCCCCTGGATCTCACTCCGGTGCTGGGGAGATAGACCAACTGTCTCCTCTCCCACTTACATACTCTGCCACTGGGGAGAGAGACCAAGTGTCTCTTCTCCCAATAACATACTCTGCCACTGGGGAACAAGACCAGTTGTCTCTGTTCCCTGGACCTCACACTGCCACTGGGGAAGAAGAACGGCACACTTCTCTCCCTGAGACGCACTCTGCTGCTGGGGAACAAGACCGGGAGTCTATGTTCCCTGGACCTCACACTGACACTGGGGAGGAAGGACGAAACACTTCTCTCCCTGGACCTTGGTTGTGAAGTCTATTAAGTCCCCAGTCTCTGGAACCTGCTGTTGGGGAACAAGGCCAAGTGTCTCTGTTCTTTGGACTTCACACTGCTGCTGGTGAGGAAGGACGGAACTCTTCTCTCCCTGCGATGCACACTGCTGATGAGGTGTGGGTATCCCCCACTGTGCCCTCTCGCTTGCCAGTTCTGCTGTGCGCTGCAGGTACTCAGCCACTATTTTCCTAGTGTGCTGTACGTATTCCTCAGCAGGGTTGGGCCCATAGTAAGCCAGCAGCCTCTTTAACATCTTGTCAAAATCTTCCTCACGGTAGCTAAGCGCCATGCTTGTTCCATTAACAAACGCCGGTTCCGTTTGGCTTGGAAGTACCATCCCACCGCTTGCCACCAATTGTAGCGGTTACCTCCACTAATCTCTTCCTTCAGCCGCTCAGGAACCACTCAGACTAATACAAGACCCATTTCCCCTCAGTAACTGAACGAGACACAGCTCTGGGAGTACAACACAAACTAAACTCTGTTTATTTTGTCACACATGGTTTTACATGCACAGACCCCTAAATGGGGTCTCCAACACAATACACGAGGGGTTTCAATCCCAAAAACCTGATGGGGATGAAAGATGGACAAAGCAGCCAGTTCAATCTGGGCTGGCAGTGTCCCTGTGACAACACCCTGCTGTGACAGGAAAAGGAAGGAACAGACAAGCAGTACATTTCACTTAACTATACTTTACAGAGCTGATGCCCCCCCTTCTGCATATACAGACACATGTAAAACAGTCCCAAAAATAGCTCTGCAAGCTTGTGGCCCATGCCAAACAAATCAGGTCATCCATCACATATCTCCCCCCATAGAAATAGACAGACCTGTGGTCAGACCCATGACCGCCTGGAACAAGTCGGTTGGACTCCCTTGAGTCTTCAGTCCAAGTCCTTGGGGTCCAATGTGACTGGACAAGTGGGGGCACATGTGGGTATGGTAATCATACATTGCGTCACAATATGCATATGCACATATATTCTTATTAAAAGTCCCCTCTTTCCTTCCTGCATTTTTTTTTTTAGTTTTCTATGCCAGAGACAATACACTTTAATAAATATTTTATGAATTGTGGAATTTGTTTGTACTATATATTTATTTTAAATAATAGCATTTCCATTATATTATATATAAAAAAAAAAGGTGCAGCAAGAAAATATTTATAAAAAAACAAAATGTGTGCCTAAGGGATTGTCAATGGTAGATAGTCCTGAAAGTCAAAATACGATAACAGCAGCTAGGTGTGAATTAATAAAGTTCTTAATAGCTCAGTAAAGGAGGAATAAGAGAGATTTTGTGAAACAAAGCAGAAAGTCAATGCAGACAGCAAAGTTTGATAATACAATTCCAACTATCAAAGACAATAACTGATTAAGTAAAGACTAGGAAGGGTAGCTGGAAGACAAGCTCAGGGTTCTGTTACTAAGTGAAGCTAGTAAAAAGTATACAATAAACAATCAGTCTTCTAGTCTTTTGTACTGACTGATGTGGAAATGTTGCCTGTACAGAGACCAGGGTACTTTAGCATCATTATAAGTGTCACAGGAATAAGTCATCAAACAACTTTAATAATATTCATGGTGGAGCTGCACATGCTCTAAATACATTAGTAAATGATAGTAAGGCATAACAATAACCTGACGCTGACTCCCATCAAGAGCTGGACTGGCCGGTAAGTACATATTCTAGATAGGGATGGTGTGCCACTGTGCCAGTGGAGTGGTCTGGATGCCATGTCCCCCTTATTTTAACCGTGAAAGTGAAAACATTGCCATTCTGCAGGAATTCCAGGGTTTAAATGCGTCTAGTTACTGTCACTCTGACAGTCACTAAATGCGCTTCCTCCAAAATAGCAGAATAAAAGTTGCCTATTTTAATCAGATAGTCTCATATGCATAAGAGCATTTCTGGGAATCTCCCACCCTACCTGCGTAGAATGCTCTCCCCGGCTGTTCCCACCTCCTATAACCTCCGATCCAGTGCTAGCATGATATTTAGCATACCGCAATACAAAAATAAAGTGGCTCGATCCCACTTTTCCTACAGAGCAGAGCAATTATGGAATAAACTCAGGGACATAGTCAAAGCTTCATTCAATCTAAAATCTTGAAGAGATCTATGGCAATATACCTCAGCACAGCATGCACCTGTCATGGTTGAATATATTTACCTGTTATGTGTAAAATGTATATATGTGTGTATGTATATATATATATATATATATAATAGTTTGAATATTGTATTATTGAAATATTGTATCCTATTTTAACAATGCAATGTTTTGTGGACAAAGACCCAGGACATACTTGAAAACGAGAGAGATCTCAATGTATCCATCCTCGTAAAATATTGTATAAATAAATAAATAAACATGGGCACTAGTGTCCCAATATTTTCCTACAGGAAAGCATTGGATTGTCTGAGATCACCAAGCTTCATAATATCAACCAAGTTGGTAGGGCCAGTCACGGAGAAAGCAGCATGGCGTCAGATAAAAGTTAAGTAAAACCTTGTAGGGGGAAGGAGCAAACCTAACGGTGTCTAGGACACTATAGCTTTAGGAATACACATTTGTATTCCTAAGGCTAGAGTGTTCCTTTAGCTCTAAGATATAAAGAAATTAAATCCCTTATTGCGCAACATAGAACAGATTAATAAGATATTAAAACAACCGATTTTGTGTGTTCTTCAAGAAAGCCTAATTATCTTACAAGTGTTGTTTTACGATTGATGGAATATTTTTTTTTTACTTTGCATTAAATCAATAAACGATTAGCGGGGCTAATTATAGGTTAATTAAAACAAAAACAAATTGCCATCACTAGACAGGAAACAGCCAGAAATAGTAATGGCATACTATCTTTATTTCCTTTCTTCAAGATAGACTTCAAAAGCTAATGTTCAATTTACTAATATTAATGGACAGAATGATACAGTTCAATCTCTTTAATTATATTTCCTTGAAGTCAAGCCAATATAGCACATAAAACATAACACAATTGTACAGAATAATATCTCTTCTCGGTGTGAGAATTGCTTTAGGATCTGGGGAAAATAATACAATACTATGTATCACGTAAATGACCTGGGTTTGCTTACCCTGGGCATTGTCGACTTACTCACGATCAAGATAAATTATAATCACAATAATTTCCAATTTTAGTATGGCAAGCAATGCGTGCAATGCTGTTAGTGGAGAAGCTGGACTGAATTGTTTCTTGGAGGTTTGTATTTTCACTTTTATCTTGATAAAGGTTTCAGCGTGCTACGAGATAAAATACAGAAAACAAATGTTTCAACAAAGAATACTTTTTAGGACTCTAACGCGGAACAAGGTGAACCCCATGTGAAATGAAATTGTAGGGGAACATTCTTCTCTTAACCCCTCTCAACCCTTAGTTATATGCCTTTTCACCCTTGGTTTGCAGTGTACAGTTGGCAGTTTGTTTGTGATTGTGCTAGTCTTGTCTAAGGTACAGTAAAAGATGGTACCTAGACAACCAGAAATTAGTGGAGCAGGGAGTATGAAGCTATCAGGGACTCAGGGATTCAGGTGTCTGTTGTAGTTGCAACCCTCAAGTCATCTTTAAATGCAAGTGAAAGCAAGAACCTATTTGTTTATAATCAGTTACTTAATATTCAATAATTAATATTAATGAATATTAAGCTATCGCGAGATAAAGAAAATGATCCACTTAAAAGTCCAAATGGTATAGAAATGGAAGAAAATAAGAGTTCTAACCAACCCTACTGTGGATACTTCATTTTTACATGAATCAGATACCTTTTATGTGTGTATGTATATATATATATATATATAAGTATAGGCAACATATACATGCATCTCTAGATTTTTCAGATAAAAGTATAAATGAGGTATTCTACATAAGCGCAACAATCCCCAGTGCTACCAATCACCCACTGGAGCACAAAAACAAATAAATAGATAAATAGACTACTGTGAATAAATTACAAAATACTAGGGGAGTGCGACAGAGATCACACATAAAAATAATAACAAGTAATACTTATAAAGTAGATTCATAGTCACAATGATTCTGTGTACATCTGTATATAAAATACAAATAGAAAAACATACATGAATGAAATGTGAAACTCACTACCTCTCTAGGATCTGATGCCAGGTGTGGTAACTGTTATGTTATATCTATAGAGTGCCCTGTGTGATGCAGGTGTAACCTTCACGTGTGAGATTGTGGTGTAATGTGAGTATTACAGGGATGTGTTATTATTATTATTATTATTATTATTATTATTGCAATTTATATAGCGCCAACAGATTCCGTAGCGCTTTACAATATTATGAAAGGGGATTTAACTATAAATAGGACAATTACAAATAAACTTACAGGAACAATAGGTTGAAGAGGACCCTGCTCAATCGAGTTTACATTCTATAGGAGGTGGGGTGTAAGACACATTAGGACAGGAATGTGCAATCAAATAAGGTGGGCTGCCCTTTAGGAGAGGGCAAGAGACGGGTATGTGAGGTAGGGGTTAGTCTTGGAGGCCATAAGCTTTCCTAAAGAGATGGGTTTTAAGGCACTTCTTAAAAGATGCAAGACTAGCGGAGAGTCGGATGGCGGTAGGCAGGCTATTCCATAGGAAGGGAGCCGCCAGCGAGAAGTCCTGCAAGCGCGAGTTGGCCGTACGGGTGCGGACAACGGACAGGAGGTGGTCACGGGCAGAGCGGAGAGACCGAGAAGGGACATACCTGTGGATCAGTGAGGAGATATAAGAGGGGCTAGAGTTGTTCAGTGCTTTATAGGTGTGAGTTAGTGCCTTGAATTGACTCCTATAGCACACAAGAAGCCAATGTAAGGACTGGCATAGGAGTGAGGTGTGAGAGAACCGACTAGAGAGGACAATCAGTCTAGCAGCAGCATTCATTACAGACTGTAGGGGTGCAGTACGGCTTTTGGGAAGACCAAGCAGGAGAGGGTTACAATAATCCATGCGTGAAATTATTAGAGCATGGACAAGCTCCTTGGTAGTATCTGGTGCAAGAAAGGGGCGGATGCGGGCTATGTTTTTAAGATGGAATCTACAGGATTTGGCAACATGCTGGATGTGAGGCTCAAAGGTGAGACCAGAGTCAAGTATGACGCCAAGACAGCGCGCTTGCAAGGATGGGCTGATGTTGGTACCACAAACTTGAAGGGAGAGCGAGAGAGGAGGATCAGTATTAGGAGGAGGAAAGACAAGGAGCTCAGTTTTTGAGAGATTGAGTTTCAGAAAGCTGGAGGACATCCAGTCAGAGATGGAAGAAAGGCAAGCAGTGACACGTTGCAGGACAGCAGGGGAGAGGTCCGGGGAGGAGAGATATATCTGGGTGTCATCAGCGTACAGGTGGTAGTGGAAACCAAATGAGGTAATAAGTTTGCCAACAGAGGCAGTATAAAGAGAAAATAGAAGGGGACTAAGAACGGAGCCTTGGGGGACTCCAACCGAGACAGGGCGAGGGGAGGAGGTATCATTAGAAAAAGAGACACTGAATGAGCGTTGGGAGAGATAAGAGGAAAACCACGAGAGGACAGAGTCACAGAGACCAAGCGATTGCAGAGTTATGGATAACATGGGTAATCGTGGGTGAAGTGGAGTGAATGATGGATATTTAGGTGCTGAATATGAAAAGGGTGTCGTTGGGCATCTGCTGGTTTGTTGCCATACTGGTGGCTACCATGGTTTTTGTGTGATTTGAATGCCATGAACATGGGGGTTAGGTCAGGGACGTATTAGCCGCGAGGCAAACAAGGCATTTGCACTGAAGGCCTGAGTTTTGTCATGCCTAGGGCATCCCAAAACCAGGAAACACCACTGGGTTAGGTAATGTGGGTCACTAATGGATGCACTGAAGGTGAATGGTGATAGATGTTATCCCAGAGAAATGACTATTGAGTAACATTGTAACATGATTGTCATTCTGATGACTACGATGCGTCATGTGTCTTACTGGCAAACACCATGGTGGTCACTGATTGATAATTAAAATGATTACTGGGTGCATGTCATGGGTGTTTTTCAAGGTTGTTGCAAAAGTTATGGGGGTTCTGGTTGTTTTAATGTTTGCAATGGCTAATATGTGGTATGTGTGATGTAAGTGTTTTAAAGGAGAATGCTGGATGATGTGTCTGACACCCAAGTAATAAATGAATGACACATATAAATCTGTGACTTTTCTTCTCATTCAGCAAAGCCATAGGAGCTTAATTTCCTGGGCAAGCTTTTGACATTCTTCTTTGAAAAAAAGGATGAATTGCAGGCACACACAGAAGATGCAAACAGTGGTGCTGTCATAGAGACCAAAATTTATAAAGAAAAAAAATACAAATGGAAATACAGTTTTAAATTTAAAAGGCTACTTAAAATCACCCTTTGGAGGTGACCACAGGAAAGTATACATTTGAGGAGTTTTTGCACAGGAATGTCACTTTAATAATCCTCTTTATCAATGTGTAAACTTCCCTGTGTGTTTTTATGCTTGTGTGTAAGTTTTTGTGGATCTATGTGTATGTATCTGTGCATGTGTATTAATGTCTGTAGACCTGTGTCCATGCATCTGTGCATGTGTGCTGATGTTTGTGGGCCTATGTGTATGTATCTGTGCATGTACAGCAGTATTTGTGGATATCTAGATCTGTATCTGTGATTGTGTGTCAGTGTTTGTGGATCTGTGTATATGTGTATTTGCATGCGTATCAGTAATTTCTAAATCTGTGTATATGTGTGTGTAAGTGTATCTGTGCATATGTGTCAGCCTACGTGTGTTTATCTCTTGGAGTGACTATGTGTGTATGTATACACACAATCACAACCCTGCATACAAACTCCAACACTAAACAAAAAAATATTTCTGTATTCAAATGCCAACACCATCCTCAAACACACTACTGGATTCAAACATTATCCATGTGCACAAAAAATGGCCCTTCATTCAACCACCAGCCACAAACATACCCCTGCATTCAAATACTAACACTACAAATAGAATGACCCTTCATTCAGACACCAATACTGTATACAAAAACAGCCCTGCATGCAAACACTAACACTACACACACAAAAAAAACACCTCTACATCCAAACGCTGAAACTACAAACAAGAACACCCTTGCATTTTAACACTACAAAAATACACTTCTCCATTCAAATTCCAATACTACACACAGACACAGCCCTGCATGTAAACACTAATGCTACAAAAAGCACACCTTAGCATTCAAATTCTCACAGTGCACACAAATATATCCTTGCATTCAAATAAGGATAGCTAAATGGTATCTTCATATCTTGCAAAGCATTGTAGGGGATGTAGAACAGATGAGGATCTACCTTTTGGCCACTCCTGCTCTATAGGGGCCTCCATTTTAGTTTTTTTGCCTAATTTATTTGTTCTGCCACAGACTACATAAACAAAGTGATTTCACTCCTAAATAGCAAAGAACTGAGCAGTAAAACCACAGTGGCATAATATATATATATATATATATATATATATATATATATATATATATATATACCAAAACCACTTAATTAAACTAATGTTGTTTTGATGTTTATAGTGTCCCTTTCATTCAAAGGTTTTGGGTGTTTATGTACTGAACCAAAACTTACTCCAAAACTTTATTGAACTTAAACCCACAAGAGAAATCAAGGCAAAATTGGGTGATCCTCAAAACTTTCTCCAAATCAGCTATAGTCACAACCATAGGCATTGCTACAAGTGGGGCTAGGGGGTGAAATATTCATTGCCCCCTGTGTGCCACCACCTAGGTCACTAGTGCTTTGGGGGTTTGGCGCCCACCACTGTATTGCACAGTAGATCACTCTTAGTTGGCAGAGTAGCCATATGTCACATGGCACAAGGCAGGTTCCTACTTTGCACAAATATATTGGTGAACAGGCTGTGAGTGAGCTCTGTGATCTCCCTGCACTGCTACCTTGCACACCCTGCATAGTGCAGACAGCTGGGATATGATGTAATCCCAGCATTTGCATCACCACAGAGTGTACATATGACCTGAGAAGAGAGAGTACAGAGATCCCATCAGCAACCCACTGGTCACCAGGAAGATTTACTCAAGCCCTTCGTAGAAAGGTAGGGAAGCTGGGTGAACCTTGTAGTGAATGAAAAACTGTGTGTGTGTATATCTGTGATTAAGTGTGTGTCTGTGATTATGTGTTTATATGTCTGTGATTGTGTGTGTACATGTGTATGAATTTGTGTGTCTGTGGTTATCTGTGTGTGTGTGTGTGTGTTCATGAAAATGTTTGTGTTTAGCAGACAGCTCCCTTATTTGGTGTCCTTAAATATGGCAATCCCGCATAAAGATAGAAAATTAGAAAGTTATCTACTAAGTAGTTGAAAAGGTTTTAACACATGTCTGATCTCTCTGCAGTTTAGTAGATAGCTCCCTGATTTGGTATCCTTAGACATGGCAATCCTACAAAATGATACCAAAATAGAAACTTGTCTGACATGGGGGGTGTGAAGTAGGCATGTGCATGGGAAAAATTTTCGGTTCGGTTCGGCATTCCGAAATTCGTGACTTCGGCAATTCAGAACTTCGCCACTTCAGAATTTCGGTAACTTCAGCACTTTGACACTTTGGAACTTCGACTCTTCGGAACTTTGACAACTTTGGCACTTCGGCACTTCGACACTTCGGAACTTCGGAACATCGGATTTCCGGAACTTCTCTTGCAGCCGCTTGGTAGATAACTCCCTAATTCCCATGGTATTAGGGAGTTACCTACCAAAAGGCTGAAAGACCTAAATAGGTCTTTCAGCCAAATTTACTAATACTAAGTAAAGATTACTTAGTATTAGTAAATTATGCCCCTACTCGCTATACCGTGAGTAGGGGCATGTCTAGTAAACAGTGAGCAGACCAATAACATTTTTTTTAAAAAGGGTCCCACCTCCTGAGCCCCCACCACTGAGCGGAGGGTGGGAGCCCTAAATTAGAATAAGGGGGGGACCTATTGCCCCCCCAGCCCCCACCCCTGAGTGGCGTGTGGGGGCTCTAAATTAGAATAAGGGGGACCTTATGTCCTACCCCCTGGCACCCACCCCTGAGCGGTGGTTGGGGGCTCTAAATACTAATTAGGGGGGTAGCTAATGTCCTCCCCCTGGCCCCCACCCCTGAGCGGTGGGTGGCGGCCCTACATACTAATTGGGGGGACCTAATGTTCTCTCCCCTGGCCCCCACCCCTGAGCGGTGGGTGGGGGCCCTAAATACTAATTAGTGGGGGGGACCTAATGTCCTCCCCCTTGGCCCCAACACCTGAGTGTCGGGTGGGGCCCTAACTAAAATAAAAAAAACCTTCCCCCAGGTGACTAGGGGTCCCCAAACCCCTAGTCAACCCCCACTCCCAAAATAATGAGAAGGGATCATTTAATTTGACTCATAACTCTCTGATTGGTGGATTAAGTAATCAGAGTGTTATGAGTCAAATTTCACAGCGTGGGAAAATTCCAAAGAACATTCCCACGCTGTGTAAAATGACACCGAGCACTATGATTGGTGGATTTCAAGCCAACCAATCAGAGTGCTGTGACAGGTAAATGTAGAGACTTACCTGTCAGTTTCTTCATTTACCTGTCAGAGCACTCTAATTGGATGGCTTAAACTCACCCAGTGCTCTGAGCCTAATTGCAGGGTGGGGCAAGGCTTTATAAGCCTTTCCCCGCCCTGCAGAGCTCAGTCTGCACAGAGCCCTTGCCGAGTGAAGATGGATTATTTTTTTGCGCTCAGTTGTTGTTTCTTTTTTGCGTCGGTTAGTATGGATTTTTATTTGCCCTTTTTTGGGGCTGAAAAAAGAAGATTTTAGAAGAAAAAAAAATCAGATGGTAAGTTTATTTTTATTTTTTTTACAGGTACTTCGTTAAATGGTCCCCCCTCATTATTTTTAGGGTGAGGGAGGCAGGTAGGGGTTAATTTTTGGGAGGAGGGGGTGACTAGGGGTTTGGGGACCCCTAGTCACCTGGGGGATGGAGGTTTTTTTTTTATTTAGGGCCCCCACCCGATGCTCAGGGGTGGGGGTCAGGGGGGAGGACATTAGGACCCCCCCTATTTAGTATTTAGGGCCCCCACCCACCATTCAGGGGTGGGGGCCAGGGGGGAGGACATTAGGTCCCCCCCTAATTAGTATTTAAGGCCCCCAACCACCTCTCAGGGGTGGGAGCCAAGGGGGAGGACATTAGGTCCCCCCTAATTAGTATTTAAGGCCCCCACCCACCGCTCAGGGGTGGGGGACAGAGGACATTAGGTCCTCCCCCCTCATTCTTATTTAGGTCCCCCACCGCTCGGGGTGGGGGCCAGGGGGGAGGACATTAGGTCCCCCCTAATTGGTATTTAGGGCCCCCACCAACCGCTCAGGGGTGGGGGTCAGGGGGGAGGACATTAGGTCCCCCCCTATTCTGATTTAGGGCCCCCACCCACCGCTCAGGGGTGGGGGCCGGGGGGAGGACAATAGGTCCCTCCCCCATTACTTTACTTTAGGGCCCCCACCCACCGCTCATGGGTGGGGGCCAGGGGGAGGACAATAGGTCCCCCATTATTTTACTTTAGTTCCCCAACACGCTGTTCAAGGGAGGGGGCCTGAAGGGGCAATAGGTCCCCCTTCAGGTTAGGAGGGGGAGGGGGGATGTGTTTTTTTTTTGTTTTGTTTTTTACAGTGAGCAGGCACAGGTTTAATAGACATGCCCCTACTCGCGGAATAGCGTAATTTTTACTTAGTATTAGTAAATTTGGCTGAAAGACCAATTTAGGTCTTTCAGCCTTTTAGTAGATAGCTCCCAAATACCGTGGGAATTAGGGAGTTATCTACTTATTCATTCCTGTCATTACATTGACTGGCCAAGTAACTTACATTTTATGTAAATGTGTGTTACTTGATTGTTGTAAGTGTTGCAAATGCTTACAGCTAAAGCCTGGCTACATTTGTATACTTTTTCTTTAAAATTGTATACAGTGTAACATTCTTTTTCTTCCACTGGGTAAGTATATTAGTACTTAGGCAATACTGTGCTACGGAACTTTGGCAATTCGGAACTTCGGCAACTTCGGAACTTCGGGACCACGGCAATTTTGCACTTCGGCTATTTGGACATTGCCCGAAATTCGTCTGAATTCATATTCGGCCCGAAACGAATTGCACATGTCTAGTGTGAAGGAATGTCCCATCACTGTTCAGCTACTTACGTTCGTTTTATCAACCTGTTCCAGTTTGTTCGTTATTTTGTTCTGTTCTCCAGAGACCAATTAGAACATGGAACGTTGTGTATCTTGTATGAAAGCATACTGAGTGAACCGTTTATCGAATGCTCCTCTGGGTGGCCGTCATTTTGTGCATACGAATACACGGGGTTGGAACAATGGATGGCGGACATATTTTCTCCCGAACGCTGCCAGTGGGACTTGGTCGTTGAGTGCCTCGAACTGATTTCATCCAGGCACTCTCACGAACACCGGTCTCCATGGATCTACTCTACGTTCTTCTTCCCATTCACTTATACGAACGGCGTTCAGGAGTTCCAGAATACCGTACACAGGGAGCATTCTCCACGAACCAGCTTGACTTTATCTTATGTGGTTTTCATGAAAAACCCCACGAACGGAGACCGGCTCTTGACACACTTTTCATGGAACTGTTTCTTGGCTTTGACCTCGTGACAGACCAGTCAAATCTTCCCTGTGGTGCCGATTGCAAACTACCGAACGACTCTGGCTGATTTTCAGATATATTGTTCCCCCAGATCCAGGTTGCCCAGGTATTTGGGGGGTTCCCATGTATTTTGGGGGTACTTTCGGGGTATTGTAAAATTGTAACTTTTTCTGTACCAGAAGATAATTCAGTTTAGTACTTTCTCTGACTCAGTTATCTCAGAGTAGTAGTTTCTTCACTGTATAAATTGAATGCCTGTTTTCCATTAAACCAGTCTTGTCCCAGCATTAAGCTTTGGCTCATGTGTGGGTTATTATGCAACACCAGAGATATTGTAACCTGTGGATAATTGGCGTATGATTATCATGGGAAAAGAGTATGCATGGCGGTGATACCTTGGCAGACCGTCACAGGGGGGATCATATGATACATAGTAATGTCATACCATGGTTGGAAGCGTACAGAGGAGTGGTTTGTGTGATGTCACACAAAGGGCAGTGTGCTAGAAGGGCAGCAAACATTTTTAGTGTACATTAAAAAAGTGTCACTGAATGTATATCCACTGTATTTAAAGATCTACTCCAAGCACCAGGATCACTTTGTTGATTTGAAGTGATCATGGTGCAATGAGTCTATATGTGCAACATTTCGCCATGAAGCGCTGCACATACAGAGATTAAGCCTTTCCTTTTACCTCCAGCAGTGTTATTAGGGTGTTATTAGTCAGTACAGTACAAGAATAATGGGTGATCAATGGGAATTCTATGCATAGTTTGGTGTCTGACGCCAGCACGCACAGCATGCAACTGTCAGACAGCCAATGGCGGCACTTTACTCCCCAGTGGAAATTATTAGTTCTTGCCTTCCCTCCCCCCCCTCGCCCCCACCCAGTTTTACCTGTGGTATTTTGTTTGCCCCTCTATCTACTATTCCTAGTGTTACACTGGCCAGAACTTAATTTAATCTAGTCTTCATTTTTCAATTTAGATTTAAAGTTGTTACACTTTGGAGTTTAGTGAACAATCATACTCCACTCACTTTAATAGTTTTAGTAATATACAGAATGAGACAGATTTTTTTTTTCAAAACATTTGCATAGATCATCATGGACCAATTTTAAAATGTATTTTGATAGGTATTTACGAACTACCTTCTTAACTAGATTTTCTTTTACCATTCCAAGTTCCACTATTTATCAAAGCAAATAAATAATTCAGATTTCAATAACATATAATTAAATTCTCTTAATGATACATTCTGCTTCGCTCCTGGCTGGTTAGGTTTGTGTTTTCACTTGTTCCAGTTTCTAAAATATTATGCTGTCCAACAATTTATAGCTCCCTGGGCAAAGACTCTGAAGAACTGTTTTGCTGGTGGCAAGTTATATTTCCTCAGTTTACATTTTATGAATCTCTGTGTACTTAAGAGAGACATATATATGTTCTATTTCATTGCGCTTGTCTCAAAAAAATTACTTTCATGGAACATTAGTCTTCTTCTACAACACTTTCAATGCATCGTTTTGGAAAAGCAAAGCAATATATTGTGTGGACATTCACCTCTCAGCTTAAACACATACACGTAAAGTACATTATGTATTGCTGAACCAATGTAGCACACAACTGGTCATATTAAGTCATGACAGCTTAGTGAAGCACTGAGTGAATGAATGGATTTATGGATATTAACCAGTTTACTGACAATGATGTGTATGGAGCAGGGCATAAAAATTTTGTCACTTTGCATACCTGTTTATAAGCATAGTTTACATAATTTTCATACCCATAATAAAACCCTGTTGTTAAACTATCCACAAGCTGTAGCCAGGATTTAATTTGTGTTAGGTGATCTCCTTCAGAGACTATGGAGAAGACATCTAAGGATGCTTCTAAAACAAAAGTTACAATTAAAAAGGTGATATAATGTCCAAGAAGCTTCTTAATCTAAAAAGGAAGAAAGGAGAGAAATTCAGAGGTCTAAACAGGAAGTATGGTCTTTAAAAAGTAAAGAGGGGGAAATCTACCGTTTGTGAGATTGTGGATTGAAAAGTAGTTGGCCACCTAATCTAATGAGCTTTTTGAGGACCATTTTCCTATGACAGCTACAGTATATAAATTCTATAGATATCAATACTGCATGATACTGCAATATTAGGGAAATATACGGCATTATCCATGACAGCAAGAAAAGTGTTGTAAAACAAAGAACAAGGGGAGATAATGCAAGATAAAATATAATTAAAGGGACACTATAGACACCAGAACAACTTCAGCTTGTTGAATTTGTTCTGGTAAGTAGAATTATTACCTTCAGGCTTTTTGCTGTAAGCACTGTCTTTTCAGAGAAAATGCAGTGTTACATTACAGCCTAGTGATAACTTCACTGGCCCCTCCTCAGATAGCTGTTAGAGATCCTTCCTGGGTCATGGCTGCCTAAAATGCATCCAAACATTCAGTTTCTCCTCCCTCTGCATGGAGACACTGAACTTTCCTCATAGAAATTCATTGATTCAATTCATCTCTATGAGCAGATGCTGATTGGCCAGGGCTGTGTTTGAATTGTGCTGGCTCTGCCCCTGATCTGCCTCTTTGTCAGTCTCAGCCAATCCTATGGGGAAGCATTGTGATTGGATCAGGCTACCACTCCTGCTGTCAGAAGTCAGTGGGCAGGTCAAAAGGAAACAGGGACAAAGCCAGCAGCTTCAGGATTGAATACAAAAGTAAGATTTTACTATATTTAGGGAGGAAAGATGGGGACCAGGGGGCTAGATGGTGGTTTTAACCCTATAAGGTCAGGAATACATGTTTGTGTTCCTGACCCTATACTGCTCCTTTAAAGGCACATCACCATCTCTCCATATATACTGGAGTCACCGCTGTTCAATGTAAATCCTCTCAAACCAGGTAAATCTAATTGAAAGAGAAATAGAGACACAATAGTGTAACACAGTAAATGCACTTGAAAAATGTTATTTAAAATGCACTAACAAAACAAATACAAGCACAATGCATAACCCTGGTCTCACTTCTTGACTTATGATGTACAGCGTCCACAGTATATGAAAGAGTTGGCCTACTGCTCAATCTGTGAATATGCACCAACAAATAAAGTAAAGCCAGAGTAAAGCAAACTAAATTCTACATGTTTTGTCTATTTGTACAAACTTTTTCGAAGACAATTCCTCTATTTCCTTGTAAAAAACTTACATGGAAAGGTTAAAGGAACTTAACATGTATAGCTTGGAGGAAAGACGAGACAGGGGTATATGATAGAAACATTTAAATACATAAAGGGAATCAACACAGTAAAGGAGCAGACTATATTTAAAAGAAGAAAAACTACCACAACAAGAGGACATAGTCCTAAATTATAGGGACAAAGGTTTAAAAATAATACCAGGACGTATTACTTTACTGAGAGGGTAGTGGATGCATGGAATAGCCTTCCTGTTCAAGTGGTAGAGGTTAACACAGTGAAGGAGTTTAAGGATGAGTGGGATAGGCATAGGGCTATCCTAACTATAAGATAAGGCCAGGGACTAATGAAAGTATTTAGAAAATTGGGCAGACTGGATGGTCCAAATGGTTCTTATCTGCCATCACATTCTATGTTTCCTGATGCGTAGACACATGCTTCATATAATGGAAAAACATCACAAGACATAAAATGGTTTACATTTGAGAGAAAGCACAACAGCAGTGAAAGAAAAGGAAAATCCTCCACTAGAGTTGAGTTGGTTGATGGGTATTAGGGCATAACCCAAAGTGTTAATAAAAAGAGAAGAGACTGAGATGGGTTAACTAAACAGCGCTCCTAAAATCAGTCTCTATACCCTGAATAAAGGCTGCTCCACCAATGTAAGGCAAAAATTTGCCAATCATAGAGCATACAAAGAACTATAAAAATAATAAATCTTTATTGGTCCCTCTTAGGAAAAAATATATAAACAAAATATAGTGAAAAAAGTGTATATACAGTGATATTAAATATAATTCGACTAAATATGAGGTGATCACACCGAGTATGGTGGCCACTTAGGTAATAGTTCTGATGAGTAGTTAATATAAACTGTTGCTAGCAGCTTACTTGCAACAGAATATCTGTAGCTGATATTAATATGAAGTAGAAGGTGCCTTGAAGGCACAGACATATTTTTCTCTTATTTATTACTCTCCTGCTTTTACCACCATATTACTAGGCAGTAAATTTGTAAATACTATACTACTAAATAAATCATGACACAGTGTAATATGTCATCTGTTGTTGTTCATCTGAGGTTTTATTTACCTAATTATAAGACCTGCTAAGGAACAGATGATTATTATTATGTCCTAATATGTAAATATGTAAAGCCATATAATTCAGAGGCCGTACTCACTTCTTTTTTCCTATGACTCTGTGTAAACACTGAACAAAATTATGAACACAACATTTTTGTTTTTGCCCCCATTTTTCATTAGCTGAACTCAAAGATCTTAGACTTTTTCTATGTATAAAAAAGGCCTAATTCTCACAAATCTGTCTAAATCTGTGTTAGTGAGTACTTCTCCTTTGCCGAGATAATCCATCCACCTCACAGGTGTGGCATATCAAGATGCTGATTAGACAGCATGATTATTGCACACGTGTGCCTTAGGCTGGCCAAAATAAACATTATCACACTGTCATCTCCATCTCCAACAATCTCTAGGTAGGTGGTACGTGTCAAAGTTCCATCCACATGACTACCTGGACCCAAGGTTTCCAAGTTTTTCAGCAATTTGAGCTACAGCAGCACTTTTGTGTGATAGAACCAGACGTGCTAACATTTGTCCCCACATGCAGCAATGACCCTTGGGTGCCAATGGCCCTGAGGCCAGTTCACCAGGTATGCTTCATTATACCCCTTTAAGTAGGTACTAGCCACTACATACCTGGAATACCCCACAAGACTTGCTGTCTTAAAGATACTCTGACCCAGTTGTCTGGCCATTAGTATTTGGACTTAGTCAAAGTCACTCGGCTCATTTTGATGGTCCATTTTTTTACTTGTGTATTTGTGAAAAGGGTGACTGTGCTCTGCTTTACCTAATGGAAAGTATGAATGAAAGATTAAAACATACATTATTTACATCACGGTACAAGAATCATTTGACAGAGAAGACTAAATAATGGGACTAAATAGTAGTTTAATTTATTATGAGCTTAGTACAGTGCTCATCAGATTTTATTGATGAATAAAGCTTTGATATAAGGGACTGCCACTGCTACTTTAAAATATACGTATATTTTGTGTGTGTGTGTGTGTGTATTATGTTTATGGTTTTTTAATAATGCAATCTTTTTTTAACCACAGTTGAAAATTAATTTTTTTTAACGCCGTTAAGTAAGACATTTTGAAATTATATTATTCTGAATATATAAGATGGAAATGTGGCTCTTTATAGTGTTCTTATATTCCTTGTATGTTTGTCTGTATTATGATACTTTATGGAAATATATATAAAAATAAAAAATGGTAACAAAAATTGTATTCCATATAAAACGTAAAAATAAAATAAAAAGAAGTGAATAAAGACTTTGAGTCAGTCTTAAAAATAGCAAACAATGCTATTCAGTCAAAAATTATCTAGGGAATTACACATGTAGGCCAAAATAGTTGAATAATCCTTAAATGTGAAAATTGCAATTCTCTGGTGAACTTCTAACAGTCTTCAGCATAAGCTGTGTCAAAATGTCACAATTGCTGCAGTCCCTCTAAGGATACTCCTTACAAGCACTTACTAAAGTGTGAAAACACATGAAACAGGTTGAGTGGAGACTCAGAAAGATACACCTAGCTGAATAACTAGAGATCTCCCCCCATGTAGTGAATATTGTACTTTGCTCTTTTGTTCAACTTTTTTATTTTTTCCATTTATGAATACACACACTTTGTTTCGCTTACGTGAATAAATGGCTGCTGATGAACCTATAGTGCTGTTGAAAAAAATCACAAGATCATTATTCTGATATTTTTCTACACATATTTTATCATTTTCAGGTTTGTATAAGCAATTGTAATACTTCTGAAGAAGAGTTATCTAGACTTGAACAGATCCAACTTAGCACGGCTAATATACAACTTTTGGTAGGTGACAAGCATATATTAATTTAGTATTTTGCTCTGTTTCTTGAACTTCAATGAATTTGATTTGAACAATTACATATTTGTGCTCCAGTATCGCTGTTGGATATGTCATGTAGGCAATAAAATAAATGCATTTTGCAATGGTTTAAAATACCCCCACAGAGATGCAAGTTTTGCTGAAATGCAATCTTGTCCTAATTAAGAATTGTGTGACAAATGTCTCTATTTAGAATCGGATGCCTTATATAGTCTTAACCATCTAATCAGAGACACCTCTTGTGGTTTTATTTTGTTTATTTTTGCAGTAAATTCAAGGAATTGTTCATAACTTAAATTTGAAATTAATTAAGACAGATACGGGTGTTTCTATTCAGTTTCAGACATTTATGTTGATATTTTTCTGGAGTTAATCAATATGTACACAATATAAAATCTAAAGACTTGAATAACACTAAGCTATATATCAAAAAGTAACAACACATTCAAGCATTTCACTTATGTTATCTAACAATTATTTTTCCTTCTAGCTAAACTAGAATCCTATAAACTGACTGTAGTGTCAATGGACAAAACAGCTTTTTTTGGTTCATACTGAGAAGTAACATATGGTTGAGCTAAGCACGATGTGGCAGTCTATAGAAGCCAAAGGCTGAAAAACTCCATATCATGCGTCTCTGACGAAGTAACTGTTATCTCACTCAAATTGTTGGGTATTATATAAGACAGCATTGTGTAGTCTGTCTTATTCTACTTTTAGAGGCTTTAACCATTTGATGGTTTGAATAATGGCTTGTGCTTTGGTATAGTAAAAAGGATAATTTTGGTTTAAAGACTATGGAACCTTTAATACATCCCCTACAGCCATTAAAGGTGGAAGAAAAGGGGAAGTGAAACAACCGAGATGCAATTGAAGTGTAGACTTTGGGTCGGAAAAAATTATTGTATTAAATGTTTAGGAATTGCAACAGTTTTCATACACAGTTCCCTTGTTTCAGGAGTTCAAGTGTAATTGGACAAATTAACACAATCATAAATAAAATGTTTATTTTCAATATCTTGTCGAGAATCCTTTGCAGGCAATGATTGTTTGAGATCTGGAATGCATGGATATCAGCAAATACTGGGTCTTCACCTTTGTGATGCTATGCCAGGCCTTTACTGCAGCTGTCTTCAGTTGTTGTTTTTTCGTGAGTCTTCCTGCTGTAAGTTTTGTCTACATCAAGTAAAATGAATGCTCGGTCGAGTTGAGAACAGTGTGCAATATGATTTGGGTCATTATCCATCTGTAAAGAGAACCGCCGTCCAATCAAATTCTCTGAATTTGCTGAATATGTGCAGACAATATATCACTATACACATCAGGATTTATCCAGCTGCCTCTGTCTTCTGTCACATCATCAATAAACACGTGGGACCCAGTGCCATTGAAAGCCACATATGCCCATGCCATCACACTGCCTCCACCGTTCCAAGCCTTCTCCATACTTTAAAACAGCATAAAAAAGACTGGATATCTAAATGGTTAACTCATAAATGCAGAGTGGTTAAAGTATCACTCTAGTCCAGGCATAGGCAACCTTTGACACTCCAGATGTTTTGGACTACACCTCCCATGATGCTTTGTCAGCATTATGGGTGTAAAAGCATTATGGGGGATGTAGTCCACAACATCTGGGGTGCCAAAGGTTGCCTATCCCTGCTCTAGTCTATAGTGTCCAGAGAGGATCAGCCCCAACAATCGTAAATCCTTCTCTTATAACTTTATTTTCATCCACAAATAATAAAAGCAAATTAATAATATCGAAAGCAGGCTTCTGAACTCAAGGTCCCACTGCCGGCTTTCACAGGATACAGTCCGTAGATCTATTGGTTACCCTGTTCTGTCGGCTACAGCATCTTTCTCTGTCCACTTTTGAGCCTGCACTTCTGGGATTTGAGTCACGACATGTTTCTCCCCGACTCCTGGGGCTTTCTCAAGCATGATAAGTCCTCCAACATTACTCCGGCTTATATAGAAGCCATGAGTTACATGTCCTATGGAAACAGTCTCTCTCTCCTCATTTTAAAAAGAGTTTTAATTTCAATTCTGTCACCACAAACAACAAATAGCTTAAAAAGTCCAGTCTTATATGTCCTCATTGTACACAGGCTGGTGGAAGAGTGGAGGCTATACACAGGTCTTCACCTATATTAATTTAAGTCATGTATTTACAGCAATAAACACCATATTTATTAAGTTATTATCAGTGTCAGTATGTATTAAAAACACATCTTTAATCAATTGCTGGGGTCTCACAGACCACATCATATATTTTCTTAATATATTTTTTTTAATAATTATATAAACTTGTGTCAGTGTCCAAATATGTCTGGGTCTAACTGTATATTCATTCATTCATTTAAATGCCATAGCTCATTCCTCTGGTACATAAATTATAGAATGTCATGTGTTGTGCCTACATTAATTTTCCATGAAATTTTAGTAAAAGTATAGATTAAAAATGAAAACTAAAATTGGAAACGTCCAATGTGAAGTCCTGTAGAACTGCTATATACTATACTGTGATCCTTGTCTGCAGTTAGCACGGTCCTTTTGGGTAGAAACATGCACAGTCTTTAAAGGTAACTTAAGTCCAGGCACTTTATTGTTGAGCTTCTCCACAAAGACAGCAGCACATGAAAACAAAAATGTAACAAAACCCTATAAACAAAAACCTAGCTCGGTCTGAGCACTAACTAACATCAAGGGTTTAATCTATAACAAAACAAGAAGTGGTTTCACCAACCTAGTGTCTTTGTCAGCTCTCAGCATTCCAGTGTTTTAGACAGCCTGCTGCTTCCAGCCCTTCAAGAGAGAAATAAACATTCTCCTCTACCTGCCTAGCAGGGAGGGTTTTATTCCCACTGCTGCAGCTGATTACCTGCAGCTGAGCAGTGGGTTGGAGACAGTCCAAAGCCTGGTCTGGACCTAGTCTCCCAAGAGAAAACAATAAATAGTGAAGTGGAGCACTGGCCCACCCTTCTCTCCAAATGCTCCACCCCAGGGGCCCATAACTAAATATGCATTTAAGTTACATACATACATACATTCCCCCTGGGGTTAAAGATCATATGCCTCTCTGAACAATGCAGATGAAATATAAACTCCCTCACAGACCACCCCATTCACCTTATCACAATACTATACGTATCAAAACAAGTTTAGCGTATTAAAGCAATTTTGGTGTACATATCATGCCCTGCACTCTTACTGCTCAATTAAATTACATTTCAAATTGAATCACTATGTTTCTGTCCATGCAGCCTTAGCCATACCTCCAATGGCATTAACTCCCATAGCCTGCATGAAAAAAATGTTTAATTCTCAATAAGATGTTGACTTGCTTTAGAAGTTTTTTCTTCTGCTCAGTAAATCCAACTTTTTGGTCATAAAAGCCTACATTTTAGTGACTGGTGTCCTCAGGTGCCTTATCGCCCCAAGAAAAACTCTATCTACCTCTTTCAAACTGATAAATGTGAAAAAAACAGCAAAATTAGATATTTCATACTTGATGATGGATGTTGTGAATTTACAATGTTTATCTTCTTTCTATTTACTAATTAGGGGTCAAAGGTGGGCATCCCCTGAACCTCATTAAACATTTCAAGGCAGGAGGGTTGAACTTCCTCTAAAAAAAACCTCAACCCAATTCCCAACTGAGTACAAGAAAGGATAGGGGCTGCTTGTCAGGCCCATTCACTGTATAGCTATGCAATATACATCCCTCATTGTACACAAAAAGAAAAATGTCCAGTACATAGCAATAGGGGGAAAAACACAAATGTATTTAGGTCCCCACAGTAAGCTGAACAATGTTTTGACCTAACAATAGATATTTCTCTAGTTGAGGATGACCTATTTTAGCTCAAAATGTTATTTAACTTGCTGTTGGTACCTCAATAAATGTAGAGTGTTTTTCACCCATTGCTATGTGCTGGACACTTTTGTTTTTTGGTTTCTGCATTGACTAACTGCAGAACTAGCATTCATTTTTGCACCTTCAAGTGAGTACTGGTGGCCCTTGTCTTATATGTTATCATTGTATACTGGCTGGAGGATGAGTGGAGGCTTTACACAGGGATTCCCCTATATTTTTTTTATTCACTTAGTTAGGGCAAAGAACCCTATATTTGCTAAGTTATCAGTGTCACACACACACTAGCTTGTATTAACACCACATCTGTAATTCGTTGCTGGGGTCTCGCGGACCACAGCATATGTTTTCCTAACAGATTTTTTTTTATATTTATATTGCCAATTATTTTCTCAGTGACATGCAAATCCTGCACTTACTCTGGGAAAATATCCATTATAGCTTAGCTGAGTTATGCTCATCAATGATAGCTACTGCAGAAAAAAAGCTACTTAGAGCAAGTGATGCTGGTAGCTGAACATGAACTGGGTAACTCAGAATTTCTTGGTTCAGGGAAAAAGAAATGCTCCCAAGGCAACCCATGTGAACTAGGGTAATTTCCTTTTCAATTTAGTAAGAAAATTAATGCTCGGTTTCTTAAACAATCAATAAGTTATAAGCCGTTTCTACCTGCTATACGGTAGTACAATTCCGCAGACATTGTTATTTACATGAAATGTCTAATGGATTTTGTCTGGGTTGCTCTGGGGAACGAAACATTTTATTCTTCCAAAGAAAATAATCCCATAGATGCTTTAAGTTTTAAATTGTACCACATTTTCAAAATGCCTTGTGTATATAAAGCCATGTTCCTTTGAAGGACAAGTACCTAGTAAAAGTTCATCACTAGCGTTAGAAAAACGAAAGGCAGCAGCTCAAATAATATTTCCTAATCCTTCTGACCTTTACAAAAGGTCAACAGGCTCTTTGTGTGTGTGTGTGTGTGTGTGTGTGTTTTGTTTTTTTAAACAAGAACATTTTCCTTTTATGATTTGCCTCAATACATTGAATCCCATGTTGTTTGTTTCTTGAGAAATGCAAGCGGCTTTTAAAGATATAACTTAATTATTGTATTATCTTGAAATATTTTTGATTGTAAATTGAATTATTTTGTTGTGAATTTCTTTCTTTTTTTAGGTACTGTGGAAACAGTCTTCTGAAAACTGAAGAGATGGATGTTTATTCACTTGCCTGAGAGAACTCAGTAGGTGTATGAGATCAGTAAACCAATCAATATAAATGTTGGTAAGATAAGGAACTGCATGAATGTATAAATATTTACCAAGCAGAAATACTTTCCAACATAACGTAAAAAATACTTTAATTGATTTATTATTTTTATTATTATTACTTCTGCTAAATAGGTTGAAAGATTCTGCATCAACGTTCCAAGCACAGATTACCCCTATGATTCTTTTTGACATGTTCCAAAGCAGAGCTATGTTCACCCCTGTCCACAGTTCTAAGCTCCTGCAACTCTTTCCTCTCACCTCTGTACCCAAATGTCTTCCTTTCTTATTCTCTCCTCTAATTTAACCCTATGGGTTTTCCCTTTTTAACTTCTACTTCCAGTTTTCTCACTAGGTCTCTAATCATCTTCAATGCCCTCTGTCTGTTACCAGTCTCCTCCATAATTTCATTGGCTTTGGTTTCGAATTCCATTCTCTTTCCTTTCCTCTGCCTACTGACTCCTTTTTTGGTCAATAGATAATGCTGTTGGGACTGTTACGCTCAACTTTAGGATAGGTCAGAAGTTTAAAAAGCTCACCAATAGAAGAAAATGGATGTAAACAGTTTAGGGTAATCCGACAAGTTCGGGCCAGGACACCAGAAGTTGATACAAACATGATAGAACTAATCAAGGTTGGATTATAGAAATGAGTGTAAAAAAATTAGACAAGCTCAAATGCAAAATAAAAATCAGTGTGTCAGGAGTCAAGGCAGCAGCTAAATCAGAACAGGCCAAGGATCTCCTTGAAATGTGCTTTCTGGCCAAATGGAGCTAGGAAAGACATCTGAGTCTTTTAGAAGAGAACATATATGGGCTTTCTGTGAAAGTGACAGTCATAACGCCAACAGACGGACAATCTCCATATTCATTATAAATGATATTGGCCTTGTAGCAGGTACTATCACATGGACTAAATACAGAAAAAAAAACAGACTGAACCAAATAAGAAAAACTAGATATTCGTATGCAGATATATGTCTACACAATATTATATATAAAATATTGAGATATAACCATAATAAAGAGTCCCAGCAGAAAAAGTATTTTTTCACAAAAAAATTTTGGTCACTTTTTACTTGTACCAATCATCTTTTATATACACTTTATATATATATTTTTATTTTTTACCTGGCATTTTATTCTCTTGGACTCCAAGTAATCCTGAGGTGGGGATCATACCACCAACGCTGTCGCCAAGGAGCAGTTTGCCTGCTCCACGCTTGTGAGTACCTTTTTATTCTATTTGATTTATTTTATTTTATTCAGTGAGCACTACTGGCTGTTTCTCCTCTCTATTCTATTTGAGTGTGTAAGATACCCTTGGAAGAAGAAGCCTGCACCATATCCTGTAAGCGGGGATCATACCGCTATACGCCTTTCACACTAAGAGCTAGTTATAGCTCTATCACATGTGAGTGCATTACCTTTCTTCTTTCCATCTCCTGTACCATATTGGACGTATTACACTATTTGGTTCCTGTATCTGTTTTTATCGTTTCATATTACCAAACTCCCCTGAGGAAAAGCAGCGAGGATACTACCCCTGGACAAGCACCTTCCATAACCAGCACTTTATGGACTATTTGATCTAAAGAAGATCTTTCCCAGCTAAGACTTTTATTTTATTTTATTTTATATCCATATTTATTTTAGTGCAGCCTTTATCTCTGTTTTTTATCCCATATAAATTATGGGTTTAACCCCAGAATGCCCAGTAGGACTCATGCTGTTTCTCCAACCTAAGGTTGTATTAATAACATCAGTTTGTGAGTATAAGTGCTATCTAATAATGCACCACTTAACAACATTTCAAGGGACTGTGTGTTATGGCTAAATGTATCCCCCCAAAAAAGCTAGAGTCTATGGTATGCTTATTAAGTTAAAAAACAGTTATTATATGTAAAGAGTGCTAGCTATACCCGAACTGGCTAAACAATGATGTATAAAGATATTCACTATATCTATAGTGCTGTAGCAAACAAATAATGTCTGGTTGCTCACCTGTAGCCAAAGTTGGAGAGGTTAATGAAAAAGCAAAAAAAAATGGAAAAGGCTACAAAAAATAAATAAATAACTTTAACCACAATTGTGTGAAATTTTTTTTTTTTTTAAAAAGGACTAACTGAGGTAACTTACCAATAGAGTAGTGTCCCCAAATATCCCAGGATATTCAATGTGAGGGACCCTGCTTAGAGTCTTCCAGGTAGCAGACCTATAAGGGTCAAATTGTTGCTGCAAGAGGGAATCGGACCAATGTTGGTCTAATGGGAGCACTGTGGGGAGCACAACTCACAAATCAGCTTACGATAGTTAGTCAGACTTACAAGGATAAAACAGGACTCAAGGTCATAAAAAGTGCTTCAAATCATAGTCCTAATTAAGTCCTGAGGGTGACAGTGTACTACTTCTGTAGAAGGAGTCTCTGTCTGTCACCCCCTCTCCTCAGACTAGCTTCACTCGTGCCATGCTGTAAAGCTGCCCTGATACTCCTTTTCTGCTCCCTTATTCGCTCTTTAACTGGTCTGATGGTCTCCCCCACATATACATACCCACATAGACACTTTAGGATGTACATCACAAAATCAGAATTACAGGTATAGAAAGCATTAACTGAGAATTTTTTTACCAGATAGGGGATGAACAAAGTTTTCCCCCTTGATCACACTGCTACAGTGTGAGCAACGCAGACAAGGGAAGGTACCCTTCTTGGGTTCAGAAAAAAATGTGGTCTGTCTTTTTGAACTGCCAATATCCAAATTCACCAGTAAGTCTTTGGTATGAAAAAAGTGTCGGTTTCTGAAATTCTAAAGGCAGTTGTGTGTCTCCTGCAAAGAGTTGCCAATGTTTCATTATAATTTTGCGTATCTCTTTGTAAAGTGGAGTGTATGGGGATATAAAGGCTATTCTGTCCACCTTGTTATCTTTAGGTGATCCATACAAGATTTCCTGATGTGTCAAATTTTTAACCCTTTCTCTCTGTGTTTGAATGATTTGTGGAGGGTAACCTCTTTCCATGAATTTCTGTGACATGAAGTCTAACCCCGTCATCACTTTTTCTTCTTGAGATATTATTCTCCTGACCCTTAGTAGCTATATGGTAAACCGTTCTTTAAATGTGTTGGATGATAACTTTCATACGTGAGTAGATTATTACGGTCGGTCAGTTTTGTGTAGAGGTCACTGTGTAATCGGTCATCTAATCTCTCTACCTGGACATCCAGGAATGGAACCGTCCCCTTGTCACAGTACATTGTAAACTTAATGTTGGGGTCTTGTTCATTTAATGAATCAAAAAACTCTTGTAGTTGGGCTTTACTGCCACCCCAACACACAAACACATTATCAATATAAAGCCTCCACACCAAACATTTGGTGTAGAGTAGAAGGTTATAGATGCATGCCTCTTCCAACTGGTTCATGTAGATGTTAGACTATGTTGGGGTGACATTAGAGCCCATAACCGTGCCCTTGATTTGTTTATAATATTTATCCCTGAAGAGAAAATAATTTTCTGTTAGAATAAATCTTAAAAGTTCAATTATGTACTTCCTGGTGTCCCTTAGTTGAACAAGACTAGAGTCCCTATCTAGCGTCCAGTCTGCAGCGTCCAGCCCTTTCTGATGGTCTATTGAAGTGTATAGTGACTGGACTTCCATTGTCACTAACCAGAACTCACGCCCTGGTACTCGAATACTGTCTATTAATTTCAAAAATGTTGTCGTATCCTTAATATACGACTTCTGTAAAGGCACATATTTGATAAGTAATTTATCCAAGATTTCTGCCGGTTGTTGCAAGATGGAGCCAGTCCCATTAACAATGGGTCTGCCTGGGGGACAGAGTGGATTTTTGTGGATTTTAGGGTGTTTTATGTTCATAAACTAATACTCCCCTTCCAAAATGATCCCTTTTGATAAGGCCCACTTGTTTAGTGTCTCTAATGTGCGTTTAAGTGTGTGTGTCGGG
The DNA here is from genome assembly GCA_933207985.1 of Pelobates cultripes. Classification (NCBI taxonomy): domain Eukaryota; kingdom Metazoa; phylum Chordata; class Amphibia; order Anura; family Pelobatidae; genus Pelobates; species Pelobates cultripes. The sequence continues at coordinate 245,661,171 of OW240916.1, forward strand.
TCCTGTGACATAAACAGATAGTTCGTATTGTCCCTTAGTTGGGTTTCTATCTCTTTGATATAGTACACACGGTCCATAATTACTAGAGCACCCCCCTTATTAGCCGGTTTGATCATGATTGATCGGTCTGTCTTTAAACTGTTAATACTGGACCAGTCTCGTTTGGTAAAATTGATATTTTTCCTATTGCCCCTATGTGTGTAATTGTATATTTTTTTTAATTTGTACACATCTTTTTTACCAGATTAGTGAATATATCTATCGAGGCAGTGACATTTTGGGGGGTAAAGGTGCTTTTAGGTTTCAAACCTGTATCGAGGGAGAGGACCGTGTCCCTATCACTCTGAGAGGACTGTGTCCCCATATCTTCAATGTTCCCTTCCTCCTGAGTGGATAACTGTGATGTAGTACAACCAGTTTGCCTGACTATTGTATTGGAGTTGTTGGTATCTGGTATAAAATATTAGCCTTTCATTATGCTTAGATGTGATTGTTTAGCTTAATATATTTTGTTATTGTATTGTGTTATGTGTGATATTGTCATTAAAGTTTATTTCAATGATGTCATCATGCAGGACATGATGATGCGTGTTTACGTCAATACGGAAGTCGGTGGCTTGCCACGGAATTTGAGTATATATATTCTGCTATTTCAGTTCTGTGTACAGGGGCCATTGAAGGGACAGGTCCGCGCAGCCCAGCAGTTACACACGACGCAAGACGCGAGTGAGAGCAGTCAAGTGGTTATACATGGCCAGCACAGCCCAGTAACAAGAGGACATTTGATATTGCAAACATCCAAAGGAGTTTTTCCTGGTTTCCAGATCAAGGGATTCTGATGTTATACTCTAATAACCATTGGACATCCTATAACTAGTGGATAATCTGAAGCCCAGAAGGGAAATCCTGAATTGGTGAGATCCAACCAACGTTTTTCTCTCTATTTATAGTGAACGTTCAACTATCATTTTTTTCTATTTTTTTTATTATTATTTTCTATTCACATTTTGCAATTTTTTTCATTTTCTAATTTTTTCAATTTATTCCATTTTTTTCCGTTTTGTATATATATATTTTCTAATTAATGAGTACCATTGAGTGGTGGATCCATCTGAACATTTATGAACTATCAAACTCCACATATATTGTGTTTATAGACTTAAATAGCTGTACATAATCTGGGATGTATATACCATGAATTTTGTTAAGTGGATGAATTCATAAGGTTATCATCAAAATACTACAGTGATTTGTATATTATTCATGAATTGTTGTATATAATTAGTGTATAATAAATCGATTTCCTTGTTTGCATATTGATCAAGTGACCCTTAACCTCTTTTTACATAAGGTCACAATATATTTTTTTGAGTGCGGTATTGAATTTAAGGTTTTGTGTATATAGTATTGAGGTTGTTATGGGGAATATCTCCAATACCAGCACCATCCAGTAGAAGAGTGCCAACACATTCTATATTGTTGAAAAAGTATATTTTGTTATCCTCCTTAGTGTTCAAGTAGACAAAACTTCAGTGCAGATTAAGAATTCTGTTGTTGGTGTCTCATATGAAGTAAAACACAACAAAAACACCAATAGTGTAATCCAGTTTATTCAATATTTTAGGTCAAATTAAGATACAATACACTCACAAGGAGAAAGCTTCTATTCAGCTCTTAGATAGGGTTCTGAGCGGTCCAATCCCCGCTCAAGGATAAATCTGGAGCTGTCCTCTTTTGGTGTTTACAATGTAAACGGCACATGAAAGGAATAAAACGAGATATAGTGCTCACTGTTTTAAACAATAGTACTTTTTAAAAAATATATAAAATCTACTCACAATTTTAAGAGCACCTTTGCTCAATGATATAAGCTTGGGTGGTATGATCCCTACCAAGGATATATATAGGTAGATGTGGCCGTTCTTTTAGATTAAAAAATAAAGTGCAGGATAAAAAAAAATACATAAAAAATAAACGTATAATTTTGAGGGTAAAAACAATATTTACTGTAATATACCACACAAAACAAATAAAAAGTCCTTCAATATAATCACAACGCGTTTCACCCACAGGCTTTCTCAAGTGCCTGACAATACCTGTAAATGTAAAAGAAGCTTTTATTAAGGAATATTATTTTGGGAAGTCTAGTTCTATGTCTTTACAAAATTCCAGTTTTTGTTCTTCAGAATACAGTAGACAAATCCAGAGCAGCAAAATATGTTTAGTTCAACTTGCCATTTTCTTTTACTTCTAATCTAATGGAAGCCTAGTGAGAAATGCAGAAATAAGCATTGATAGACATTATAGGTGTCATGCGTCACATTGCACACATATGATTGATCTATATGTATTTACTGTATATTCTACAAGATCGGTTAACACAGAAATCACTGCTCAGAGAATAAACTTCTCAATAAGAATTAAGGGCTGACTGAAATATTAAGTTTAGTTATACATTGTGCACGATGACAATTTGAACTTTGCAATGACTGATACATACAAAGTAATGAAAGATAACTTCAAACATATAGGTCTCCCTACGTATCTGTATTTCCTAATTACAATAATTCATCTCAGTTTCATAATTTTGCTATTCCTATTTTTAAAATCCCATTTCTTGCTACGTAATATAAAATGAATTGATGACTTAATCATCAATGTTGCTGAGTTTTGATTTATTGCCTTAAGGATTGTAATAAATCACACATTACATTTGTGCAGCAAAAAAAAACCAAGGCTTTAGGTGAGCACTACAAGAGTTGAAGTTATTTTTTCGAAAAAAGCAAATGAGTAATTTCATAATTAACACAGGGACTCTCTAAGCATTATAACCACTATAACTCAGTGTGTTTGTTACATTGTCAATATTAACTAGTTCTCTATGGCCCCCATACACTGAACCTCATTGGCTGCTACCATAAGACAGAATTTACACTTCTCCATTATCAATGCCAATTCCATCCAACCTCGACAGTGATGATATACTGAAAGAGGTGCATTGGATAAATTGACATTGATAGCACAGAAGTATAAATTCTGCATTTACCAAGTAAGTTCTTCTCCAAAATGCCCACAGTGACCATAATGCCTTGAAAAGAAGTCACTGTTATAGCATAAGTTTATTCAAATATATTGATACAAGTATGTATAATAATAGAATGGTGACAATGCTGGTGAATCACTGCTGTGGTGAAAAAATTCAGTTCGTCCAAATCAATTTGTCAAAAGATTCAGGATTCGGTCATGCAATGTTTCTGTTTGGATTAATTTAGTACATGCAATCATTTTGGGGGAAATGATTTGGATGAACCAAACTGACAAAAATAAATAAATAAATAAAATGAATATATATTTCTATAGATTTCTATATAGTTCTATATTATTATTAAGTATATAATATATAAATATATTAATACAAATTAATTTTTTTTTCTGCTTCTCCCTTTTCTCTCTCTTAGTCACATCTGACTTGATCTGTGAATAAAATCAACATTTAATGTCTGTCACCTAACCATCACTCATCTTTTTTTGTCACCACTGACGGAATTCCAAATCATCAAACAAAGGAAATGGCTCATTCAATCCCCGTTTCTTTTGTTTAGTAGTCATACAGTGATTCTGAGTTACGAACCGCCAATCACCCAAAATTCAAACAAATCTCAGTTTGTTTAAAACCAAATGTAAAGTGTCTAGTGACATATTGGTATGGACCTCCTTGTGGATCAAGGGGCTGGGCTCCAATAGCTTGCTTTGCAAAATATTTATTGGGAAATCAACAGATTCCTGACCTTCCAGTGAATGACGGATCTCTCCAACCCATTAAGAATCACTAAAATTATATAATTGATTATTAATGATATGATTATTAATAACCATGGCTGCAAAGATTTAAAAAGAAAGATTTAAAACAAGCTTGTTTTTTCTTTTTAATAAACATAATGATTGCATCGATATGGAAAAATAAATCTAACAATAATAAAACAAAGACCTTTCTTAAATGACAAATGTAATCACATACTTAAAGGGACACTATAGTCACCTGAACAACTTTAGCTTAATGAAGCAGTTTTGGTGTATAGAACATGCCCCTGCAGCCTCACTGCTCAATTCTCTGCCATTTAGGAGTTAAATCCCTTTGTTTATGAACCCTAGTCACACCTCCCTGCATGTGACTTGCACAGCCTTCCATAAACACTTCCTGTAAAGAGAGCCTATTTAGGCTTTCTTTATTGCAAGTTCTGTTTAATTAAGATTTTCTTATCCCCTGCTATGTTAATAGCTTGCTAGACCCTGCAAGAGCCTCCTGTATGTGATTAAAGTTCAATTTAGAGATTGAGATACAATTATTTAAGGTAAATTACATCTGTTTGAAAGTGAAACCAGTTTTTTTTTTCATGCAGGCTCTGTCAATCATAGCCAGGGGAGGTGTGGCTAGGGCTGCATAAACAGAAACAAAGTGATTTAACTCCTAAATGACAATGAATTGACCAGTGAAATTGCAAAGGAATGATCTATACACTAAAACTGCTAAAGTAATTTAGGTGACTATAGTGTTCCTTTAAAATTTGTAGGCAGCTTTGTGTGTTTAAAGCAGTGCTTTTTTGTTTTTAATCTTGTATTCAATTTTATTGTGCTTTGGTAGGTTCATCATTTATTTTATTATAATGTTGTGTATAATAAAGGGGCTGTGCTGTGTATCTCTTTTTTGAATTGGCATATGCAATAGTTGTGCATTTGGCTACATGTTAATGTGACATCTTCCACCTCTTTTCCAAGTATTGTTGCTTCATCCAGCTGGTGTTAATATCCTGGAGGGATCTGATCGCTTATTTTGTTTTTGTTGAACAGCTGCAGCTGGTGGGAATGTCACCCCTGGGACTGATGCCAAAAGGATTTGTCTATGACAAGTGTAGGGAACTAGAAGTATAAATATGTGATATGATAGTTTTTGATGTCATTGAGGCTCTGTGTTCCACAATGCCCTGAAACACATAGGGATAAATAAAGACACAGGAGAATGTAACTGTCATGCACTTTGCAGCACAAAAATAAATATCTAAGCAGACGTCAATAGATGTCGCAAGTATTTTTGTTACTTCATAAAATAGTAACAAACTGGTCCTTGTTTTTGGCACCTCTCTCATGTACCCAGTGTATATCCATGTCAATACTCTGACCATTAGAACAAATCCTGACCTTATGATTTTTCCACCTAAACATTATCATTCCTACCCTCCGTAGTCCCTAATGTCATACTTTAATCCCTAATTGTAGGTGTATGCCGCATGACAGGAATTTGTTTTTTTATTTGTTTAGTAGGTACTGTAGTAACCTATACCTCTAATATATATATTTTTTATCTCTAAACCTAAAAAAGTAATCTCTTTTCCTAATTTCTAAACCAAACTTTAAAAATCCTATCCCTAATCCTTTACCATAATTCTCTAATGGTATCCCTTAAAGCGGTGATGGCTTACCTTGACACCATAAACTGTTTCTGGCCTACATTTCCCATGATGATCAGTTAGCAAGCTAGCAGTTGTAGTTGAGGTATTCAGGTGGAAACCTGATTGATCAGGGGTCAGATAATATGATTGTTGGTAATACTCACATATTTGCATATGAAGATTTTTGACAACACAGGGAGCAATGACATTGGGCGATCGTTAGAAATCAAAGTAATGTCACCACTTTTATTGATAGGCACTACTCCTGCAGTCTTCCAAAGTTTGAGTATGTATCCAGACACTACGGATTAGTTGATTAGTGTTATGACAGGTTTAACAATTATAACAACTATATTTCTGGGAAGGCAGGTTGTGAAAAAACCTTGAGTAGCTGCAAAAGACCTGCAGCAAGACTTCATGGCAATAGGCACTGAGGTTTCAGTGACCACAGTAAGGCACATACTAAACACAGAAGGTTTACCTGCCAGAACTCCAAGATGTACAAATTCAAAACGCACTGACATAAACGCACAAGAAATGTTGGCTCCAATATGCTCAAAATCAAATAAATAAGCCACAGAAGTTTTAGGATCCAGTTCTGCAGAGTGATGAAACAAAACTGGAACTTTTCAGCCCAATGGATCAGCAGTACAGTTACGCATGGTGATGCTCTGGGGCTTCTTTGCATCCTCTGGCACTGGATGGATACATTCAAGTATCAGGAAATCCTAGGAGAAAATATAATACCCTCTGTGATGAAGCTGACGCTTGGGCATCATTGAACCTTCCAATGATGATCACAAACATACCTCAGATTCCACCAAGGCTTGGTTGCAAAAGAACTCCTAGAAAATTCTACAGTGGCCTTCACAGTCACGTGGCTTGCACCCTATAGAAAATCTCTGGTGGGGACAATAGGCCTGATTTTCAATGGGGGTTGAATGATTTTGGTTACAACAGTTTATTATGTCCCATGCCTTTTTGCTTCAGCTAAACTGTTTCTCAAATCAATTTTCGGTACCGAAATTCTGCGACGTCAAACTGACATATGACCAAAATTCTCTCTGTGCGCAAGTCCAGTATTTAACAATAGAGAGTACTTTTTTTAACCAAAAATGTAAGGAGACTATTATTAGGAAAATTTTCATATTCTCATATAATACTATATACTTATGGTTAAATCCTGGAACAGAAGTTACTGTGAAAGAATTGGCTCTCACAAGTATATTTACACAAATGTGGAAATTACGAGAATAGTAAGAATGCTGTTATATTAACTTTGAGCACATTCAGCATCCTTAAAAACAAGTTAATTATGAAAAGTAATTAAAAGGCACATATATAATTTCCAGCTCTCACAAGTAGAAGCAGATTACATTATTTTTATAATATGTGAAGTAATGTGTATCGTGTTTGCTTAACTTGTAGCAATCACATCTGGTAGTTTGTCTCATAGCAGAGAGGTAATATCTACGGGATGCAGTGAAGTGGGATTAAAATGAAATCTAATGCAGGGCTTGACAAATACCAGGCACCAGGCCGCCAAGGAAACTAGGAATTTTGTCCTGGCATCTGGGTATTTGTCAGCCCATTCCCTCAGAGGCAGCAGGCTGACCAGCTGAGGGAGAGTGGAAGCAGATGGCTGGCTAGCTGAGAGAGAGTGTAGGTGGGCAGGCAACCTGCTGGATGTAAGAAATGGAGGCGGCAAGGGAGTGCTCTTCTTGCTCTGCTCTTTTGTTCGCCCTGCAGTAATGCTGTAGTGGTGTATCTACCGCGAGGCTGACAAGGCCGCCCCGCAAATGCCCTGGCAAAAGCCTTGCCAGCCTCTTGTCCCCCGAGGCTGGCATCTACCTTATGTGAGAGGGGGGCGGCGAGGGAGCATTCTCCCCTGAGCTCTTCCCTGCTCAGCTTCCTCGCGTGCACCACAGTGATGCCGGAGCCGGAATATAACGTCACTCCGGTCCTAGCTTTACTAAGAGGCGCGGTAGGGAGCTGAACAGCTCCCTAGCTGCCTGCCTCCCCTCTGCGCCTGCTAGCCTGACTGCCCACTGAGCCAGCACTGGACTACAGGGAAGAATCAACTCCAGCACTCCCAAAGGTAGGGAGGCTGGGTGGATTAAACTTGATTTTTTTTTTAAATTTTAAATTGTGAGTGTGTATGTGTTTCTGTTAGTGAGTGTCTGTTAGTGTGTGTGTGTGTGTCTTTTAGTGAGTGTGCTAGTGTGTGTGTGTTAGTGAGTGTGTTAGTGTGTGTGTTAGTGTGTCTGTGAGTGTGTTAGTGTGTGTGTGTGCCTGTTAGTGAGTGTGTTAGTGTGTGTCTATTCGTGAGAGTTAGTGTGTCTGTTAGTGAGTGTGTGTGTTAATGAGTGTGTGTGTGTTAATGAGTGTGTGTCTGTCACTGAGAGTGTATATATGTTTGCCAGAGTGTGTATGTGTGTTTGTCAGTGAAAGTGTATACGCGTTTGTCAGTGAGTGTGTATATGTGTCTGTCAGTATGAATCTGTCACTGAGAGTGTGTCTGTCAGTGTGTGTATGCATGTCTGTCAGTGTATGGATGCATGTTTCTGCACGTGTCAGTGTGTGTATGCGTGTCTGTCACTGAGAGTCTATGTCTGTCAGTGAATGTGTATGTCTGTCAGTGTGTGTCTGTCAGTCAATGTGTGTGTCTGACACTAAGTCAGAGTGAGTGTTGTGAATGTGTTTGAATGTGTTTGTCAGTGGGTATCTGTCAGTGAGTGTGTCCCAGTGTGTGTGTGTCTGACAGTGTCAGTGAGTTTGCATGTGTGTCTTGTCAGCGAGTGTGTATGCGTGTCTGTCAGTTAGTGTAGATGTGTGTCTGTCAGTGAATGTGAGTGCGTGTAACTGTGAATGAGTGAGGTTTTTATGTCTGTGAATGTGTTGGTTAAACTGTGTGTGTGACAATGACTGTGTATCTGTAAGCGAGTGTATGCATCAGTGAGAGGGCGTGTGTCTGTCATGAATAGAAACTTGGAGGAGGGAGGAGGGATTGAGAGGGGAGGGGTTCATTTTGTAATGCCTAGGGCAGCACAAAACCAGAATACACCACTGTGTGTCAGTGAGTGTATGCCTGTAAGTGAGTGTGTGCACGTCTGTCTGTCAGTGTGTGTGCCTGTTGTCTGAAAAGGCAGTGTTTACATTGAAAAGCCTGCAGGGACACCCTATAGACCCCAAAACCACTATAATACATTTTATTTTTGTTATTGAAAATACAGTTTTGTTAGATTTTAAAAAAACTTGGCACCTAACTTTTTCAGCTGGCTCCTAGATTAAAAGCAACCTATCAGAACACTGTCGTGCACTGTGAATGGGAGCAAGCTGTTTTAATCATCAAAGGTAGAGTAAGTATTCACTGCTATAAATGTTATTTGACAATGTCAGTGAATATACCACCTTCACATGAAAGATAAACAATATAATGAAATGTAAACACAGGGAAAAGAATAAGCGGACTTGTCTGGTGCTTTATCCTAAGTGGACACCACAACCCCTGGCGAATATATATATGAATATATATATATATATATATATATATATATATATATATATCAATCATAGCTAGTAGGACGGTAGGCACATTTTATCACTACCTGGCCTTATCATTTATTTTTATCTGATATTTTATCCAGGTGCAGATTCAGAGCCAGAAGGGATGGACACTGCTGGATTTTGTGACAAATTCAAAAAGTTGGACACATACACCCACACAAATGGACATATTTCCAACTATGCATACAATGGCAAAAGCCTACACACATGTAGGCAGGCAGCTTCTGTCACGTTCTGAAACCTGCATGACAAATTATTTGCACTGATGTTTCCCGCTTGAATCCACCACTGATTCCATCACTGATTATTTTTTTCTTTAACATTCCAATCAAACCACATTTTACCTCAGTAGCCTCCAAACTTCTTTCTATTACTTTTTTTCCTTGGGATAACCCAATGGGGTACGTTCCCAACACATATAGCTGTCAATACTCTTGACCTAATTTTTTACAGACACATGCTCCGTCGTTCATCTTTCTAACACCCCATTTAGTCTCTCAGATCACCACCTCAACATTTATTCTCAATAATCTTCTCATTCAACATATTCATCCAAGCCCTCCTCAACCTAGAAAAAACTTTTTTTCTCTAGACCTTCACCAACACTCTACTGATCTCCATTCTCCACTCTTGTTCATCTCTACTTTCTCCTGTGCCACTCTGACTATCTGCTTGTACAACACTCCCTTCACTTTTGCATTGGATAGAGGAGACCAACTCAAAATATACACCTCAAAGCAGGGACATTTTTAATCTTGGTACACTAAGTGAACCCTCTACCTACAAAGATGCTCCTACTCAGATGAACACTGCTGGAGGAAGTCTTGCACATTGTCAGACGTTTCTCCACCAGAAATGAATATGATGCCTGTACAGCACAGCCCTCCTGCTTGTTAAACAAGCATGCTTTTACACTTACCTAAAATGTTCTTAAAAGGACATTGTAGGCACTGGAACTGCTTCATCCTGTTAAAGTTGTTATAGTGTCTACAGCCCCATGGGACATTCCTTCCATGCACCATTAAACTGATTTTAATTTATCAGTACTCAAGGCAATTCAATAAGCTAAAACAATTATAGTGCCTACAATGTTCTTCCTGGGAAAGTGTCCTGAGTAATTGTCAGTCCTTAAATCTGTCTCTTTCTCTCTTAGCTTAGCCCTCAATTTTAATAAACTTTCCCAATTATTCAATACTGTTAGAAAAACTTTCCAAGTGATTTATCTACAAAAATTCCTATGGACTGTAATGGTGGCATCTGCAGCTAAATCATTTGCAAAGATTTTCTAACAGTATAGAATCATTTGGAAAGATTATTAAATCAAGGCCCTATTTAGTGGCTCCACATTCCACTTCATTCTTACTTTCAACTTTCTACTGCTTTTGCACACTTAGGTTATTAGCCTCTATACTGTCCTTCCTTGTGTGTTCTTACACCTCACCTCTCTAGATTGTGAGCTTGTTACAAGAATGTTCTCATTAACCTTGTACCTGTCTCCATTTGCAATAGCTTTTACATTGCCTTTTAAAAAAATCGTAAAGCACTGTCAAATAAATTGGCACTAAATAAAAGCTAAGAATAATATCACAACAATGATATAATTCATTGCTACATGTGCTATGTTCTTTGGATCATAAACATATTTAAGGGGGCGTGGCCAGACCGCGATGCAGAGCGGACGCTTGTGAGCTGAGCTCCCGCTGAACCGAGGCCTTATAGCCGACAGAAGCAATTTCCACGAGCACCACCTACCCCGAGACCGCACCAGCAGCTGCGGCATGGACAAGAGGACCCCGCGCAAACCCCATAAACGGCCGTCGGAGACAGGCGCTTCAGTGGCGGACCTATTTACCGTTTCCCGCGCAAATCAGCCTGCGAGGCAAGATGGCGGCCGCCCTAGCCCCAGGACCTCCTCAGTGCGCGAGCACCCGGAGCTCCCCCGGGGGCAGGGTTTACCGGCCGAAGAGACTTCCCAGATCTTGGCACAGCTGCTGGAGGTCAAGGCTTACCTGGCAGGGGAGATAAGCAGATCCGCGGCGGAGGTGAAGGCCGAGATCGCGGCACTTGGACACCGCACGGCAGCCCTGGAACACAGGCAAGAGGCAACAGTCCTGGCACACAATGAGGTAACATGCAGGGTGAATAGCCTCACAGCCAGGTTGATAGCAGCAGAGTCAGCCCTGGAAGACTTGGCTAATCGTTCAGGCTGCGAGGCCTGCCAGAAAAAGAGGGGGAGGGGGACCTGACAGACACCGTCATGGCGATCCTAAAACCCCTAGCACCAAACATTCCAGCCAAACTGTGGCATCTGGACCGGATTCACAGGGCCCTGGGAACCAGGAAGGTAGATGCCAAACAGCCGAGAGATATAATCATGCGCTTCCAACATTTCCAAACGAAAGAAACTATAATGAAGAACAGCAGAGATGGCCCTATCAAGTATAAAGGGAACACTTTACTACTGTTCCAGGACCTAGCCCCAACAACACTCCAGAGACGCAGAGAATGGCGACCGATCACCGACATCCTCAGAACCCACAACATAAAATATGCATGGGGCCATCCTTTTAAGCTTATGGCGTTCAAGAATGGCAGACCAAAGATCCTGCCACCTGATGGGGACGCAGTGGCTTTTCTCCAGGCGCTAGACCTCCAGGCTCCGCCAGACCTGCAATGGCGCACGGCGACTCCGACAGACCTGCAACTGCTACCCAGAGAATGGCATACAGCGGGGGAAAGAAGACACACACCGTAGAACGGATGCACACCAGGCACCCGCACCCTGATCACCTCGCCCAGATGGACATCCCCGGGAGGGTGAGATGACAAGGGACATGAGGGACGGGTATTGACTCGCCCCCACCCCATGGTTTTGATACCACCAACGCCCACAACCAAAGCCCACTACGGGGGGTTTCCCTATCCTTGGGTACACAAAAAAAAAAAAAAAGAAAATTGCAAAATATATACATATATGGGGGGGTGTTCCATCCTGTATCCACGAACACTGGGGTGGGGGGGGGAGGGAACAAAAGGGGACAAGTGGAGGGGGCTAAAAATCAAAAATTTAAAACAAAAAAAAAAAGACCTTTTTTCCAGAACACTTTTGGGAGGGGGAAGTTGGACTCATCTACAAAGAGGACATGAAGCCGCTTGCGTGGCAGTGGGGGTGGGGATGCTGCTGGGGGGGGATGGGGAAACCAGATTTTTATGTTGTAAGATTGACATTAGCGACTCTAACCCCTACTGGCCCCCCCCTCCCTCGCCCAGGCCCTCGGACATGCACTGATGACTTTCAACAACCGAATGGTCACCGACACCAGACCCACAGGGCCAATGGGCCATTTCACATAGATATACTATACGGACCATCCGGAACAGACACAGACCGATCATGATATTGTACACATGCGAACAGGGGATAACGCACAACACCTTGCTGCAATTTACCCACCTGTGGGGAACGGACACATCGGCTAGACACACACTCACAAGGGCACTCCCGCACTTTGGGGAGACTGAGTCGGGGCGTCACACCCGCTGAGACACACACACACACACCCCCACCCCCCCCCACACACAGACAGGATCATAGCAACTTAGCGACCCCTAAGCGGAATGGGACTCTCCCCAACTCCCTGGGCGACGTAGGGACCGACGGGCGGGAAGGCCTGGATACGGGGACAACCCCGCAGACGTGCTCACGCAAACACTAACGGGCCTCAGGTCAAATTCATTCAGGTTCGGGACCATGCATCCGCGAGCTGGCCCCACTGCAGGAGGGCCAGATGCGCTGATGCAGACGCCCCGCACATGTCTGGCGAGCTATAAGACCAGACGGTTTATCAGTTCAATCGTTTATTGTATATATGTTTGTGTTTATGATATGGTTAACAACCTCTCTTTTTCCTCCCTACCTTCCCCTCTCCCCCCCCCGTGGTGGCCGGAGCGACCCGAAAGCGGTATATGAAACAACAGGGGTACGAGGTCCCCCAAAGGACAACCCCCAAGGCCAGCCAGAGGACGTCACCAGTAAGGTAGCCCACACGCTTACACTTACGACACCACCATGTCTACACACATACACTCCCTGAATGTTAAGGGACTAAATGCCCCAAAAAAGCGTAGACTGTTATATAGAGAACTTAAGAGACTAGGCCCAGATGTGGCCTTTTTACAAGAAACCCACCTGCCCAAAACCCTGGGCATAACTCTCAAGGATCACATTTATAGCACAGGCTATGAGGCTAGGTCACACTCCAAACGCAACGGTGTAGCGATACTAATACATAAACGATGCCCACTGCGAGTCACGGGGGTCCACACAGACATGGACGGCAGATACCTTATCCTGACAGGGACGCTATTTGCTCACACCATCCATCTCATAAACATTTATGCTCCCACAGACCCTTCTAGGGATTTCTGGGACAAATTGGCTGACAAATTAAAAACCCTGCCTCATGGTATGCTTATCATGGGGGGCGATTTTAACGCCACCCCATGCCCGGCTATAGACAGAGGCAACATAAGAGGTTTACCACGCTCACACGGCAGGGGGAGGCCAGACAAACTGATCCACGACTTCCTCTGCTCTACGGGTCTGATAGATGTGTGGAGGGCCCACCATCCGGGAGAAGCAGACTTTACGTTCTACTCTGCGCCACATGACTCGTACTCCCGTATTGACTACTTTTTAGTAAACGATCACGCCATTCCAAAGATCACGAAGTCCACAATAGGTTCTATCACATGGTCAGACCATGCAGACATCAGCTTAGAATTAGGAAACCTCTGCACCACGACTCAGTGGAATTGGAAGCTCAATGCTTCCCTATTGCAGGACCCTACTATTAGAGAGACTATTCGCACAGAGATAGTAGAATATTTCCAACTCAACTCCTCCCAAGAGCTAACTCCGCCATGGTATGGGCTGCTCACAAAGCGGTTATCAGAGGCACACTAATAAGGGAAGCCACCAGGAAAAAGAAACTGAAAACACAACGCCTAAAGTCCCTCCTACGTGACTTACACACACAAGAGAAGAGACATAAAACCAACCCTACCCCAGATGGGCTTCTGGCCCTACAGACTACCCGACGCCATATAAAGGAGACTTTAGTGGCCGACGTAGCGAAGGCTATGCTCTGGTCTAAGAGAACATATTATGAACAGGCTAACAAAATGCACACGTTTCTGGCCCGCACCCTACGCCCATGCCCACGCCGAACACATATCACCACACTCAGGGATCGCACAGGTCAGATCAAAACGGCACCGGCAGACATAGCTCGGATATTCAAAGAGTTTTACACAACCCTACACAATCACACACCTACCGAGGCTGACAAAACACTGCACCTACGAGACGAGATAAGACAATACCTGGGCAAAATTGACCTCCCGAAGCTGACCCCTATAGCAATAGAGTCCTTAGGAGACAAGGTCACAGCAGACGAAATAGAGCGATATCACGCCTCAAAGGGCATAAGGCCCCGGGCCCCAACGGCTATGTGGGCAGCTATTATAAAACATACCGAGAAGAACTGACACCGCACTTACTAAAATGGTTCAACTATTTGATGCAGGGTGGACGACCAGACCCAGACATGTCCACGGCCCATAAAATACTATTACCCAAACCCGGAAAAGACGCAACATACCCTGAAAATTACAGACCCATATCATTGATCAACCAAGACGTTAAAATACTAGCCAAAATACTAGCGGATAGACTGTCTCCACACCTAACACACCTGGTCCATGCGGATCAGGTGGGTTTCGTCCCTGGAAGACAGTTATTTGAAAACACCAGACGCAACATTGACTTAATCTGGACGCAGACGATCACGCACACACCAACGCTCATTCTATCTCTCGACGCGGAAAAGCGTTCGATAGGGTAAACTGGACATACCTGTTTGAACTCCTTCGACATCTCCACTTCCCCGAACAGTACATAACCACGATCCAAGCCATGTATACGGACGTTAAGGCACACATTCAGATTACGGGCGCTCAGACAACCCCTTTCAACTTACACAACGGCACGCGCCAGGGTTGCCCGCTATCACCCCTCCTGTTCGTCATCACACTAGAGCCCCTGCTACAGGCGATCAGATTTAACCAATTAATTCACAGAATCTCAGTGGGGGACCAAACATTCAAAGTATCAGGCTATGCGGACGATGTCCTTCTTACGCTCACAACCCCAAGGACCTCAATGTTAGCCTTAGATAAAGAATTAGCAGACTACGGAGCCTTATCGGGATATAAGGTTAACCTGTGCAAATCTGCCGCACTCCCAATAGCAATGACAATGCACGACGCTACATACATAAGAACCCAACACCACATACCTATAACGCACACTTCCATAAAATACTTGGGAATACAACTAACCGCTGACCCCTCACAACTATACGGGGCGAATTACACACCACTCCTCAACACCCTTAGTGCAGACCTTGACAGATGGACCGACAAGCCCATATCCTGGATAGGACGGGTCCATACGATAAAAATGAACATCCTCCCGAGACTCCTTTTCCTTTTTCAAGCGCTCCCCATACCCATAACTAAAACGGAACTAGCCCCCTTGCAGAGGTCCATAGGGGATTTTATTTGGCAACGCAAGCGCCACAGAGTAGCATGCAATGTAATGTATAGACCCAAGGAGGGGGGTGGACTAGGCCTCCCCCATCTCTAAAACTACTATTTAGCGGCTCAACTGGCTCAAATAGCTATGTGGCACTCGACACCGGACGACCGCAGATGGGCGGACTTAGAATCAGGAATCATGGGAGCTGACCTGCCCCAATTTTACATGTGGCTTCCCAGGGAACACAGGGCTATCCTGCGCACCGATTGCCCTGCGATCCTCAATTCCCTTAGGATCTGGGACGCAGTGGGCCAAAAATACAAACTAACCACCTTACTCTCTCCTCTGATGCCCCTGTTGAGGAACAGAGCGTTCCCACCGGGAATGAGGGCCCGAGACTTCAGAAACATTGAGGTAGCGGGCCTACAGCGAGTGATCCACCTGTATGAAGGGAACCAAATAGTGACATTTGATAAGCTACAGGAAAGCACCAGGCTAAGGCCCCCCGACTTTTTTCGCTATATTCAAATCTAAGACTTTGCACAACACAATCTGGCCAAAACGGCAGCACAAACTGCGCCCACAGGCTTTGAACGAATGTGTCTCAATGAAAACCCCCCAAAGGGACTTATTTCATACCTATATGCACATTTATGCACAAACAGTGACTGGGGCGACTTGACCTACACCGTCCACTGGGAAACAGATCTCAAAGAGACCCTAGAGGACACAGAGTGGAGAGAAATATGGGACGCAAACAAAGCTATTTCCGCGTGCGTTACCCACCAGGAGCAGGCCTATAAGACCATGCTGCGCTGGTACACCACTCCAGTAAAATTATACCGTATGCGTAAAACCCCAAATGACTTGTGTTGGAGGGGCTGCGGAACCAAAGGGACGTACATCCATATGTGGTGGGAAGGCCCGAAAGCGCAGGCCTTCTGGAGGGAAGTGGGCAACCTCCTAAATGAGGTTTTTCACAGACAAGTCAAAATAGACCCATGGGTTTTTCTGCTCTCCAGAGCACTAGAAGACTGGCCCAAAGAGGAACAGAAACTCCTACACAAAATCACGCTGGCGGCCAGACTCACCATGGCGCAGACATGGCTTCAAACTACAATCCCACAGATAAACACTGTACTCCACAAAATCAAAGATATCCAGGTCATGGACCACCTTACAGCACTAGTGAGAGACACCATGACATGGTACGAAAAGGTCTGGGAACCATGGTTAACAGGGAACTGGGAGAGCTATGGAAATCCCACTACAGGGCCTTCCCAAAGTGCCAACACTTAACTAGACACCAACAGAGCCTCACACCGCAACGCTCCGGACCCCGCCACGGGGACCCTCACCCCTGCTCCCCTCCCCCCCCCTCCTGCCCTACCCCTGCCTTATATACAACACCATGGCTAGAAACGGGACCAAGATTATCAGAAACGGGTCCCCCTGCAACGAGAAAGGTCGCACATTTAATGATACGGCCTAATGTGGGCTGAAACCAGAGCTTGACATTTGCGGTACTTACAATACCCAGTTATGGCATGTTTTATTCTCTCTTTTTTCTCTTTTTCCCTTTTATTGTATAAGACTTACAATCTCTCATAAAATGTATATATGTATGAAAATGAATGAAAAATGACACTCCTTAGCACATTTCTCCAAACTGAACACACTCACGCAAACTGCAACCATGATATAATCATATGTACATTAGATTACGGATTGGCTACCTATACCATGTACTACATATGTTTCTTCATTATTGTATCGCACTGTCATGCCAAAAATAAAGAATTTAAAAAAAAAATAAGCATATTTAAGATTTAATAAATGTTAGCTCCCTATTCTTCCACTTGACAGGATATATATGGTTACAAATCACAAATAATTAAACAAAAGTCTATATATAGACATATAATTATTCTCCACCTAGAGACCTACATCAGGTCCCATACAGCAAATATAGAAAAAAAAATGTATTTGTTGCACAAAATGTGCAAACACATCAACATTTCATATTATGGAAGGACTTTTTTCAAGATATCGTGAGAAAATCAAACCCCTCCTAAAATCACCCTTATTTCACCAAAACAAGGTTGCTAGCACAAACGACATGAACTGGATTTCACAGATTGGATATGTGTTCACTTTACCTGGTTGGATGGAACACCCAACCTGGATCACCCTTTAATAAATCAATATCAAAAACACTGTTACAAAAATGCTTTGTAAATAGTGATGTCCCGAACGGTTCGCCGAACGGTTCGCCACGAATGGTTCGCCACGGACTCATCATTGTGTAAACATTGACCCTGTACCTCACAGTCAGCAGACACATTCCAGCCAATCAGCAGCAGACCCTCCCTCCCAGATCCTCCCACCTCCTGGACAGCATCCATTTTACATTCATTGTGAAGCTGCATTCTTAGTGAGCTGTCCAGGAGGTGGGAGGGTCTGGGAGGGAGGGTCTGCTGCTGATTGGCTGGAATGTGTCTGCTAACTGTGAGGTACAGGGTCAAAGTTTACTCAATGACGAGTCCGCGGCGAACCGTTCGGGACGAACCATTCGCAAACCGTTCGGGACATCACTATTTGTAAACTAAAGAAAATAAAAGAAACAAGAAGTGATATGTATTACAGCAAAATACCACCCTAACTATGGGGAAATCATAATCGATGAAGAGGATCATACATTTCTCTTACTTACTAGATATAAAGTAGCAATAAGAATTATTAGCATAACATATCAATGGTCCAAATCCTAGGCAAATGCGAAACTCTGAAATCTATTTGCCAAGATCTCCTAGCTGCAGGTGACTTTGTACATGTTGTTGTTCATTTGAGTATTTTGGAACTTACTCTTAATTTGAGTAACCTTTAGTTTGAAAATAAATTGTTTGCCGTGCACCAGAACATTGATGAGGCAACGTTGGCCCTCATCTATGCCAATGTGGATGTTTACCTCTGAAATCACATACATTTTGGGACAGATTAACCAATCTATAAAATTTGACATCCTGTTCCTTATGATGAACTATATTCTCTTATTACTGTATACAAATGACCACAGTGTTAAAGGTTTAAATTATGTACACATATTTTTCCTGTTATCCCCACTTAATATTGATTTCTATCAGTTTAGCTTTCAGAAATTAGAGGATTATGGACTTTGCAAGTAGCAATATTTCAACTTTGGTGCAAATCCTTCCTGTAAGTTAATGGCTTATTAAAAGCTATTTTCTAAAAAGCAAGATTGGTTAATATGATGAAAGCTGTGCATTGGTAATTAGAATCTACATTGAACATATCTATTTGAAACCTAGTCATCCTACTGTTAAATCTATTGTAGATCAACTTTAAGTAGCTTAATAGACGCCTCTGACCTTATAATAAAATTGAAGGATTTCCCAACCTTTGTAAAGGAAAGTCTAGATCTTATTAAAGACACCAATGCAAATGTTATCCTGATCTTTAATAGATTATGTCACGATTCGGGAACCTAACACGCTAACAGGTCACAGGAATGAAGGGTGCTATACTGGTCCTTAGAATGGCCGGGTTAGGTACACTAAGAATAGTCAGGAGACAAGCCAAGTAAAGGGAGCCAGAAAACGGGAGAACGAGAAACAAGCCGAGGTCAAAGGAGTGGAGAATACAGGAAAGTCAGAATAACGAGCCAAATAAACGGTAACCAGAGAGCAACATGAGCAAACTGCAATACAGGTAACACAAGACCACAACAGGGCACTGAGAGACAGGAAAGGTAAGTATATAACAGCTGTGCTTAATTCTGATTGGATAACTTCCATTTAGAATTAATAATAACACATGGGAGATATCTATACCTCCCACTGTGATTAGGGTACTGTGACTTTAACGCCGGGTCACGTGAGTGACCCTGGTGTTTACAAATATGCGGGGACTCCCAGCATGCAGCGTTACACATGCTGCCGCTGGGAGGCGAGGAGGAGGACGCGAGTGGCGCGCAGCGCAGAGAGGACGCCACTTGCCGACAGGTAGGGGAAGGGGAGACCGAGGGTGAGTGCTGCAAGTGGCGTGCAGCCTCCCCTCACAGCCGCCCGCGGAGCCCTGACAGATTAAAGTCTTCAGATGAGTGGAAGAGTACACAGTGATATTTATTGTTCCCTAAATTTTACCTTAGTATATATAAATATAGAGAGAGCCCTCTTTAAAATATTACCTTTTATACAATTATTTGATTATAAAAATATTGTAAATTTTATAAATATATATATATATATATATATATACACACACACACACACACGAGATAGAGGAATAGGATACATAATGATGTCCTATGCAGTATGGGGAAATGGTATCACGAATTACTGGAGACCATAATGAAGGTCACATGGTTTATAAATGTCAATGAACCCTGATATGACAATATTTTCACCTAATACATGTTTATCTAAACAATACATGGAATAATTATGGAGCTGAGCAAATGATGTAAACCATTAAATCTATACAATTTTTAAACTTAATTTTAAAACAAACCAGACACTGCTGGTAAAACACAAATACATTTATGTTCAAAAATAGAAAGGTACAAGCTTTCGGTAATAGGATCAGAGATGTTCAAGATGACGACAATGAAAGATGAAGGATAAAAAGAAGGTTAAATAAATAGAAACAAACTGTAACTGGATGGACACCTTGGCTAGTAAGTTCATATGTTCAAAAGAAAGTACAATGGTAGAAATTATTTTTCTCATATTTATTTTCTGTTACTTTGCATAATAGGGATGATTCTATGTTATGGTTAGGTTTTACCTCATGTATTAAAGGATCACTATAGGGTCTGGAACACAAACATGTATGCCTGACTCTATAGTGTTAAAACCACCATCTAGCCTCCTTGGGCCCCTCATGCCTCCATAAATATAGCAAAATCTTACTGTATTCAAGCCTGAGGCTGTAACTCTGCATGCTTTTAGACTCAGAAAAACAAGCAGTCTGCTGACATCATCAGAAGTGGTGGCCTGATCCAATCACAGTGCTTCTCCATAGGATTGGCTGAGACTGACAAAGAGGCTGATCAGGGTCAGATCAGCATGATTCAAACACAGCCCTGGCCAATCAGCATCTCCTCATAGAGATGAATTGAATCAATGAATCTCTATGAGGAAAGTTCAATGTCTGCATGCAGAGGGAGGAGATACTGAATGTTCGGATGCGTTTTAGGCAGCCATGACCCAGGAAGGATCTCTAACAGCCATCTGAGGAGTGGCCAGTGAAGTTATCACTAGGCTGTAATGTAAACACTGCATTTTCTCTGAAAATACAGTGTTTACAGCAAAAAGCCTGAAGGTAATGATTCTACTCACCAGAATAAATTCAATAAGCTTTAGTTGTTCTGGTGACTATAGTGTCCCTTTAAGGCTGTGAAGGGTTTAATAATTTGTGTTAGGATACTGTAGTGGTTCATGTGCAGTGCAGTGTGTTAAGGTGTAGTGACATTGATATTAACTCTTTCCTATTTATTCAAGCACATATATTAGATCAAAACAGTCCACAGGGGAAGGTTTCTAGTGCTTGTTTACAGTATGAGGTAGGTGGCTTGAACACCCCAAACCGGAGGGTGTTTTTTTCTGGTCATAGAAAAATACTGGTAGAAAAAAGAAAGAGAGAAGTAGTGCCTTAGGGGTGCAATCCTTTATGCCAATGATGCTACTTTACTTATTTTTACAGCATTGCGACATATTCAGTCTAAATACATACAATTAACCCAACTATTTGTATAATAAGATATTTGTTTTGTACATAGAATTGCACCTTTCATACTGGATGTGTGAAGACATGTTCAATTGAACCTCTAGCGTTACTGTTCCTCTAATTCTTCAAGACCGTAGGAACATTTAAGCAGGACCCATATCCATTTTACTGCGGTAAATCTGAAATATGCATACCTGGAAACTGTTAGATTAGATTACTTTAAATGGTAATGGTTAGATATCTACCCACTAGTAAACATTGTTTTTAAGCATTACTTTCGCTTTGCTGCTAGCTCTATCCATTTAATGCGCTTGACCATATTCTTTCTCCATTGAAAGAGAAGGCTGGAACATTCTCAGGCAGCGGCAACCAATTTTTCTCTATATTATAGCATTAACGTATAGAAAGCTTGAGGTGTTACAGCACCAAATATAAATGTAATACCACTAACATTTCAGATAGCTTTACAAACTTATGAAAGAATTCCAGAGCATGAAAATGATATGTATTTTCTACATTTGTGCCGCAGTGTTGGTTATATTACAAAAAAACTAAGACAAAGTTTACATCACATATTATCTGTTGTGTTTAATGCAATTAGATGTTCTCATTTGGCTTTCATTTAAAATAATTTGCTTTATGTTGTTTTTGTTTTTGTTTTGGGATAAATGATTTTCATAAAATTGCTGCTGATCAAATTAATAAAAGTAATAGAGAGAAGCATAGACACTAGAACAAGTCATTTGGCAGATTAATACATTTAAGGGATCAGAAAACTAAAAACAAAAATGCATTCTAAATTTTTGGGGGAAAAAACAAAAAATAATTAAAAATAATAATAATATAAACTCCTACTCAGAGCATTGTAGGTTCTCATCTTTTCTTTTTTTTAAATTTATTTTAGTAACCTTTTGTATTGAGTAAAAGAAATCACCATTTTTTTTAATTCTAATGAAGAACGTTGAAGAATGACAGATCTATTGAAAATCTATTTTTCAACAAACCGTACACTGTAATGAAATAGATTATATGATACTAAAATGAAAGAAGACAAAAAAATTATTGAAGCAGGAAATAAACCTCTAACAGTTTATAATTTCAATTATCTATATAGTGCCAACATATTATGCATTGCTCTACAATAGGTAAAGTAAGAGAAGCAGTTAATCATACATTAGTTAACATCTGACATATAGTAACAATAAGTAAAGAGGGGAGTGCCCAAATTGGCTTACAATCTAAAAGCATGAAGGACAAATACACACAGGGAAGTGAGGGAATCACATGATCTGGAATTCTGGATATACCTGAAAGGTAGGAAGCATTACGGAGGACGAGCATAGTGGATGGGGGGGGGCAGCAGAGGAAGGTTATCGTGGTGGGGAGTTAAGGGGCAAGCTAATTGGCTTTTCAAAATAAATGTATTTTTAAGGATTTAAGGGACATGGAGAATCACATTTGGCATGGGAGGGCATGCGATAAGGAAGGGTCAGCCTTGGAGAAGTCCTAAAAGAGTCTGGGGTGCAGGTACTTGAATGGGACAATAACAGGTTGTTGGAGGAGCGAAGAGGCCTCATTAACAGAGGCCGAGCAGGGATGTCTGTTAATGAGGGAGGAGATATAGGCAGAGGCACAGTTATGGAAAGCTTTGTAAGTAAGTAGGAATACTTTGAACCTGATCCACAGGCTGGGAGGTGGATGAGTCTAGCAGAGGCATTCATTATAAACTATAGAGGGGAATCCACCCAATTTTCAGGTCAATAATCAGTTTAGTAATTAATTTACAAAAAAGAGAGAGCAAGGAACACAACGTTCCAAGTCCCTGTATAGCCGCCGCACCCACCACCTGGCCCCTGACGAAGGTGCATCTCTCTGCACCGAAACGTACGTTGGGCGTTTTTTCTGCACTGGGCACTGGTGTTTGGAGCACCATGATCACCATTTAATTTAACTTTATTTTATATCGTTTTCTTCTTTTCTTTCCTATGCCTATCTAGCTAGCTTTACAGGGAGAGAGGCTTTATTAATGCTAATTATCAGTCTGTTTTTGACTGATTTTTTTACTTCTATTTTCAGTCCTTATCTCTCTCTGTTTTTCTTAATATGTTTCTAGTGTGACCAGGATACTTCCTAGGATGCATGGATTATAGAGACTTAGCTACTGTATACTCCTATCCCTATAGCAGATCACAATAAAGCTTAATTATAAGGGGAGTGAGGTTATCTTTTTTACTACCTCTTGATCTATACTACCCTGGGCTGGCATAGGATTGTAGGTTCACTTGTATATACTTTGTTTAATTAGGGTCTCTGACCATATTATTTCTAATAGCCAGGTTCTATATTTGGAACATCGCACTATACATAGATATATTTTTTCCAGTCAATGCAGTAAGTTTCATTCATATAATTGAGACGGTCTGCATATTTCTTTGTTCTTGTGTAGTAATTAATTTAACCCAGTTTAATATTTCATTTCTGAACTGTTCTTTGTTTCATTTACCTCATATGTTGTTTATTATATATTCTATCATGTTTATCTGATTCCATAATTTCCTAGAATTCAGAGGTAAATATTAAATATCCCAATGCCATGAAACTACTATTTCAGCACTGCTCTAGCCTTCAAGAGAAAAGACAAGGGATATCATCAGGATTCACACAATGAAATGATTAATTACAAAACAGTGACTTGCCAGGAATTTATCATAGAATTTAAAATGTAAGGACATTATAGCTTTGCAACCTAATATGTCCAATTACCTAGTTATTATCCAAAAAAAGTGTAGTAATATATAAAGGGAATCAACACAGTAAAGGAGGAGACTATATTTAAAAGAAGAAAAACTACCACAACAAGAGGACATATTCTTAAATTAGAGGGACAAAGAACTATTACTTTACTGAGAGGGTAGTGGATGCATGGAATAGCCTTCCAGCTGAAGTGGTAGAGGTTAACACAGTAAAGGAGTTTAAGCAAGCGTGGGATAGGCATAAGGCTATCCTAACTATAAGATAAAGCCAGGGACTAGTGAAAGTATTTAGAAAATTGGGCAGACTAGATGGGCCGAATGGTTCTTATCTGCCGTCACATTCTATGTTTCTATGTTTCTATGGTGTAAACCCCAATCAAGTACAATTATATCTGGTTGTAATGAGATGTTACAATTTAAAACTTGTTTCTTTACATTAAATATTTAAATTACATTTTATTCACCGGGCATATAATTACCCTATGGAATACATTGTACCGTGTATTCCATTTTGTATACAATAAATATTCAGAGGAGATTGAAAAACTGTGTTAGTCTCTATGGAACCATACACAATCTAAGCTGATTTTTATTACATATTTGTAAGATTTGTAATAAAGATAAATACTACCTTATTCAATGAATGTTCATATATTTTCTTTTACTTTATTTAGATTTTCCGATATTTCATGTATTTGTCAAATTACTATAAACGAAACCAGATATTCTTAAACAGTAGAAGAGACAGATAATGTTATGAACATTCCCCAGAGGTTTAATTAATGTTAATATCTCCAGGGAGCGAAAAAGGTCATAACACCTGAACACAGGTAAGCTGTAGCATACCGGAAATAGAATTGTCAAACTATAAAATGTATTTATTTTTTTATTTATGAACTATTTCATCAGGAAGGATACATTGAGACTCCTCTTGTTTTCAGTTATGTACTGGGTCCACAAACATTCCATTGTTCAATTAGGATACAATATAATATTACAAATACAAAATAATATTAAAATACAGATATACATTTAACACAGAACAGGTAAGAAATATAATTAACCATGATTACAGGTGCATTCTGAATTGAGATATGTTAACAGAGATCTGGAGATAGATTTAAATGTGTCTGTGAGGTTATACCATAATTGCGGTTCTCTGTAGGAAAATGAGGATTGAGCCGCTTTATTTTTGTATTGAGCTAGACTGGATAGGATGTTATAGGAGGTGGGAACAGCTGGGGAGAGCATTTTACTCAGGAAGGATGGGAGCTTCCCAGAAAAGCTCTTATAAACAAGGCTGGAAAGATGAAGAGTGCATTGGGATTCAAGCGATAGCCAGTTTAGCTCTTTCAACATGTCACAATGGTGGGTCATGGAATTTCAATGTAGCACAAAGCAGCAGTAAATGTATGAAGGCGGGTTTGCAGCCCACGTGCAAATCAAGTTAACCCCTTAAATCCGGAGGGCGTACTATTACGCCCTGCAGGAGCCGGCTCTAAACGCCGGCGGGCGTAATAGTATGCCCTCGCTATAATGGCCGCCCACGTGGCCGGCGCTAATCGCCCGCTGCAGATCGCGGTCGGGGGGATGCCTGGCCCCCCAGGCAACCCCCCCTGTGGCCGGTGACCACGATCTGCAGTCTCTGATCGCAATGACAGGCTAATGGCTGACACATGTAACAGGCGCAATGATCCCCCTGTAGATTGGTAGGGGGGAGTGCTTGTACCACCCAGGCACTCCACCCTGTGGTCAATTACCCAATCTGCAGGAGGTGATCACAGTGACAGGCAGTCACTGTGATCACTGATCCTGTATGTCAGCCAGTGATGTGAAATCACTGGCTGACACTGTCTCTGCCCCCTCTCCTGTAATAAAAATAAAATATTAGTTAAAAAAAAATAAAAAATTACAGTTACAAATAAAATATACTTAGATCATATATATTACATATATATGATCTAATTATATATATATATATATATATATATATATATATACACACACACACACATTTACACATACACGAAGTGTATTTAAATATTAATATATATAATTATTTATATATATTACTATCAAATTACACGTAGACTAATACTGATTAAATATATATATATATAATTATTGTTATATATATATATATATATTTATATATAATATAAAAAAATGTAAATACGTAAAAAAAATAAAATTAAAAAATAATTAAAAATAAATAATAAAAAAATATATAGATGTTTGTTATTTCGTTCTAACTGTATTGTGATATTAATATATATATATATTTATATCAAAATACACATAGAACGAAATAATATATATCTATATACATAAATGTATACGTATATATCACTATATATATACCTATATATAAATAAAAATATTTTATATATATACGTATATATACACATATGTATATATATACATATATTAATTCTACACATATATTTATGTAATATTTTTACATAATTAGGTATCCTAATTAATTACAATTAGCGGGACCTGCCTGACAACCCATGCCGAAAGTATAGGGAATTTAATTTGCTAGCACTATATTTAACCCTATAACTTTCCAAGACACCATAAAACCTGTAAATGGGGGGTACTGTTTTACTCGGGAGATTTCGCTGAACACAAATATTAGTGTTTCAAAACAGTAAAATGTATTACAACGATGATATCGCCAGTAAAAGTGAAGTTTTTTGCATTTTTCACGCACAAACAGCACTTACACGGACGATATTATTGCTTCAATACTGTTTACTGTTTTGAAACACAAATATTTGTGTTCAGCGAAGTCTCCCGAGTACAACAGTACCCCTCATGTACAGGTTTTATGGTGTTTTCAAAAGTTACAGCGTCAAATATAAGGCTTGTGTTTCATTTTTTTCACATTAAAATTCGCCAGATTGCTTACGTTGCCTTTGTGACCCTATGGTAGCCCAAGAATGAAAATTACCCCTATGATGGCATACCATTTGCAATAGTAGACAACCCAAGGTATTGCAAACAGGGTATGTCCAGTCTTTTTTAGTAGCCACTTAGTCACAAACACTGGCCAAAATTGGCGTTTTTTGCATTTTTCACACACAAACAAATACTAACGCTAACTTTGGCCAGTGTTTGTGACCAAATGGCTACTAAAAAAGACTGGACATACCCCATTTGCAATACCTTGGGTTGTTTACTATTGCAAATGGTATGCCATTATGGGTGTAAATTTAATTCCTGGGCTACTATACAGTCTCAAAGGCAACGTAACCAATCTGGCGAATTTCAATTTCAAATGTAACGTGCTATATTTGACCCTGTAACTTCCCAAAACACTATAAAACCTGTACATAGGGGGTACTGTTTTACATGTGAGACTTTGCTAAATACAAATATGTGTATTTTATTGCAATAAAAGCAAACAGTATTATGACATTGACAGTTAAAATGTCATGTAGAACTAAAAATATAACAACATTTCTTATTTTCTCCCATTTTTTTCATATTAAATTATGTTTCATAGCTAAATATTTGATATTAAATGAAAGCCCTGTTTCCCCTGAATAAAATGATATATAATAAGGGTGGGTGCATTTACTATGAAAGAGGTGAATTATGGTTGGACAGACATGTAGCGCAAATGCCAGGTTTTGTTTACATTTTGTTTTGTTCACAACGTGTACATTTGGCTCCGTCCTTAAGGGGTTAAAGAGGAACTGTCACTTCCAAAGATTTTTTATGTTATGTTTAAATCCCTATATTAAAAAATATGTTATAATCCCTATATTACATCTATGATATCTACAACTATGTACTATGCTACCAATCCTAATCCGTGTCATTTATTATGTTCTGTGATTTGCATTTGCAACTGGATTACAGTGTGATTTACTAAAACTTTAATATAAATTTAAAAGCATCACATGAAAGGTTAACACAAGCGTGTTTCAATGTTTACTCAATGGTGTGATTTCCAGGGAATCGACAGTTCCCATTTATACCAGACCACTGAAATTGCATGTAACCTCCACACACTCAGAAACCACATATTGCACTAAATAAAGGAATGTTGGCTAAAGGTATATATCAAATTTTAATATTTTGAGATAGCTGAAGAAAATAGTAAGAAATAGATATGATTTGGGGGCATTAGGCCAAAATGGACAATTAGTTCCAACTACATAGCTTAGTTCTAAAAAAATAAATACAAATCATGCAATATTTCTCAGTGGATGAGCATATTTTAAAATACTAATTTGTGAGAATTTTGTAGCAAAATGTAGCTGTAAGTTTATCTTCTGGCTCTGTCATATAGTGATTATGGTGTGTAATGTTGGGGTGTACCTTTGAAGATATGAGTGTGAGTTAAGAATACTATTTGGCTATTTTAGTGCATATTTTAAATATATTAATTTATTTTTTAGTTCCAATGTATATAACACCGTACTTGTGATGGCAATTATGATGGTCCTATTGTGATGATTGACAAAATGTATTAATTCTCAAAACATACATTAAATCCAGCACTTTGACAAACTCCTCACAGCAGCTCAATCTGCTCTCACTGAAGTCATAAATCTAAATGAATTTTCTCCACTGAAATTCTTCTCAAAGAGAAGCATTGAAATGGCACATCCTGCATATGCTGTGATACCTCAATACAATTCTGCTCACAGAGAAGCATTGAATGCGCTCCTAGTGTCCAGTGTCAGCATACTTTACATGCTGACACCGGATGCAAAATAGATTCAATTATTGGATCTACTTTAGCCCAAAGTCTCTAGTGGCTGTGTGATTGGCAGCCACTAAATCATGGTGGTTGGGAAAAGACAAAAGTGCAGTTTTTCAAAAGGCTGTGGGACAGCAAACCTGCAACAAAATCACTTAATTGATATAGATGATTTTGGTACTTGAATTTTCTCCTTAATGCTAAATATTTTTAGCATTTAATTGTAAATTTAAGTTTAGGAGATTATAATTCTAAAATTGCACAAAAATAAAATGTGATAATAGTTTTTATGGGTTAATAGAAATGTTATAGAGAATGAATGAGCAAAATGCAAAGATGCTATTGTATAAAACAGTGGTTCCCAAACTTTTTAGGTTTAAGGCACCCTTAACCCCTTAAGGACACATGACATGTGTGACATGCCATGATTCCCTTTTATTCCAGAAGTTTGGTCCTTAAGGGGTTAATATTGCAATATTTTTGCAAGGCACCCAAAGTCATAATTTCTAGGTTGTATATCTGTGCAGCGCTGCGTCATTTACTGGCGCTATAGTGTAATGTACAGTGTTGGTGTTTGAAGAGGTGCTTGTATATATAGTTTTATTGTTTTAATACAGGAGTGTGTTTGTATGTGATATTTGATTGTAGGGGTGTATTTGAATGTAATGTTTACTTTTAAATGCGGATGTACATTTGTGTGAAGTATTGTGTTTGAGTGAAGGGGTGCCTTTTTATATCCTGTTGGCGTTTTAATGCAGGTGTGTGTTTGTATGTAATATTTGTGTTAGATTGCAGAAGTGTGTTTTTATGTTTTGCTGGTGTATGACTGCTTGGATGTATGCACATACACTACTACATACATACATACTTCCACAGATATAAATACACACAAATTCATGTAGACACTGACACATACACACCGACACATATGCCTTAACAAATACACACACGCACCCTGACATACACAAACATTGATACATGCACACACCATGATACAGATACACACTGACATAAAACACACATTGTGACACACAGATGCACAGAGACAGATGCATATCGTGACACATAGATGTGTGCACACACACAGACACACACACTGACATAGAAGCACACTGACATATACACGCACACAGGAGATACACACCCTGACACACACACACAGATGCACACTCTGACATAAAAACACACTCTCATACACACAGATGCACACACTGACACACACACACACACTCATACACACAAGTGATATTTTTAATATCTCCAGCCACCCTCCTGTTACCATAACTTATGTGTCCAGGAGGGTGGCTTGGAGTTCTGGTCCTGCTGCTGCTGGTTGGAGTGAGGGGTCTGGAGAGTGCTCCTCTCCCTCCTGCGCTGTCTCCCTGCATGATGCAGTGAGGAAGTGACAAACTGTCACTTTCACCCAGCAAGCACATGTTACAGGGTCCCGGTCAAGGTCTTAGATGACCATGGCACCTGACCGGTCCTCTGTTTAACAGTTATGTCTCCCGATGCTATAATCATAGCACCTGGAAACATTCCGCGGCACCCCTGTGTTTGGGAACTGCTGGTATAAAAGGATCTTGAACATGTAGTTACACATTTTTTAACAGATGTAAGTAAATGAACATGTGATTTGCAGTACAGAGGGTATGTTAAGGGAATAATCCAAGGAGAATTCTGGAGCCCTAACAGGGTGAGTAGTCAAACCGTTTGCAAATTTACACCAGTCACAGAAGTCATACCCTACATAACTATAACAGTGAGTTGTGGTGGTTATGGTTTTTGGAGTGTTCCTTTAAGGTAGGGGTGCCCAAAAAATAGATCCCCAGATGTTGAAGAACTTCAGCTTCCATGATGCTTTGTCAGTCAAAAGCTTTTTAAAGGCATGTAAAGCATTGTGGGAGTAGTAGTTTTATAACATCTGGGGATCTACCTTTTGGGCACCCCTGCTTTAAGGTGTGCTGCCTTATTAAGATGGTACATTTTTTCAGATTTTCCTTAGCTAAAGAATATCACTATTGACATACTCTCCTATAAATTTCATTAACATGCGTCATCTCATAATTCATCTCATTATGGGCTTTCATTACACATTATACACACACATACACGTAGCACACACGTAACACACATCGTTATCTGCAATATTAACAAGTGTTGTTTTTAATCAATGTTTAAAGTCTACTCTTGATGCCGTAATTCCAGTTTTATTCTTTCACACTGATCAATTGTTCAGGATTTAGCCAACACCACAATCTACTTTGATTTATAGACGTACTAAATCACTCATTCTTTTAGTGGACGGATATAGCAGACTAGCAATTGACTGGCTGTCACAATATTTCTTACAGTAAAGGAAGTGATTCTTAATTCCGCAGGTAAACTTGATTGCAACAGCATAAGTTACAGAACATGTCTCTCGTCCCGTTACTTGGATGGTGGATGGCATATAATCTATAACTTTAGGTGTAGATGGGGCACTATAGGGGTAGAGGGGGGCACTATAGGGATAGATGGGGAACACGGTTACTGTTGGGGTAGAGGGGGCACGATAGGGGTAGATGTGGGCACTATAGGGATAGATGGGGAACATGGGTACTATAGAGGGAGCAGGGGCACTATAGGGGTAGAGGGGGCACTATAGGGATAGATGGGGAACAGGGGTACTATAAGGGGAGCAGTGGCACTATATAGGTAGAGGGGAGCACTATGGTGTAGAGGGGGCACTATACAGGGTAGAGGGGGCACTATAGGGATAGATGGAGAACAGGGTAACTATAGGGGTAGAGGGGGCACTATAGGGGTAGAGGGGGCACTATAGGCATAGATGGGGATCAGGGGTACTATAAGGGGAGTAGGGGCACTATAGGTGTAGATGGGGGCACTATAGGGGTGGAGGGGGGCACTATAGGGATAGATGGGGAACAGGGGTACTATAGGGGGAGCAGGGACACAATAGGGATAGATGGGGATCAGGGGTACTATAGGGGGAACAGAGGTACTATAAGGGGAGCAGGTACACTATAGGGGTAGAGGGGAGCACTATTGGGATAGATGGGGAACAGGGGTAATATAGTGGGAGCAGGGACACTATAGGGATAGATGGGGAAGAGGGGTACTATAAGGGGAGCAGGGGCACTATAGGTGTAGATGGGGCACTATAGAGGTAGAGGGGGCACTATAGGGATAGATGGGGAACAGGGGTACTATAGGGGGAGCAGGGACACTACAGTATCCTACAGTCTCTTTCTCTCTCTGCTAAGCCCTGGTAGAGGGAAGGGAGTGTGCGAGCTGTGTCAGCCATAGGGCGCTCTATGCTGCCATGGCGCCCTGTGCGGCCACACAGCTCGCACACCCCTAACCCCGGCCCTGACTTGGGGCACCCTGTCCTAATATATATTTGGGCAGAGCAGGGGAATAATATCACTGTTTCCTTGTTAAGTGTTGAATTGCCCCAATGTTTGTTCAAGGAGGCCTGGAATGCCTACGTTTAACAGTATATAACCCACTCATCAAATTACTGACGGATGAAGGGTAGGTAAAAGTATTACAGATCCTCTACCTGTTGAACTAACCTTTTGTTTCTGAATATATGAAATCCAGAATAATGCAAGCTAGCAGTAGTGAAACTGTTGTAGAGAAGCCCCTGGTGTAAGACTTTTTTTGCGGCCCACCTCTAGCATAAGGGTGGCCAAAAGATAGATCCTCAGTTGTTGTAAAGCTCCCACAATGCTTTGCTAGCTAGGGGTCTACCATTTGCTCCACATTGCAGGGTTGAATTTATGGCAGTGTTTGTGTGCTTGAATGTAAGCATATTTTTGTATGGAGTAGGTGTGTGTGAAAGAAGGGTTTTATTTGTGCATAGTATTTACTTTTTTAATGTAGGGATGTGTTTGTTTGCAGTATCCTTGTTTACATGTAGTTGTGCATTTGTGTGTAGTGTTGGCATTTGAAGATTGGGCTGGGTTTGTATATAATGTTGGTTTTTGAATATAGGTTTTATTTTTGTATGTAGTGTTTGCATATGATTGCAGGAATGGTTTCTATGTATGTAGTGTTGCTGTTTGACTGCTGTGATCTATACACATACACTGCCACACACACATATGCACACACTAACACATACACACATAGATACACAAACACAGAGATACATACACTGAGACACACACTCAAACAAGTCATAATTTACAAATTGTTGTCCACTCTCCTGTTATCCAAGTGCATTGATGATCTGAGCCATGGATGCAAGGCAAGTCGCGGAGAGAGCAGCGCGGCGAGATGAGTAATCGGATGCGATCGAGGGGGGGAGGGCAGTCACCTAAATAGTTAGTTAAACACTATTCTGTCAAGAATACATGTTTTTCTTATTGACACTATAATGTTCATTTAAATAAGAAAAACATATATTTACATTGATAATGTTCTTTCCTTTTGTTTTGTCTTTCAAGGACAATTTGGAGTTTTGAAGCATGCCCTCTAACACTCCTAAATTTAAATAAGAAACCAGAGTATTTTCAGTAGGGCTGCAATGTGTGTATACACTGATGTATTTGCATCATTATTGGAAAGTGTCTGTTCTAATATAATTTGACTACTTTTTAACTTTTTCTTTAGAGCTGTTTTTTTTAATAAATGAGTTTTACGCAGATGTCAATTGTATCTTGTCATGTAAATTACCTTTCCTGCTGATGCAAGCCTTCTTTTTCTTGTGCTTGCAGTATTGGCCATGATGCTAACAACATGAGAAAGCCATGCTTAGAGTGGGGTTAATCAGCCACATGTCTGGCATGCAGCCTCTTCAGTTTAAGCACTTTCTGACGGTAATGAAACTACTGTGGAAATTGGTTTCTGAATCTTCCGAGTCCAGAGTATCAGTAGCTAGAGCCAAATGTAAACTACAGCATCAGCATAATCATTTACAGATTGCTGACCACAGCATTGTTCTGCAAGAGCATTGGGAAATTACATGTGGACTGTGAAAAATGAAAGCAAGTGAAAGCACGGTGAACATTTACAAAATATTTAAAGATTGCAATTTATTTTTCTTTTATCCACCTTCAATTACTATAGGAGAAATCAAAGTAACATATCAAGTCACAGGTCTTCCAGAAATTCCCAACCACTGGGGCTGGAGATATGCTTTTGGTCAAATGCATGAACACAAACTGAGGCAGACAAAAAACCAGATCACTTATTTATTTATTTATTTATTTATTTATCTATAAAATATTTTACCAGGAAGGATGAGATTTCTCTCGTTTTCAAGTATGTCCTGGGTCCACAAATTATTACATTGTTACAATTAGAGTACAATAAAATACAAAAACAATATTATTACACAATAAATACAAAATTTAACATAGAACAGGCAGTAAATATATAATCAACCATGACAGGTGCATTCTGTTTTGAGGTAGGTAGAGAGGGATCTCTTAAAGGACTTTAGGCTTCGGGATGATTTTAAATTGTGCGGGAGGTCGTTCCACAATTGCGGTGCTCTGTAGGAGAAGGAGGATCGGGCTGCTTTCTTTTTGTATTGAGGTAGACTAAGTAAAGTGTTGGTACTGGATCGGAGATTATAGGAAGTGGGAACAGCTAAGGAAAGCATTGTGTTCAGGTAGGGTGGGAGTTTCCCAGAAAAGCTCTTAAACACAAGGCTGGAAAGATGAAGGGTGCGTCTGGATTCCAGCGACAGCCAGTTTAGTTATTTCAGCATGTCCCAATGGTGAGTCCTGTAATTACATTGTAGCACAAATCAGCAGAACGAGTTATACCATGTGTTGAGTTTATTAATGTGGGATTGCGATGCAGATACATATACTACATCCCCATAATCAATGATTGGCATCAGCATTTGCAGTACAATCTTCTCCTTTACTGTAGGGCTTAGGCAGGATTTGTTTCTGTACAGGGCACCTAGTTTGGGATAAAGTTTAGATGCAAGCTTTTCTATGGGTAGGCCAAAAGATAGATTGGGGTCTAACATCATAATCAAGCATTTGAAAGAGTGGACTGCGGTCAGTGTGCCATTTGAATTTGTTTTGATGCATAGGTGGGAATTGTGTAATCTGTGTAATTTAGGTACTGTTCCAAAGATCATTGTGACAGTTTTGTCAGTGTTCAGGAA
This sequence comes from Pelobates cultripes, assembly GCA_933207985.1. Classification (NCBI taxonomy): domain Eukaryota; kingdom Metazoa; phylum Chordata; class Amphibia; order Anura; family Pelobatidae; genus Pelobates; species Pelobates cultripes. The sequence continues at coordinate 245,696,137 of OW240916.1, forward strand.
GAGTTTGTTTTTTGCGATCCACTTTTCTACCTCTGTAAACTGGTCTTGGAGCACAGCCTTAAGCTGCAGTAGATCGGAATTGCTCGCATAGATTACATCTGCGTACATGTGTACATTTGAGGATTTGCAGACATTTGGCAGATCATTTATAAATAATGTAAATAGTAGGGGGCCAAGAATGGAACCTTGGTGAACACCACACGTGACTGTGAGGGGGAGGGAGTCGCTGTCAGAAATGGACACATATTGCGAGCGATCCGATACATACGATCGAAACCAGTTTAGCGAACGATCACCAATACCTGAGTTTTTTAGTATGTGCAGTAGAATGTCGTGGTCTACTGTGTCAAAGGCCTTAGCAAAATCAAGGAAAATAGCTCCAGTTAGGTCTCCTTGTTCCATGTCAGTTTGTATGTCATTGCAAAATTTTAAGAGGGTAGTTGTAGTGGAGTGATTCTGGTGAAAACCCGATTGATCAGGGGTCAGATAGTTTGATTGCTGGTAGTACTCACATAGTTGCATATGGACACATTTTTCTAAGATTTTTGACAATACCGGGAGCAATGATGTTGGGCGATAGTTAGAAACCAAAGTAGTGTCACCACTTTTATGGATAGGCACTACTCTCGCAGTCTTCCAAAGTCTGGGTATGTATCCAGACACCAAGGATTCGTTAATTAGAGTTGCGACGGGTTTAGCAATTGCCGGCGCACTGAGCTTCAACAGCATTGCTGGGATTTGATCAGGTCCGGACTAGTTTTTCATTTTTAGATTATTAAGATGTTTTTCAATGACACTAACAGGTACAGGTCTAAAAATTAACTTGTCTATATTGGGACTTTGCAAATTTAGTGGGGCCTGATCCTCATTTGTAGTTTCAGGATGCGTGTCATTTATTAGCTTGGCAATCAGGACAGTAGAGCATCCGACAAAATAATTGTTAAAGGCATTTGCTACATCAAAGGGAAGTTGCAGGGTTTGGTTTTCCACTTTGACAGTGGAGGGTTGGGAGTGGATTGGGGGAGTTTGTAGTTTATTTCTGACTTTCCAAAAGTTTCTAGAGTTTGTTCAGATTTTCACAGAAATATTGGGCCTTGGGCAATTTTGTCTGTTTTGTGCATATATTTCGCCATTGTCTATATGCACCGTGATCATTCATAGAGCCAGTACGCTTAAACTTTGACCAAAAAGAATCCCGAAACTGGTACATTTGGATGAGGTCAGCTGTGATCCAGTTCATATGTGCTCCTTTTACCCTCACCTTACGGAGCGGGGCATGCAAATTCCAAATTTGTAGGAGTTCAGACTGAAAGAATTCAACAGCACAGTCTAGATCTGGGATAATGTTTAATCTGTGCCATGGGAGGTTCTTGCTGTCCTTTAGAAAGGATTCAAGATTAAATTTTTTGAAGGACCTAGTTATTTTAACCTTGGGAGTGGATTTAATAGCCTTTATTTTGCGCACGCAGTACACTAAACAGTGATCACTGAAAGTGTTTGGGAGAACACCGGCCTCCTGGATTCTATCAGGAGAAGTGGAGAGAATCCAATCGAGCAGGGTATGGGTATGGCTTTTAATGTTTATGCGAGTTGGGGAGGAGATTAATTGCGTTACCTGCAAAGTCTTAAACAGTGTGCAAGAACTATTATTTTTAGGATTCAGCCAATCAATATTAAAATCTCCAAAGACCAACAGTTCACTTTTAGGGTTTTGAGCTATGGTTTTTACTAAGGAGATGGGCTATGTCAGAAAGAGAATGCACAGGGGAGCTAGGTGGGCAGTAGATTCCTGCAACAATGATTGATTTACTGCACGGGATCTCAATTGTGCCAGAAATTAAATTAAAGGTGGCAGGAGGACTAAGGTTTTGTAAAGGGGTAAACTTTATGAAATAGTCAACATAAATAACAATGCCTCCTCCTCTCTTTGCTCTGTCATTTCTAAAACATGAATACCCCTGAATTGCAATGGTGTCTGGTATTTTAGTCGTTAACCATGATTCTGAGAGCACAATGATTTTTGGTTTGTAATGGGAACACCAGGCTTGCAGTGCATCCAGTTTAGGGAGTAAACTACGGATGTTGCAGTGCACAAAAGAGAGGCCTTTTTTAGTGGGGAGATTAGGACTAGAATTAGCTGGGGGACCAGGGTTAGACTCCACATCATTTGCAAGGGCAAGTAACATAAGGAATAGGAATTTTGACATTATTTTTGTTTGGCCATATAGTGAATGGGATACTTATATTTTGTGAGGTGGGTGTAGGAGGGCTATTTTTTAGAACTCTCCACCAGCACTCAGCAGATAAGTTACAGGAACAGAGCATGCCATAGTGTATGATAATTTGTGTTCCAGTTTGAGGTGTGTGCTTATGCTGGTAGTGGTGTGAACAAAATCGGATTGAAAAAAGGGTTATTAAGAATATCAGTATGGTTATATTTGGATTCATGTTAGTGGTATGAGGTGTGTAGTTGAAAACGAAACAGAAATCGCGAAAAACTAAAATTAAATAAAAGTATATAGTATTGGTGTGTGATATATCTATTTGTAGGGAGAGAGGGTATGTGTTCTATAGGGTTAAGAGATTTGAAGGGTGTGCTGATCAGTGTTTGCACCTGTCATTTCAGGAGATTGAAATTTGTGTGGGAGACTACCGGTATCTATAAATGACGAAATAAGCATGGGGTGGGTGGGCGGGAAATCAGTCTTCCAGAAGGCTACCTGTTTCAAATGGCCATGGAACAGCTGATGGAGCTCTGAGTTTTATGCTGGACTGGGTTTGTTTAAAAATCAGACTGTGGGAGAGAGATGTATATTAGGGTCAGATGGGCTGAGATGGGGGGTGCATAGATGGACATTTGATTTAAGGTCATTTAAGGAAAAACAAAACCTAAGATTGAGAATTACAGAGATAAGAGAGAGGTATTTAAGTAGGGAAATAAAACCATTAAACAAGGAACAAGAAAGATATATGGGCCTGAGCTGGTTAAACTAACCTTTAACATGATGGACAAAGACAAAGGTGATAAAATACTTTGCATGATTAGCACAGGCTATAGTTACAAAGACATGGAAATGTATACATTGAAAATAATAAAACTAAATAATAGTCACTAAATACAAAAACATACAACAAAATTAACAGGGTATGTAGAAATATAATGAAATGTCAGTCTTCCAGAAGGCTACCTGTTTCAAATGGCCATGGAACAGCTGATGGAGCTCTGAGTTTTATGCTGTTCAATGTATCAGGACAGGGTTACGATTGGACATCATCCATATAAAACATGTTATCAAAACATCTGGGAAGGAAGGGAACACAGGAACTTTTATCTAATATCACATAACCTGAGTACCAAGCTCTTGGACGTTTGAACGTCAAATGGAGCCCCATTTAATAACATTCTAACCTTTTACTGTGGCAATATAAGATGTGATGAAATTTTGTTTTGTTTTTTGTTTCTTCACCTGACACTTTCAATTTATCCCGGCACACAGTCCAAGGATTCCGCAATAAACCCCTGAACTTTGCCAGAAGATATTGGGGAAGGTGGGGTGGGGGTTGAGTTGCGTTGATGGGTATTGTCATCATAACGTTGTGGTTAAAACATTCATAAACAGTTTAACCCATTAAGGTAAGACAACCCCAAGGACCTCCAGGCATCTAACAATGGCATTGAGATGAAGCGGTTATGGTGCCCAGAGTACTCCTTTAACTTCCTGAAAGGCAGTTACCCACCGATTGAAACGCATAGTGTTAAAAATCTTTAATAATGCTTTATTTTGTTGTTGTTGTATAAACCATCTTTCTCGCATGTTCTCATCCTTGACAATATATCATCCTCAGAATGCAGAACAGACATTTCACTTGTAGCATCAACCAGTCCAGCTGCAGGATAATCTGCGATTTAGCAGCATTACAATATTGTCAATGCAGTGTTCTGGGCAAAACTCTTTCAGGGTTTGCCCTTGAAATGACATTGTAGTTTTTCTTGTTGGATCTGCAGTACACAGTATAAAATGGTGCATCAAACTGCTTTCTCTCTCTCTCTTTGTCTTTATTTGTTAATAAGAAGTTTATACAAATCATGCTTATTGTAAATGAATGATTACAAAGAAACTATAATTTCCATTAAATTCTGCTTTCACAAGAAAGAAAATATATTTCCATAGACAAATTAACGTTTTATAAAATAGCAAACTCAAATCTTTCAGCGTTTAGACAGCAACCGATTCTACAGTCATGCCCTTACTTCTTGCTTAGTAATGTTTTCGGTGTGTTTCGGTTTCCATTTAAGTATTAATTTGATATTGTGAAAGGTAACAATTATACTTTGTTTTCATTAGCCATTGACATCTAAATGCTAATTATGAGGGTTATGAAATATAGTTATTAAAACAATATCTACATTATACTTATAATTTAAAGGAACACTATAGTCACCTAAATTACTTTAGCTAAATAAAGCAGTTTTTTTGTGTATAGATCATTCCCCTGCAATTTCACTGCTCAATTCACTGTCATTTAGGAGTTAAATCACTTTGTTTCTGTTTATGCAGCCCTAGCCACACCTCCCTTGGCTATGATTGACAGAGCCTGCATGAAAAAAAAACTGGTTTCACTTTCAAACAGGTGTAATTTACCTTAAATAATTGTATCTCAATCTCTAAATTGAACTTTAATTACATACAGTAGGCTCTTGCAGGGTTTAGCAAGCTATTAACATAGCAGGGGATAAGAAAATCTTAATTAAACAGAACTTGCAATAAAGAAAGCCTAAATAAGGCTCTCTTTACAAGAAGTGTTTATGGAAGGCTGTGCAAGTCACATGCAGGGAGGTGTGACTAGGGTTCATAAACAAAGGGATTTAACTCCTAAATGGCAGAGGATTGAGCAGTGAGGCTGCAGGGGCATGTTCTATACACCAAAACTGCTTCATTAAGCTAAAGTTGTTCAGGTGACTATAGTGTCCCTTTAAGATCTGCAATCTTATGACATCATGGTGTACTGGTTTATGGTAACCACTAGTAGTTGTATGTAAAAGTGTCTGGTCACAGGGCAAAACCAAAAATGCTATCAGCAGTACCAAGCTTGATAAATCGTGATTTTCTTTGATCAAATGGTCTTTTGCTCAAGGGAACATTCAGGATCAATCTTGCATAAGAGCTGGACAGTTACCAGAACTAGATAGTTATTGTCCCATGCTTCCTGATTATGTAAAGTACACCTACAGCTACCTGGGAATAAAAGGCAGGGAGAAGAGGTCCCTCAGAAATTGCCACAAGACCGAAACATTGGGTGGTTTGGTATCTTAATCCAGTCCTACTACTGTTTTAGGTAACATTATTTGGTACAGATGATTTGTATATATTTTTGCATTGTAATTATGTGATCTCTGCTTAGTATGCTATTTATTTTTATATTTTTCTCTCTATCTGGTGTGTATAAAACAAATCCTGGAAAATTGAGAACAGTGGTGTGAATATTTCTCTAGGCACACATGGGTGAATACCATCTGGCCAGTGGGCTTTGTTTACACTAAAGTCACTATAACCATTTCTCTCTGAATTGGTTATAGTGCCTGCAGTTACCTGGCACTGACCATCCATTCAGAATTAAACCATTTAGAGCAGTTTAATATTAAATAATAGTCCGTGGTCACCCACTGTCTGGGCCCTTCTGGAGGTATGGCTAAGGCAGAGATTACACAATTTCTTGTAGTCATATTGTTCATACCATAAATGGGAGCTCTGACAGGCTAAAAGCAGTCAGATGACCAATCACCTCTACCCATTGATGCTCAGGCTAATAATTTCTTATTTCAAAACAGCACAAAGGGAATGAGCTGCTGGGGACTCTTGTTTAGCATTAAAACATACAAATATTTAAAACTGTTTAAAGCTGAATGAAATTATGGCAACAGGGGATTCCAGACATTATTACCAGTTTAATGAGATGAAGCAGATTACAGTACCTACAGTGTTCTTTTAAGTTTATAAAATTTCTGAAGCACTTTATCCCATTTAACCAATCATTTGTTTGCTTTTGTAAGAATGATTTGCTAATCTACAGCCATAGATTCTTCTTCCCTACATACTGAAGAAAAAAAAAATATTTAGAATGTCTGTCTTGTCCTGATCCTCTCTCATTAACTCACCCATATCACTTTCCAATGGACCATCACTTTTACTCTTAACAGTTTTGGTATTAACATACTTAAAAACTTTTGAGGGTTGGTCTTGCCCTCTTTGGCTATGATCTTTTCATTTTCAAGTTTAGCCCATCTAATCGCTCTTTTGCAAGCCCACCAGTGGTGGGCTTAACACAATAATACAAAAATGTGGTTTGGTCTCTACGGCAGTGCCATTGCTGAAAAATTTACGTTCCGGGTGTGCCCCCAATTCCCTTTTTTTACTATGTATGTTTGGAGACCAGACCAGATTCCTTTTGGGTTGAGCACTCCACCTAGTGCACCAGCTTCAGATGCCCCATTTGGGGGTGACCACAACTGTAAATTTGAGGAGGTTTAGGATATCAATGCCACCTTAATTATAATTTTCATTTGATGTAGAACAGATATTTAATATTCATTGTGAATACACACTTCAAATTTCTTTAATTGTTCAGTTTTCACACAGTATTTTTTTTAATTGTGTATCATATTTATTTTGCATTATATATTTTCACAATGCTCTTAAGACAGATTAATTAAATACACTTTAGTTAATTTAGCACTATTTAATGTGTCTCCCACGTTGGAATTTGTGTAGGACCCACCGATATTGGAGTACTATGGTATAGTGGTGAGCTTAACACGATATGGCCATATGGTGGAGTGAACCCCCTTTGTTTGCTGAGATAGGTAATTCTAATTAGTCTTGTAAAATTTAAAACTGTATTCTTGTGTATGTGCTGTTCCATAACCTGTATTTTGTATAAATTGTCTCTACCAGCACCATTGAGAAATGCATGTTCCAGATGTGCCACCAATTCCCTTTTTTTAACATTATTAATTATGACAAGATCGAGGCAAGCATCTGTTCTACTTGGCACTTCTACTAATTGAGATATTAAATTATCATTTATCAGCTTCAAAAATCTGTTTCCCTTAACTGTACTACTAGTCCCTCTGGCCCAATCAATGTTTGGATAATTAAAATCTCCCATGGTTAACAATTTACCCGGTTGTGCAGCCTCAATAATTTGAGATATTGCGATAACAGTTGATCTTCTCCATCAGTATTAATGTTTTGGGGCTTGTAACATATTCCTACTATAAATGGATATCACCTGTCTCCTGCTATGCATATTTTTATCTATAAGGCTTTCACATCCTTACCTGTATCATCACATACAATTTCTTTAACGTTTCAAATCAGGTTTAATATAAAGACATAGCCCGCCCCCTTTTCTATTTTTTTCTGCCTTTTCTAAATGATGTATATCCATTTAAAGTTAAAGGGACACGGTAGGCACCCAGACCACTTCAGCTAATTGAAGTGGCCTGGGTGCTGTGTCTCTTTTGCATTTAGTGCTGCAATGTAAAACATTGCAGTTCCAGAGAACTGCAATGTTTACATTGCAGCTCTAAGTCTGTCCTCTGTGGCTGTCTAACAGACAGCCACTGGGGGCGCTTCCGGATTCGTAACAGACTTTTGTTCTGGCATCTGATGCTGGTCGACCTCACAGACCTCCAGCGTCAGATTTTCCCCACAGGAGAGCATTGAATAATAATGGAACTGATGCAGGAGAGGACTCCCACTGGATTGGAAAAATTCAGGTATTTACAGATAAAAACATACTGTGTGAAATGTGACCATGTCTGGTAAACGTCATCTTCATAGGAACCAAACCCAGTTTGAATGCTTCCGTACCACAAGGGCTAGCATGTTCCGCGGCATTTCTATTCTTTATGCACTTCTCCTGGTTCACAGCCCAAGGGGGAGCCCACAAGGTTTCAGGGTAAATGGGAGGCAGAGACATGGGTTACTCTTACAGATCCGGAGTGGGAAAAAAAAGCTCTAAATGCTCCAAAGTGCAAGACACTAATTACAAATTGCTGACACAGTAATACAGAACTGAGATTATGCACTACATTAATTCGGAGAGGTGACAGATGGGTGCTGGAGATGCAGGGGGGGGGGAACCGGTACATTCTTTATATATGGTATGCATGCCCAGTGATAATGCCCTTCTGGAAACAGATCTACTTGAAAATAACCAACATCACTGAATCTGACCTCGCGTTCCAACCCCTTCCCATGCTGCTACACCACACTAAATCCCCCATTTCTAAATACAAAAAGTCATTAACCAAACACCTGCAAAACTTCTGATCCCACTACACTAGAATCAGACTGGTGCGCCAACTCTCCAGCGGTTGATAGATAAGGTGAAGGAAATCCAATCTATGGAAACTCTGACCGCACAACTAAAGGGAAGTCCAGAAAAAATATATGCAGACATGGCTGGAGTACATATCAGGCAGTGGCAATGCCACATAGCCTATTATTCAATGCATTAGAGCACTACATCTTGGTACCAACTCAGACACATATTCTGGAAAATACAATTGTTGATTAAACTTATTGCATTTTGGGAACAATACTGATCTGAACAAGCTACGCTATACTTTTACAAAGCTAGGATGTATGAAATTTGTTTGGACCAAAAAGTCCCTTTATACTTAATTGCATAATATACTCGTGCTGATCTTTGATGCTATTCTGTTATCTATTGTTTCTCTATAAAAAAAAAATCTAATTAAAGATTGTCAAACAAACAACATTTTTATATTTGCTAGCTGTAACTTGTATCTACATTTTTGATAAATATGCTCATACCTTTATCATTCACTGTTTGTATGATTTAGTAATATTAATTACTAGTCTGAAATACCTTACTGATATACCTACAGCTAAACATGTACCTTTTGTACTGAAAACAGTATTGTACACAAAAAAATTCAATTGTTATGGTAGTAAAATGTTAGGAGCACATTGCACCAATCTGTTGGGACCACAACAATTGCAATGCATGTTTACAGAAAGTGTATATGAAGAGAATGTAATGTAACTTGCATTCTTAAGTGGACTTTGAGACCTTAACTAGTATTCTCTGTCTTTTGTTTTTGTTGTGTTGGGGTCAGGGGTCCTGTGACCACTAGATATAAGGACTATGAGAAACCAGATCAGTTTTCACATTCCTTCAAATAAGATAAATTAAAGCAATGTAAGAATAGCTGTGATCTTACACCATTTCAGTGGGTGCAAAGCAACAGAGAGCACGTGATAATTCATAAATAAATACATGAATTGCAGTTCACTGCAGCTATTACCAGATAACACCCCTTGTTCGATTGTTGAAAGTGAATCTCTATGTTACCAAAACTTATATGTAATCAATTAAAATTAAGTGAAAAACTTAAATAAATAAAATATAAATAAAATATAAGCCACTTCAGAATTCCAAATACATGTTGGTGTTGTGTTTTAAAGCATTAGAGGTGATTGTTAATTAAAAATGTACATTTACGTAAAGTATACATTTAAAAAAAACTGCATAGATTTATAAAGGATTTAAGAAGTGCAGATGACAATGAAAGAAACCGGTTTCCTACTTTGCTATCTTCATGGGAAGACCTATTAAAACCAGAAGTAGATGCAGAGGTAACATTGGTGACCATGATGACTAATGAGGGTTTCATAACTAAGCATTTGCAAAAGCAAAAATATTGCATTGAATAATACAAATAAGAGTTGATAATTAATAGATTGATAGAAATATATTAAGCAGTGACTGGTTGAACATATCTTCAATAATATAATTACATTTAGAGTTCTATTTTGCTTTTTTAATGAAAAAAAAGAATGTGCAGCGTGGTCACTACCATGGCATAAATAAAATAAAAACTATTCACACTAGTGCTGCATTCGTCATAAATATCAGAAACATAGAAAAATGCACAGCTTAGCTGATTAGGGCTACTAGTGAAAAGCACCAAAAAAAAACATTTTGGGTCCCAAAGCACTTGTTATTTGATGTCTTTTAATAAATATTCTAGGGGTTTCACGAGTGACCCTAATCCATTAAGCTGTGTAGTGTGCTTTTTATATGATTTTGAGATTTATGTATTTTTAATGAATTCAATGAACTTACTACATTACAAATATGTTGAAGCTGCCTTCAACATGGATGCTGTCCAGGAAGTAGGAGGGTCTGGGAGGGAGGGTCTGCTGGAGATTGGCCGGGATGTGTCAGCTGACCGGAGTTCGCCACGAACAGCGGCGAACCGTTCACGAGAAGTTCGCGGACGGTTCGCGACATCTCTACAAATATGTTGACAAAATAATTTTTCCAAGATTTTTCTAACCACCTGAATATTTCTATACGACTAGAATCTGTAGGTTTGAATTTCACTGTTTCCGAATTCTACATTCAAGTAGTGCTTGTTCACATGTTAATGGTGTTATACAATAGTTAAAAAAAATCAGTTTGTTCTTACATCTATTAAACCATTTTTACTATACTGAATCATTCCAAAAATATATAATTTCATTAGATATGCAAATGTGCAAATACTAGATCCTGTGATCCTTGACTAACGTCTATTCAGTATTTTTAACACTATTCTAAATTCAGGAAGATACTGCTCTATTGTTTGTTTATTGCTTTCATTTTACTAATTTACCAAGGGCTATGTTGCTGAATACTACATAACCATTAACATTGTTTGGAGCAATGTTTTATGGTGGGCTGCAAGGCATGTCAAAGTATGTTGCAAAATATGTTTGACAAACATGGCCTGAAAATCTAAGTGAAATATAAAAAAGGAGTACTGGCATTCCTCTGGATCCCATTTGTTTTCTACCACCAGGTGTTGGGTCCTCCCTGCCATGTGTAATCAGTAGTGGGAACTAAAAGACCCATGCTCAAAATTGCATGGCACAGTATCTCATCTTGACTCTGCCCTCTAATCACAGCTGATTAGTTCTTTGATGCTTCATGTACACGTAGTGGAAGACATAACTGAACACCCAGTATTGTGAGGTTAGGGGATGTCTGCTTTCAAGATGGGATTGGTAGTCATGTGTCTATCAACCAGATTTTACAGTCAAAGGTTGTACCCCTTAGTCCTAAACCCCATTAACTTCAAGCCCTTCTTAATTCTTTAGGTTCTTAACCCAAAGTCCCTAACATTAGTGTCTCAATAGCCATAAGTTTGACTAAGTCTCCCAAAACATACTATATCCTCCTGAGACCCAGCCCATAAACTTGGAAGACATTTTTTTTCCTTGGTTCCCAGGAGGATATGGGTATATGGGGTACACCTTAGCAATCAAATTAATTACATCACTGAGTACAGCAGTATACCAGCAGGTTGAAATTATGCTCTTCATTATAAGCAGCTGCCTAATGATGAATTATTTTAGTGTGACATATTGTGACAAAAATTGGTGGCAAATAGTAACATGAAAGGAGTCAAAATACATAATATTAAAACTCCTGGTTGGTCTACTTTTTACAAAGATTGTTTCAACTGGCGAGCTCCTGAAATGCACTAAATGAGCCATGCACTGGGAAGAAAGATTCTCTATTTTGATAATGAAAAAGGCTTCCTCCAAGTTTGTTCATCCATATTTTAATGTGCCTGGAAAAGCCATCAATGTAAAAAGGTTATTGATGTTCTCAAGAAATGCAGCAAAGCGGGAATTGTTTATTTTGCTACAGTACATGAGACTTGCAAAACTCACAGCCTGAGTATAATGCGGTTTATGTCGAAAGAAATAAGTTAAATAAAAAAAAAAAAAATTAAAACATTTTAGGAATATGTCTAATTGCACTGGTTATGTTTAAATTATAACTGTGAAAAAAAAAAAACATTTTAATAATTTTTGCCTGTTTTTCCAAAATTATTCATAAAAGGAAAGTTAAGTATAAGTCAGACAAAAGCCTTACCTGTCATATAAAACCAGTATATAGGTTTTGAGGAATGCAACCTAAAAACTCAGCATTGGTCTGTTTTCAATGTTCATAAAATTGGAAAGAGAAAAAATATAAAGGATCACTATAGTGTCAGGAAAACAATCTTGTTTTCCTCACACTATATAACGCTTCGCCCCCCACCCTCAAGGTCCCCCTCCTGCTGGGTTGAAGGGGTTAAAACCCCTTCAGCCACTTACCTTAATCCAGTGCCGGGCTCCCTCAGCGCTAATGACTAGTGATGTCGCGAACCCGAAATTTTCGGTTCGCGAACGGCGAACGCGAACTTCCGCAAATGTTCGCGAACCGGCGAACCGCCCGAAACGCCATTGACTTCAATGGGGAGGCGAATTTTAAAACACACAGGGACTCTTTCTGGCCACAATAGGGATGGAAAAGTTGTTTCAAGGGGACTAACACCTGGACTGTGGCATGCCGGAGGGGGATCCATGGCAAAACTCCCATGGAAAATTACACAGTTGATACAGAGTCTGGTTTTAATCCATAAAGGGCAGAAATCACCTAACATTCCTAAATCACAATGAATATGGATTGACAGAGGTTTCATGGACTTGTAGTTCTGTTATCAGATTTCTATTTGTGAAATCTCTTGGCTGAACTACAACTCCTCAAAAGCTTTCCTGTGCTTCTTGATGAAATGTAATATTGTGTTATTGAACACTGTGGTGGAAAAATTAAGTATACACACTTGTACAGGAGCAGATATCTATCAAAATGTACAATGAATTAATGAAATAACAGATGTTTTTTTAGTGCCTCTGATTTAGAGTGTCTACATATCATTTTATTGATAAAATGTTTTAATTGTAAATGGTTTGGAGTATTTTTGCAGTATGTATTTGCTCAATATTCAGCAATATGCATTCACCATTTTAGATTTAAATATCTTTAAAAAGAGTGATTTGTTTAAAAAAAAAAGTGTAAATGTTTTTAAGCATCGATAGATCGTTAAGTTCCACTCATCCTCTTTAGACATCATTGATGCAGTGGGCAGGATTATAGCCGTTATGATTTTTGCATATTGTTGCAGTCTTAAGTCACAAGGAACAGGGAGCAAAATGTTCTCGGCGTCATAACCTTTGGAATAATAATACATTGTTATGGTGCTTTGAGCAGTGGTTTCAAGTGTTTTTATTTTTCACAGAGTCCCAAATTACATTACAATAGTACAGTAAGCAATTCTTTAAACACGTTTTACAAAATACCTTAATTAAACTCTTCCCAGTGTCAGTATGGTTCTCCATTGCACTGGGCAAAGCAGTGTCACTACAGTAAACAACCTAATGTGTGCAATTTCGTGGGGTATGAGGAATATGCTGTGCTTGTTCAAGCCATTAATATAGCAAGGTGACCCAAATTTTTAGATTCCAAACCATCTTACCAGTAAAATGATTTGGAATTGACCCACAGGTTAAATGATTTGGTATTGATTTATTCTGACAATTGACACATATCTTACCTATATATTTGTTCCGGCCTTGGTGGGCCTTCTCACTGTGTTTGGTAGCCTTCTAAGCAAAGTAAGACAGGGGTCCATGTCTGGATAACCTTTCTACCTTAACTAGATCCCTAGAATTGTCAAACAAGACAAATCAGAGTGAAAAAGTAGGATTATAATGGACAAGTCAATAATCTAGCCCTTCTGTAGGTACCTCAAACAGGCCTCAAACACAAGTTCTTCTTGCACCAGGACAAGAAGAACTTCTTCCATTTTCATAGTAGACTGATCATCAACCATAGATGAAGTCCATAACTAAAAATTCTACTTGATTTTTTTGTTTGCAGATAATTCACATAATCCTGTTCAGTAGATGTTCTGTTGCAGGATTCCCATTTCCTCCTGTGATGCCTCTCAAAAAACCACTTTATATGAAACTGACCATTTGAAAGATGTTCTAAACAGCCTAAGATTCCATTCTGTCCTCCAACCTGATACAATAAAATAAAGGTCAAGTTATCCTATCTGTAAGAAGTCATTGATTTTCCAGTGCCGTGAGAAGCATTTATTTATAAATTAGTTGCTTGTTAAAGCTGAAAACATTGAAATTTTATTTTTAGTCCTAAATGATTACATTCGCATATGGCAATCATTCACTCAGACTAAATGAGAAATCACAATCGGTGGCACGGTGAAAAGAAAGATGAATATCTTGTTTGACATCAACTTCATAATACGAAGGGAATTTGGTTAAATTATATTCTTTAGTCTAGAGATTACATCTAATAACGCTTGAGAGCTCACAGATTCTTACATGTAATAAAGTACTGCAATAGTAGCTTTTGTTTGTTTTTTTAAAGTGTATACCGTAAAGACCCTTTATAGTAACAATAAAAGTCAAAGAAGAAAAATTTATATTTTTCATCCTAGGATTATGACCGTCATAAATCAGTTCTATTCTTTATAGTTTTATAAAATACTTTGTATGTTCTCTTGAGTCTGTTTTCAGGAAACCTGTAGGCCTACTACAGACATTTACCATGAAAATATATAAGGATCTAACGTTCATAGTTGGAATTATTTAACCAGCAGCCATTCTCTTAGATTCAGAAATGTTGAAGGAAAAACCTTGCATAAGGCACAAATAAAACATTGTTTAACATCAATAGCAAAGTCAACACCAATACAAAGAAGAGGTCAACATTAAATATTTGTTATATTTTTGATTGTGTAACATATCTAATGCAAACAACGTCCACTTTTATTGTAAGGGCTAGTGGTTTTACTGAAGACAAACTATTTTGTTTGAATACCTAGGGCTGATATCGTTCATTTGCAGAGTTATTTAAATTTGCCTGTGCTCTCAGGTAAGTGATTAATTCCAAAACTTGTTACAGATTTATATAGTTGCCATATAGACAATAGATCTGTGATGTAGACAGGCATCCATGATAATTCATTGGTTCTGGTGACACAAAATGTGAATCACAGACCCATGACCCCAGACATATGATATGTTGCAGCCTAACTAAGGTGGTCCAGAGCCAATTACAGCTCACTCAGTTATGCTTTAATATCAGGATGTTTGCAGGCAACTTGGATAACGCATAACAAACATTTGGACCAATCACAGAAGACAACACAATTTGTATCAGTAGATGTGTGAAAAAGTAACCAGTGCACATCTATTTCTGATCTTTAGCTTCCATTGACTTGACAATCCTCAACTTCACAGGTCAGACTGCAACATATGGAGGTCCTAGCTGCTCATTGGAGGTCTTAGATTGTAGTTCTCTCAACCACCTTGTGACTTATTACTAACATTTTCAATGGAAATAATGCCGGCTTTAAATTTCTTTAACCAAATTAACACTCTACTGATCAGTTTTAATAGTAATTCACCATTGTCAAGATGTATAGCAGTTACAGTAAGGAGTGAGTTTAGTAATGAGTGTATCATAAATTATAACCCAAAAACCTTATTTTCATAATATCCAGCTCCCTGGAAAAGATAATTAAATATAACCAACATGTACCACTACATATAAAAGTAAACCTCATAGGAATGTCCCACTTAATTTCTGTTTGACATCACATACTGTAAAATGTTCATATTAAACATCCATGTGGACTCATTGTTTAAAGTGTTGTCTAGCATAGTGTTGGAGTGACCTGACCTGGCACTCCCCACTTGTTAATGGTTTGACTTCTTGCCTGAGGTCAGTTGAGTGGTGCTCCTTGCCTCTGCAACCAGAAGCTCTCTCTCTTCACTGATTTAAGCTTAAGGCAGTGTTTAGCTCATTGGCCAAGATCAATCAGCTTACTTCAAGGCTTAGCTCAGTAGAGCTAATGAAAGCTACTAGCAGAGAGGCAGGGAGTGGCACTTGGTTAATCCCAGGTGAGAAGTCAAAACATTAACAATGTGACCACTTACATAGGGGGGGTGACAGGGCCTACCTGGCATCATCCCATTGTACAGCGCTACGGAATTTGTTGGCGCTATATAAATAATAAAATAATAATAATAATAGCTACTACAGCATGCTATAATGGTTATGGTGTTTGGAGTGTTCCTGTACTAGAACTATTTATACCTTTGTCTCCTAGGCTTTGATGCAACATATGGCCCAGCATGTAAATTTGCAATGAAATAGAGCAGGGCTAGGCAACCTCCTGCACTCCAGATATCGTGGAATATACCTCCTATAATGCTCTTACACCCATAATGCTGGCAAAGCATCATGGGAGGTGCAGTGCAAATGTCTAAAGAGCCAAAGGTTTCCTGAAATGGAGGATCAATGCCTGGTCCCATAGTAGTGCATACCCATTTCTTTTATTCCCTTGTTTACTGCTCCCCCAGAGTTATAAATTGCTGATTTATGTGTAACTGTTCATTGGTTCAGATCAATGGCAAAACCTAAAACAGGACCATACTGTGCTGCTACCTTACAGACAGTCCATTTACTGGAGACCAGACTTTCAATCACATACTGATTGCCGTTATAAACAAATTCTACTGATAGCCTACATATAGACTATGTGTGATTATACTCCTTTCCTAAATTAATCACTTAATTCTTTTTTTTATTCTATCATTACTAAAAGCACATGTTTGAAATGTGATACTCTAAATGCACTTTGAAGGGAGAATTATAATTACATTTTCTTCTACACTGAGTCAACAGCTGACTCAAATTATATTATTTGTAGTGCAAGAAGCATCACTGCTTCTGAGTCATCTAAGTAAATTGGGTGATTCCTTTCTGGCATTATACATTGATAAAATAATATGCCCATTCTCTAGCAGGCATGTTAAAATCTAAAGAACATTGTGATCCTTTGGACTGCTGCCCACAATTGCTAGTTCTGATGAGGTCTCACAGTACAGGTCTTTCTGCAGCAATCTGACCCTGAATGGCTCTTCTGTCAATAAAATCTTCTTTATTTAGGAACTATTCTACAACTGGTTTGACTTTTAAAATCCAGTTATACTAAAATTGTATAAAATATTTTACTCATATCCAACAAAACATTTATGGTCCATTTATACAATACTATATATATATATAACACAGCAAATAATAAGTTATTCAAAAACGTTTACAAAACCCAACTTCTATGCTTTCCAGTTTGCTGCTCTTTGAATCAATTAGTCCTCTAATCAAGAAAATATTTAATTATATTGTAATATTATCGAAAATAATATATTAAATGTAATATTGCCTTGGAGTGGATGTAGAAGGGCTTTAGCTGTGTTGGGCTCCGACAAGTGGCCATTATACCTTTCTCTACATCATGGGAAGTGAGACATAGGGTAATAGCCAGAGGCTGCACAATCACTTTGGCTCTAATATCATCGAAAAAGGCCACAGAGTGTCCAATCTATCTAGACGTAATACTTACTAATCCTCTTCAGGCAGATAATTTATGTGTTTATGACTGTAGAGTGTCCAACCTCTATTTTAACTCATTCACTCTCAAAATTATGTATACATGTTTTTACTGTGTACTCAGAAAGAACAAAAATTGTGTTTATTTATTTTAAACTAAGTACAATAAAAGTTAAATTTTAGCATTTGCTTGTTCTCACACAGACAAACTTTGGAGATGTTTTTACTATGGTTTACTTTGCAAAATGAAATATTGTTGGGGCCCCAGGTTGGCATGTCTATATTGCCAACTCCTCCCCTTCCCAAACTTAACACTTTTAACTACATAAATTTTCTATGAAAACCACTCCACTTATTTGGGCCCCCAACTTCACCAGGTAACATTACCCAATTCCTACAGTGCCAACTGTGTCCCCAACTGGTCAGGGTTCTCTGTCCCCACACAACGTCACAAGACCACCTCTGTCCTTACAAAGAATCCCAGTGCCATCAATGTCCCCAAACCAATAATCAGTACCATCATTATTTTAAAATTGCTTATCAATTCCATCTTTGTGCCCAAATTGTTAACCGGTGCCATCTTAGTGCACAAATGGCTTATTAGTTGCACCTGTGTGTCCAAATGGCTAGTCAGTGATATTTGTGCCCAAATGGCTAATCAGTGCCATAGCCAATTTCTCTTTCAAAATAGCTTACCAGTACCATGTTGTCCTCAAACAGCTTGTCAGCATGCAACATTTTCCTTCCAGCTCTACTGCCTGGCGCCAATCATGAGGGAGTGGAGCCTGAGAGGTGTGGGATCTACCTAAGGGTGACAGCCTAGCACTGCACACACCATGCATGCACCTCTATTTACAGTGTCTGAATAAGTGCCAATCTCCAGGGGGAAACATTTATCTGCCAGGATCTTATTTCATGTCTGTAAATGTGCTGAAAATGACAGCTACTCCCTACTTCCAGTAAAGGCAGTTTCAATGTATCATACGATTCCTTCAGTCAGGGACTGGAGGAGTTAATGACCTCTTATGTCATGGTTAGCATTCCAGAGATTGTATTGTTTCAGCACTTTTTAAATATATTATATTGTTTATCTGTACTTACTACGTGTGGGCATTATGTTCAAATGCAGATATTTTTTAAATTGTATTTTAATTTGTCTGACACATACATTGTGTAAGAGTCAAAACTTTTACAAAAAAAAAATCAAAGTATTGATTATGTGTGTAACTCCTATTTGCAAGAAGCCCTAACAGAGTCTAGAAACCAATCCTATGAATACCACAATCTAAGCATTTTATCCAATCTGCCCATAATGGAAGCCATCATCTCAAAAGATATGAGGAATGAGAGCCTCAGCTGTGTTAGATGTCTAAACAAATAAATTAGTTGTTACACCATTTACTTGTTTAGGTATTTTCATTTATCTGTTTGTTACACACTGTATATATTTATTTTTTGATAGCATACCCTGTGTGAAATATTGCACAATAATAACACTGTGTATGGTCTAAAGATTTTCATACGCCCAAAAAAATTCTATAATGGATGAATGAGTAAATAAAAATTGTGTCCATTTTCACAATTTAAATTTTTAAGTTGGTCTAAAAAGCAATCTATGCACAAACTTGGAATAGCCTTCCAGCTGAAGTGGTAGATGTTAAGAGAGTAAAGGAGTTTAAGAATAAGTGGAAAAGGTACAAAGCTATCCTAGCTATAAGAGAATAATGAAGGTATTTAGAAAATTGGGCAAGTTTCACTTATAAAGTGCTAATGTATCTAACAAGGTGCTCGAAGTGCCCTTATTGGGTTGTTTGTCTCTCTTATGACCGAGACCCAAATTTGGAAGTATTCAGGAGTGTCATGCCAAATAAACATTTTTTTATTCTGCCCATGATGTCTAAAGTTTGCTCTTCTGTAAGATTAATTTTACTGATGGATTGTGGGTAAGTCTCATTTACAACTGAAACAGAATCTTGCTCAGAGGACCAATGTTAGCACAATACTATTTAATAGTAGAATAGTAGTTTTAGTATTATAATTTAATAATCCATTTATCAGGTTTGGAAAAAAATAATATGTGTTTTTTTTAAATGATTTATATGTAAAAAACATAAAAAAATAAATCATCCCTACCTTTAGTATATAATACACAAGATCCAGTGCACTCCCTCATACACGCAACAGCAACTTCAAAGCTCAAAGATGATACATTTTTGTAATCTAGGCAAAAATAATGGGGTTAAGTTACATTATATGATCATACAATGCATAAGCCTGCCACAACATCAGTGTACCCCATCTCAGGGCTCTATTTAGCGTTGTACTGCAGAGAGCCCCAGATGGACTTTTTCCCCCAAGTAAGTGGGTCAATCTCATAAGATCAGACATTAGGCTGTGAGAGTAAGACCTGCTATCTGGGGTAGATAAAGACACACTGTAAGAAAAATGGCCTAATAATAAATGGGGGAAATGGCTGGAAAGGAGACATAGAATAATAAGAAATCGGACATGATATTAAAAAGTAGTTATTTAAATGTAATGGAAAAAGGAACCAAACTGAGCAAACTAAAAAGCATATGGTGTTTATGCCCATACAATATTTATGTCAAGTCATTTCCTGCATTAGTAAACATTTAAATGTGTATTGAGCTAGCCCCTGCCCTGCTCTAGCACCTATGGACCAGATTTAATATTATAATATTTTTTGAAAAGCTTTTCAGATGATTTAATATTTTAAAAATATTTCTGTGTTTTTTTTTCTATGAAATTTAAATACTTCTATAAGTATAACTTGAAAATGTATCTAAAAATATTAAATCCAGGCCATTGTTTGAGAGCATACAACAATACATCTAGTGGAAGAGAAAAAATATGGATTTATAGAGTTAGAATAAAGAACAAAAAAAGGTAAATATAATTTAAAAAAATATGAGAAATGTCAATAATTGATAGAATGCACATTTTTATGTTTTGATAGCACGTTTTAGTTATGGATTTCACACTTTTTTTGCCCAAATTTTGTGGTTAGTATAATTTTTGCTGATTAAGGTGTACTAGTTCAACAAATAGTGGCATGTCATTAATAGTTCATCATTCTAACAAGTATGCTTGGTCTGCAGTATGTTCCTAACAATTTATAATTATTTTAAAAGGAAATATATTCCTTGTCTGTTAATCTTGTGAATAGTTTAACATAATTCTACAGACTATCAATCATTCCTGCCCTATCACTGGTTTGTGGCATGTTTCATTTTAATGCATACTATGACAATAAATCACACTAGAATATGATATTAATACGGTTATACATCATAAGTGATTGATTACACTAAAGCTGTTTAGTAAGTTAAGTTCTCACTCCAAGGAATCTCATGTAATGTTAGACACATATATATATTTAGAAATGCCCATTGGTTTCTTTCTGCCAATGTCTTAACCATTTGCATATATAAATTTGATATATACAGTGCTTACATATACACACATTATATATATATATATATATATATATATATATATATATATATATATATATATATATATATATATATATATATATATATATATATATATATATATATATATATGCTCCTATAAATGAACCAATTCTTCACCACTTCATTTTACAATTTGCAGGTTATATTATGAAGCGGAGATAACTAAATTGAAACATTTATCCAAAGGTTTTTTCTAAATCATTTATTTTTGCCTACATTGCAATTCCCTTGTCACTGCTCCCTATGTCACCATTTTGTGAATGTGCCACATTTAATGTAGCTTTACAATTACAGGATTACAGCATGCGCCATGACCACTTCAGTAAATTGAAATAGTTATGGTGCTTGAAGTCTGTATGTACAGCATTTCAGTTTAAAATTGTAAGCTCGCTTGAACAGGGCCCTCAACCTTTTGTTTCTGTAACTTTTTGTTATGGTCTCATTTATTGTTAAATTTCCTGCTTTATAATATTGTAAAATGCTGTGGAATACGTTGGCGCTATATAAATGCCAATAATAAAATGCTGCACACTTAAATATGTAGCCAAGTGCTGCCAGCACTGTAACTACCTCTGACAGCATTATTAACCAGCTAGGAGGAAGAGTTCCGCAGGGCCGATCCTGGGTCAGCGCAGACCTCACAGGTGCTCTGTAGATAGGCAGAGTGTT
The DNA here is from genome assembly GCA_933207985.1 of Pelobates cultripes. Taxonomy (NCBI): domain Eukaryota; kingdom Metazoa; phylum Chordata; class Amphibia; order Anura; family Pelobatidae; genus Pelobates; species Pelobates cultripes. The sequence continues at coordinate 245,717,634 of OW240916.1, forward strand.
TCGTGGTGCCGACCAGCATAGGTGAAAGGACCTGACAAGAAGAGGTGAGGAATCTACCTGAGGCGGTGGGGTCTAGCGCTAAACACTATCTACGGAGCACCTGTGCCAAACATAATATTTTATTTACAGTAATTACATTTATTTTATGTATGTGATTGATTTAATGACTTAAAGTGCATTCTACTTTCTACAAAATTAGCACTTTTTTTTCAAGTTGTGCATTTCCATTTTAAGTGTCCAACATTAGTTATGTTGGGCATGGAAAGGGGTTTACATTTTCTGTATTTAAAGGACATAATAGTTTTACAATGTTATTGCACTCTTTGTGTACCTCTAAACAACCATCAGTATTTCCTATTCTGTTCCAATAATAAAGTCAGTGGCTGCGTTAAACCTAATGCTCTAGTGTCTTTATACTGAAAATTCTCAAACGCGGGACGATATAGGTGGTATAAGCACATGACGATCCACTTTAACGGTAACAGCATCAGCAGCTACTAGTGCAGGGAGAAACTTTAAAATAAACTCATGACATGAGTCGTTTATAACTTTTAAAGTCTACGTTTTTATTATTACATGCGTCTAAGTTTGGTGTCCTTCTGAATTTGTATCCCCCGATAACGAGGATCTGATCTTCACAATGCAAAGTAGTGTGAGTGGTGGGGTACCATTCCACAGTTGTAAGTCTGTTTCAGTAGGGGTGTGGGAAACATACTAACTGTTACAGTACTACACTGTGAACATTGTTTCTTAATAATGGGTTTCATTAAGGAAGAAAATGCATAGAATAGTTACATAAGTATAATTGTTTAGCACACTCATTTTTATTTATAGTCATACCTGCCAACCATGATTTGGTACTGTGCTCATTTCTCCCATAATTTCTACGGTTGGCCTTACTTACATGTTTCTCCTTACCTGTTTTCATTTTTTTCTATGTTCCACAGACCTATTTAAGGGATTGTTTCTTTAAATTATGTAAATTCAAAAACGTTAAAAATAAATAAATAAAAATATAACAGTAACGTAAGTCCAGGACTCCAAAAAGAATAATAAGTTGATGCTATTATGCACCTCTACCATACAGGGAGAAAATAAATTTCCTGCAGAAGCATAATTATACAAATGTAATACTAGGCAAAGGATAGAAAAAAAATCATTTAGATAAGTATAAACAATACTCGTTTTTTTTAAAGATATCATATTTAAAACAAAAGGGCCTTAAAGTAGATTCCCTGTAACAATTAGCAATTAAAAAAAAAAAAAGTCTGCAAAAACAATGAAAGAATTTGTACCAACGGCCCTTTCTTGACAATATCCGCAATAGGTGTTCACGCAACCTCATCAATGTCAGATAGCTTGCGTGGTAAAATTGAACTTTCTATTTGTTCAATATTCTAATATAACCAACAGCTGATCGGTCTAGATTGATGTTAGATTTATCTAGATCAAAGAGAAAAGTTATGTTTAAGATAATGTAGCACATTAAAGGGATACTCCTGGCACTTACTCATGTGCAGTTGGTAAGTTTTGGCATCATATTAATTTTGTAAAATTTGTCTCTACATTTAAATATTTGTTTTTGCAACTTTCTGGAGCATAATCCAACCGCTTTAGCCACACTTCTCTTTTTCACAAGACATCTTCCTGCTTGCACGTATTCAGGCCCTGGGAAGTCAGCACAGCTAAACGGACAAGGGCACATGTATGAGTGTGGGGATGGTGCTAGTGATTGGCTATATGTGTTTAGGGCAGTGGTTATGGGTTTGTTGTGGGGCAGGGATCATCTTATCTCAGTGCCTTTTGGGATTCTGGCCAGCAAACAACTTCCCTGCCTCTGCGCTCCTGTTTGTCCTGGGCCTGTTGCTTTATCATACTTGAGGGATGGCTGTGGATTCAATCCTGCTGTCCTCAGAGCTGCTGCTGCCCTGGATGGCGGTAGGCACCTTCAGGAGAAAAATGCTCCCCTCCAACCTGGCCTGTCCGTCGGTGTGGGTCAGACCTCTCCTGGGGCCCCCCACATGGCTACAGCCCCTGTAGGCCGCAGGAGCACGGGCCGGTGCACCCGCCCGCCGGCTCAGCTGAGCCCTGATCTCTCACCTCGGGCCCGATATAGGAGCCGGAGCCCAGGCCCAAGGCACCACCAGGCCCGCGTGTCAGCTCCATCTGACACGCAGCATGCTTCTACTGCCGCCTCCCTCCTGCGCACACCCTGGCCGTGGACAGTGGGCCAGGGGTGCCAGAAGACCTGCTGAGCATCTTGGGGTGTCTGGGAGGCCTTCCCAGCCCCCACATGGTCAGCACACGGTGGATCCAGAGCCGGGCCGGAGGCGGTGAGTGGGCCCCTCAGGGCCACGCAGGGCACGGCTGTGTCGATGTTGGGGGTGGAGGTCTCCCCCGGGTTCTGTCCACAATTCCCCCTTCCTTCCCCCCCCCGGGGTGCCATCCCTTGTCTCCTCTCCCTCTGGGGTCCCCTCTCCCTTGGTCTACCTCCTCCTCCCCTGTTCCTGCTGGTCTGTGTCCCCTTCCTCTCTCTTAAACTCCCCGGCTTCTGGGGTCACGGGGTTACCCTCTCCAGGAGTGGGTGGGCATGTTGGTACCCCTGCTACGGTGTTGGGTGCCGCAGCACCTGCTGTTGCTGGCGGGTCCCTAGCATTAGGTGACCCCCCGAGTGTTGCTGATGTTTCGCGTGGGTCCGCCTATGTGTTGGTCAGGGCCCTTGGGCTTGTACCTACAAAGGAGGTTCATGAAAAAATTTGGAGGGGAGACTTTTGGTGAGATTTTTCCCTCCTTCCCATGGACGAGGCTCTCCTTTAATGGCAAAGGACTGGTAGGAATCCGGAAAAGACGAGGAGAAATGCCGGTACTGGAAGATCCCTAAGACTTGCAGGAATTGGATTTGCGTGTTTGCAATCCTGGCCAGTGTAATTGGGGAAAGGGCTCCGCAGAAGTGCTCCACGTTGTTCTGCTACCGGGATACCATTTGGAACGCTTGTGGTATCTATGGCAGTCTGGGGTGGTGGAAATATGACGAGCAGTTCCGTCAACGGTTGGCGGTGCGCCCCTCAATTTCATGGGACCAGATTGACACTGGCCTCTGGCTCTCCATAATGACGTGCTCGGCCCCCCGGCAGGGTGGGTTCTTGTCCTCTCGCACGAGGGGGTCCTCCTCCTCACCGGCCGCGCATCAGAGGCCGGTTTATTGTTGAAATTCAACGACAGTCACTGCAAATGGGGGGCATCTTGCCGTTTCAAGCACGAATGTTCCACTTGTGGGCAGAGAAGAGTAGCATGGCCCCTTGAGCATGGGTTTTGGACAAATACCGTCTGATTCACCATTTATCGTATCCCCAGGGGGGATTTGGTGAATGACGACATCTCTTGGGAACTCTGCCGAGTATCTTATGCATCCTTTGACGTGGTGGTTGACATGGTCAGGGCCATGGGCCCTGGGGCTTTGTTTGCCAAGGCTGATGTGGATTCGGCCTTCCGTCTACTGCCGGTGCACCCGGAATGTCACCATCTTCTGGGCTGTGTTTTTAAAGGCATATATTACGTGCATATGTGCCTCCCTATGGGTAGTTCCATATCCTCTTGTTACTTTGCATGCTTCAGCATGTTCTTGCACTGGGCGGTGAGGAAGGAGGCTGGGATACACTCCTTGCTACACTACCTCGATGATATCCTTTGTGGGTGTCCTGCCAATTCGCGAGCCTGTGCGCTGCTGTGACAGGTTCTGGGTGAGGTGTTCCATAAGTTTGGGGTCCCGTTGGCACACAGTGAGACGGTGTGCCCGGTCACTTGTCTCATCTTTCTGGGCATTGAGATTGACTCTTTGGTGGGGGAATGCCAATTGCCTTTGGATAAGATTCATGGCTGGTGGCGCGAGGGGGCCTTGGCCATGGGGCGGAGCGAGATTCAGCTGCGCTACCTGCAGTCACTCCTGGGTGAGCTGAATTTTGCCTGTCAGATCATGCCCGTGGGGCAGGTCTTTAACCAGTGTCTGGCTACGGCGACGGCCGGGGTCTCCGGGCCTCACCATTTCATTCGACTCTCTCTTCCGCTGCGGGAGGTTTTGGTGGTTTGGGACTCCTTCTTGGCTGCATATCATGGCCGGTCCTGCTGGCAAGGGCCGGAGGTTTCTAACGCCAACCTCCACCTACTTACGGACGCGGCTGACGCGGTGGGGTTTGGGGCCATTCCGGGCTCTAGTGGTTGTGCTCCCGTGTGGGTTCATTTCTCAGCGGGGTGGCTCATCCATTCATTCCTTTGAGCTAGATAAATGAGTACCAGTTCCTTGTGTACAAGTAACAATTCCCAGGGTGCACTTGGAAAACAGAAAATATCTGGATGTCTTTTTCCTGGTTATACTCCCAGGTGGCATGCGGGTGTCCATCCGGGAGGTGAGCTATTGGGTTGTGCGCCTTCTGAAGCAGAGGTTCGTTGGTTTGGTGCCGGAGGTATGAAATGTGTCCGGATCCTCACGGACCAGGTTCAGCTGTCCCACCTGTACCTTATGTTCGGGTTATTCACCTGGCGGGCATTGAGCTTGGGACGATAACAAGGTGGTGTTTGGCGTCTGCCCCTACGAGGGTATTGGTGCATGTTTTAGTAGTTTTGTGATGCGTGGTGTTGGGTTCACTGTATGACCCTATGTGCTAAGTTATATATGTTCAGTTATGGTTATTTATGTTTAACATTTTGGTTTCAGAAGAGAGATTATAATTATAGAGATTATTATAATAAGTTCTGGATGTGTTATACAGGACTTATCATATGTTATAACAAAAGCAGTTCTGAAAAATTAAAAATTAAAAAAAATTAAAAATTTAAAAAAAATAATCAATAAATAACCTTGATTGGTTGGAGGTCATTTCCCGTATCTTTGGCTGCGAGCAAAATTGGCGGGCCTTTTGAGGTGTTTGAGGGTAAGGGGATTTTGGTTTTCTACAGGGTGTTTTTGCGCATGTGGCAGCTACTGTGTTTCTGGGTGATGAAGATCGAGCTAGACCTTTTTTTTCGTCTTGCCATACAGGAAGTGGTGGAATAGGCCTGGCTGGTTTTGGTGGGGCTCCTCGCTGATTTTAGGTTTAAAACAGCGGGGTTTGTGGCGGGGAGCGTGTCCTTGCCAACAGGGTTGGGGAGCAGATGGAATGTCAGGAGATGGACATGGTGGGTCTCAACCTCCCCTGCTCTGTAAGGTAAACTTTTAAGTTACCGAATAGGACGTGCCCACCTAGCAAAAAGCCAGCTGGTGGTAGAGCATTTAAGATGATTGGAATTTTTGGTTTGGACAAGGGGGGAGGCGAGACACCAGTGGGTAAAGTTTTGGTGCTTAGGCACCTGGTTAAGTTCGTTGGCATGTACGGTTATTTAAGTTGGAGGCCGTAGGGCAATAAGTATAATTTATATCTTAATTATGGTATGTATATATATATATTTATGTGTTTATTTATATTTGAAGTAAAGAAAAAAATAATAAAGTTCGGATGAGTCCTACAGTTGTAAGTTTAATAAATGCTGTGGCCTGTTTCATCCAATATTCGTTGATTGTTATTATTGGGGGGAGAATTGGGGTAGTCTCCTTACTCTTAGTCGCACCACATTCCCCGATACATACATACTCCCCTCAGTCAATGAGAGATTAGTGTGAAAAGTGTGAGCTACTGACATGACTCACCCCCTTAGCCAAGTACTGGCTGTATATTATCTATCATATATCCCCCTAACACTCTATATAGATAATAAAATAAGATTTACTGAGGGGTGGAGTCTTCAAAAGTTCAGACTGCATTTTCATTGGCTGGATACACTGCGTTCTGTGCAACCAGGAAGACGTTTTGTGGAAAACAGAGTATGCTGAGGGGTGGGGCCTAACCAGCATGGAGGCAAGACGCATCTCGGAGGAGCCCCTCCACCAACACACTAAATGCGGCACTTTACAGCCTACTAAGGCTCGATCTGTGTTAGCCTATACAACATCCAAGCAACCTGACTTACCTGTAATGCCGGAAAGAGTTTGGTGACTTGAGGTAAATGATTTAACACCTCTGTGGAAAAAAAGCAGCCTGGTGAATGCCAGGCGGTGGATGCGGCTAATCCCCTGCTTCAAGGATACCCAAATGCCGAGCTGGATATGTGCCCTGTAACCCTCCCCTTGGATCGGCAGGGGTGATCCCAGTCGTCGTCCTCCCCCCCCAGGAGGCTGCCCAACTCTGGTTAAGGCCCTGGCTATGAGCGCACCCTGTGGTGACCAAATCAAGATGGCGGATGCCGCATAGCTCCCAGCTTTTAACACCAAACCCGATGATATACTCACCCAGCTTGACAAACTGTTCCTGGACTTCTGACGGCGTCAACGTAGGATGTCTCAACCAACTCCTCCACAGCCAAATGTTCCATTACATCAGCGTCCACCACACAAGCTTGCAGCTCCACACATGGGGAAAGACCCCACAAAGCGGCAGCACAAGTGGCCTGCATTGCCCATGAGCCGGGCGACACAAAGCCTCACACGAAGCTGCCGAGACTCACCACAAAGCTTCCACAGAGGGCTGCAATGCCTAAGGCTCAACCAACAGCGACAGAGCTCCTGAACTGCCTACAAGCACCTGCTCAGCATACCCTGAAACATCTCACTGTGAAGCCTGATTACATCATACCATTTGAGGGCATCGGTTAAACTGGGCTACATGATGGGACTTATGGCTATCGTGTCTGCTTTTAAGATATACTGGGACTGCCATCAGGATCTACCACTACTGTTAAAGGACCACTATAGGCACCCAGACCACTTCAGCTCAATTAAGTGGTCTGAGTGCCAGGTCCCAGCGGGAGGGAGGCCCTGAGAGTGGGGAGGACCTAATGACCCTATAGTGCCAGGAAAACGAGTTTGATTTCCTGGCACTATAGTGCTCCTTTAAGGGCCTCATTTGGAGGATAATCTATACTACTCTGTAGTTAAGCCGATTCTACTTTTGCCTTTTTTTAGTCTAACTAATTGCACAGTTACCGCTTTTTCTTATCCTCCCAAAGCCACTGTCCACATCATAACTACAGTTTGCCTATCCTGTGCCCCCTCACTCAAGTACCTCCAGGTTTAGCATCTTGAACCTAGGAACCAATATACTTGGTGGCTTTCTACTCATGCTTTCCCCCATGCAATCAGAATGTTAAGTAGAATTATAATTTGTCCTTTTCTTTCTGTTTTAACCCACGCCTGTTCTCTATATAATTTAAAATAGTGCAATTCTCTCACATACCATGCCTATGTATCAACCTGTCTGCTATTGAAAGCTTGTCAATACTGTCCTGGCCTCAGAAGCATGTCTGTAAACTCCTGGACTTCAAAAAAATTATTTTATATTTAAACAGATTTGAACGTGGAAATAAAGTATAGCATGAATATGAGACTAAATTATATTCATCTATATCAACTGTAAGATTTGCTAATGCCAAGAGAGTTTTTTTAAGCTAAAAATCAGATGCCTAGTATAATGTAATAAATGTAAATTTCAAGCAACCTAAATCACTATAGCTGAGGAATACACACATCATGTGTCAGTGATTGCCCTCTATTCCAATGGCAGGAACAAAGTCAAATAAGGTAATTAGATGTTAGGATTCAGTGGAGTTTATTAATATGTCTCAAGTGGCATAGAGAGCAAGAGAACAAAAGATCAAACGTTTTTGTTGGCTGAAAGTCAGATTGGAAACGTTTAAAAAAAATATTGGTTCATCTAATAAGTTCTTGTATAAGTTAACACACATGTGCTTGTAACTTTTAAAAGTACCATAAAGAATAACATGTTTCTTTATTGATACGCATAAAAGTACTGTCATTTTTTGTTAAGCATTTACAAAAATGTATAGAATTTAAGACTGAACCCTGGGACTTAACATCAAAGAAATCTTTGTAGTGGTTAAAGGGTGTCCCATCCCCCTTTGTATTAGTCAAACCATTTTAAAACACTTACCTGGGAGTCCACCGCTACTGCCAATAGAAAGCCTGAAGCTCTGTCTGAGCTCAACCTTGCATTGAAGGCCATGACTCAGGAGAACTAATACAATATTCAGCTTAGGAGCTGTCACTCTGTTATCAGTAATGGAGACGGGGAGCAGCACCTGTCAGACTCCAGATAAGAATTCAAACAGTTACTATTGTAGTCCACATTTCTGAAAAACTGAATTCTGACCATGATAGAACGGTGTCAGAACACAGAGTGCATCGCAGTTTGCTTTGTATGGGACAGTATTACTGCATCACCTATGATGACACCTGTCCACCGCTGAAAGTGCCTTCAGTGGGGATCAGGACTGAACCGTGGAGCTATGGAAGGAGGTTGCCTGGTCTAATGAACCATGCTTTCTTTTAGATCAGATGGATGACCAGGTGTCTATATATCGAACTAAAAACACAAAAAAAACCAATATGTGAGCGCTATAAAATCCAATACAGATAATATGGCAGCGTTAGAAATACAATGCACAAGAAATGTGTAAAGAAAGATAATATTTACCAAAAAAACGCGCTAAATTAATCTGTAAACATAAAAGACAAATAATAGTGCAGACCATCTGATAATGGTAATGTACGTAATAAAATTCTTAGGGAAAAAAACTCACATGTCCCAGAGCCCTATCACCCCTGGCTCTGGGTTTGAAAGGCTCTTTGGGAGAGGGGATATCCCCACACTGCAGGGTATTCCAGAAGATGTATCCACTGGTGATTCTGTTATGCTGTGTGTAAAAAGAAGGGCAGGACCTCCAATTGAATAGTATCACAAGTTGATTTATTGCATAAAAAAGTTAAAACCCTTACTTGGGATGTGGTGGGTATTGGCTCGCAGAGTCACCCACATAAACGCATGAAACAAATAATTCAAAACGCTTCCTGATCGCAGTCCGGTCACGTGATTGCTCCCGGGTCCGCCCTCCAATGACGTTCGTGTGACGCGTTTCGCCCGCCTCCACAGGCTTCATCCGACGACGTCAGGGAGTTCTAGTCATCCTTTTAAGTCCATAGTGCCACCCCCTTCTCACTTCATTGGCCAGGGGGGCGTGGTTTCGCACGATCTTTGTTCAGCAAGCAATCAATTGCACATATGTGGACTTCATTAAACTAAGATAAACTTAACCCCTTGTAACAACCAAACGGAATTAATTACATAAACACACAGTTAAAAACAGAATCTACACAGTGCTATTAGTTAAGGCTAATGGTATAGATAACCCTAGCCCTTACTTCGAATATATACATATAACATATCTAAAACTATCCAATATGGTAATTCCATAGATACCAACTGTATCTATGTCCTTACATGTCCATGCAATATGCACTATGTCGGAAAAACTACTCGGCAAGTGCATATTCGCATTGAAGAGCATGTACGAAATATAAAAAGAGGTTTTAAAGAACACCCCCTGTCTTCTCACTTTGTTCAGAAGCATCAGGGAGATGTCACTAAACTACAATTTATTGGGATGGAAAGAGTTAGTAGAAATTGGAGGGGTGAGAATCTAGATAATAAACTGGCAAAACAAGAAATGAGGTGGGTGTTTAAATTAAAATCGTTGTCCCCTAGAGGTTTAAATGGAGATTTTGAAGTTTGTCATTTTTTATGAATAATTTTTCTATTCTTCTCTTTCTTTAACTCTCCCTTTTGAGCAGGTACCCTGAATATAGGGATAAAAGTTTACAAATGCTTACAAAAGAACTGTAAAAAACTTTCACTACTTATTTTGAATATAGGGTTAAAAATATATAAATGTCTATGAAACGACTAAAAACCTGTATTGTCTGCTTTAGTATTAATGCAAATGTAAATTGAGGATTGATTAACCTTATGCAATGCTCACTGTGTATATTTATGGGTTTCTGAAGCATAAGGATACAGCATAATTGAATAATGAAATGTTTCTTTAAAAGTTCTTCTGGAATTACCATATTGGATAGTTTTAGATATGTTATATGTATATATTCGAAGTAAGGGCTAGGGTTATCTATACCATTAGCCTTAACTAATAGCACTGTGTAGATTCTGTTTTTAACTGTGTGTTTATGTAATTAATTCCATTTGGTTGTTACAAGGGGTTAAGTTTATCTTAGTTTAATGAAGTCCACATATGTGCAATTGATTGCTTGCTGAACAAAGATCGTGCGAAACCACGCCCCCCGGCCAATGAAGTGAGAAGGGGGTGGCACTATGGACTTAAAAGGATGACTAGAACTCCCTGACGTCGTCGGATGAAGCCTGTGGAGGCGGGCGAAACGCGTCACACGAACGTCATTGGAGGGCGGACCCGGGAGCGATCACGTGACCGGACTGCGATCAGGAAGCGTTTTGAATTATTTGTTTCATGCGTTTATGTGGGTGACTCTGCGAGCCAATACCCACCACATCCCAAGTAAGGGTTTTAACTTTTTTATGCAATAAATCAACTTGTGATACTATTCAATTGGAGGTCCTGCCCTTCTTTTTACACACAGCATAACAGAATCACCAGTGGATACATCTTCTGGAATACCCTGCAGTGTGGGGATATCCCCTCTCCCAAAGAGCCTTTTAAACCCAGAGCCAGGGGTGATAGGGCTCTGGGACATGTGAGTTTTTTTTCCCTAAGAATTTTATTACGTACATTACCATTATCAGATGGTCTGCACTATTATTTGTCTTTTATGTTTACAGATTAATTTAGCGCGTTTTTTTGGTAAGGTGTCTATATATCGTTTAGAAGAGATGGCAGCAGGATGCGCTATGGGAAGAAGGCAGGCCAGCAGAGGCAGTGTTATGCTCTGGCCAATGTTCTGCTGGGAAACCTTGGGTCCTGGCATTAATGTGGATGTTACTTAGACACTTACCACCTACCTTTAGATTGTTGCAGACCACATCCACCCCTTCATGGCAATGATGTTCCCTGATGGCAGTGGCCTATTTCAGCAGGATAATGCATACTGCTACACTGCAAAAACTGCTAAAGTTCTCTGTGCCCCTAGCACAAAAGTGCAAATATATAAAAGCTGAATTGAAACATAGAATGTGACGGCAGATAAGAACCGTTCGGCCCATTTAGTCTGCCCAATTATTAAATACTTTTATTAGTCACTGGCCTTATCTTATAGTTAGGATGGTCTTATGCCTATCCCACACATGCTTAAACTCCTTTACTGTGTTAATTGGTCATGGTGGTTGGAGTAACCCTTTAAGTATGTAGTCATATATATTGGATGCAAACAATTCCTATTGATTCTAGCCCCGGTTATAGGTCTGGAGTTTCCAGAACTGGAACTAGAGGAAGAGAATAACAATGTACAGTACACCTCTCAGGAGTGAAACACAGCCCTGCTGAATAGCCTGTACACCAGCAGCTGAAGAAATTCAAGTTCCACTTTCCTCACAGCTGTCACCCTCACACATCATCAAGACTAAACATGCACAAATGGAAGGCACTTTACAGCATGACATTTAAAAAAGCGATGGCATTATTAGACATGGTTGTCAGGGACCGTACCTGAGATAGGAGTCTGTAGCACAGATATGTTTGCTCACCCTCGCAGATAGACACAGTTCAAGGTGACCAGGTAAGAAGCCACCTGGACTGTGAATCTGTGCACAGGGGCTGTGCAGGAGAGGCAATTCCAAAGCAGTACCAACAAGGACACAAACAGCAGGATAGTCGAGGGGTAGCCAAAGTCACAGGATGCCAGGATAAACAAAGAGTAGCCAGTCAAAGGATGCCAGAGGTCAAGATAAACAAGGTCAGAAACCGAAGTCAATATGGAGTACAAGTTTAGGAGACTTGAAAACAGGAACTGAACACATAAACCAGGATCAAAGACTTGATCATGTTCTCAGGGAGGGGCAGTTTATATACCCAGCAGATGAATGATCAGTCTTAGGTGAAGCACAGCAATGACTATAGAGTAAGTCCAGCCCCTAGTGCTACAGAGATAGCCAGGAATAATAAGGCTAGAACAGCTCAAAAGAAATGGAACTGCTGTGTCTCAAAAGCAAAGGACCCAGGTTCAAATTCCCTGTTTGGCACTTGTGGGGCAACCACATCTGGATGATACAGGGTTTGCCCTGACAATGGTAGGGACTGAGCTCTTTCCTGTTGGCAATGCTGTTACTGAGGATATGGATTCTATCAAAGCATCATTAGATTTCAGTGACCGTAATGTGCAGCATTTAACGCATGCAAAGCAGGAAGAGAGTACATTATTCAGCACAAGGATGGTAATAAGTGTATTGGTGACCTTTTTCCAAATGAAATTGGATGCATTGACATTAAGACATGGTTACCTTGAGAGAAGTATCCAGTCAAATAAGCAGGTTCCTTCGTGAAATAAATCTTGCATTTATCCGTAACTCATTAAAAAGAAAATAAGCAATAATACTAAATCTTGGTGATCGTTAATGTGAACTACTTTGTTTTCTTCTTTTGTTTTTAACAAAAAAAAAAACAGGAAGCCAATCACAGCACAGGCATGTTAAAACAGTTCTCTACAACTATAAGTTATATTGATATAATGTAGACTATAAGTTGCAAAACTCTGAAACATGTTCGCCGTTTTTCCCACAATTCAGTTTGACTATTCAACAATGTACCATAGTTCTTGTCATCGATATATAACAATTTGCAGGTCAAACAGCCCACCTTCCACTTTAAAATGGGGCAGCAATAGCCTCCTCTAAGTAACATTCTAACAGGGTTATTCAAACAAGTGAGAAATGTCTGGAATTCAAAGTGGAATGTAAGTGGATTTTAAATTTAAGGTCAAAATAGCTGAACAGGAATAATTCTCCCAGTACGCTATACTTCCAGATCAGCTACCCAGGCCTTATATTTGAAATTCAATGTGAATTGCAAATTGCCCAAGTCATCTATGTTTGTAGCTCAGCTGTTTTGGACTAAAATTCAATTCCCAGTTAATTTCTGACAATGCAGTTTACCAAATAATTACCTTCTAGTGTTTATTAAATGCCATGTTAGCTGGTATGCATTTGTGTTTTAATATTTACATATACAGCTGAGTTTAAAGGGATCCTATAGCGCCAGGAAAACAAAACCGTTTTCCTGGCGCTATTGGTCCCTCCAGTGCCCCCCTACTTCACGCCCCTCCTTAATACCCTTTCAGTCACTGACCTGAATCCAACTCTGATGTCACTCGGTGCTGGTCAGGCTACGCCCATACTCCACCACCGATGTCAGCCGGCTGGGGGGACCTAATGTTTTTCTATGGGAAAGAATCTGACGCTGGAGGTCCTTATGCACAGCGTGAGGACGTCCAGTGTCAGATAATGGACCAAAGATCCGTTTCGATTCAGGAAGCCCTCTCTGGAACTGCAATGCTTAATATTGCAGCACTAGGTGCAATTAGCTGAAGTAGTCTGGGTGCCTGCAGTGTGCCTTTACAAACATTTCTTTTCTACTTAATTTCTTTGCTATTAAAGTTACTTTTATTATTCATTGTAGATTTAGAATTGGTTTGTTTTACTTTGAAAAAAAAAATCTAATATTGTTATACTGGTAATAAAACAGATTATTCAGAATTTAGTTTTAACAGCCTAAAACAATCTCATAGATATTTTAGTTCCATGATAAAACTGTTCTAATTTTCTAGCTTTGTACAATTTTGGAAATTAATCACAGGCTGTCTATTTTAGTTACCAACAGAGCTTTCAGCAAAATGCTGCATCTCGGGCAAAATCCTATTGGAATTTATTCACTAAACACAAAACTGTAGTGAATGAAAAATAAAATTGTAAAATGTGTCTATAGTGGAGTTTGTGTTTCTTTTTAAAATAAGCACATTAGAAGTCACCACTTTTTGCCTACATTTTAGAATTCAGTTTTAGTGATAAATCCCATTGTGTTTACAAATCCTTGGGGATAAGGATTACCTGAATCCATAGCTGCATATGTACAGTTGCAGTTAATGGATGTCCTAGACTGCAGGGGTTCCCAACCCAGCCCTCAAGTGTCTAAGGTGCTTTTTTTTTTTTTTTCTAAAAACACCTTAGACATAACTGAGTAATCCCTAAATCCTGGACTGTTCGGGGGTACTTGAGTATTGGATTGGGAACCAATGTCCTAGAGAATGAAGAAGAAACATTATCGTACAATGTTATTTTTTTCAACCAATATTTTTATCAAATTTTGACTGGATTTTAACCCCAGCAGAAATTCTAGCAGTCGAGCTGAACCAAATCAATGAGTCAGCTTCTTGAGAAAAACCATCTGATAAATGTGCCACGGAAGCATTTTTTAATTATTTACCCCATTAATGATTAAAAATTAAATAAAACTATGGGGTTCAGTATGACCCACGTATTAATAAATCCAGGGGGAACCCCCAAATTTTCCCTATGTTCCCCATGCCACAAGTGAGGGCATGTCCCCTAAACAGTAAGCTGCCATTGGCTGCTCGCTGTCATAAAATCACAAATAAAATGTAGGGAGACCGGCACAGGCCTTTCCCCATTGCCCCTTGTGTATTATGTGGTCAGATTACTATCTAACCTTTGTGCCACCTTATACTGGCCACTAATCAGAGCTCTCTGAGAGGAAAGCCTCACTTTCTTACCTTCCTGCCAAAATACTCTGATGGGTCAGCTTACAAGCCAACCAATCAGAGTGTAATGACTGAGATTCCACAGTGTGGGAATGCAGTAATAAAGCTTTCCCTGCCGTGCAAGCTCAGTCAAAAAGGGGAGATAATGACCCCGTAAACTATATGACTGTGTGGGACGGTGCCTCCAACAGGCATCAGTTAAATATTCCTTTGTTATACAAGACCTAGTGTTGCTGGAAACATCCGCCGCACCTCCTCGTAGTGTTGAGAACTACATAAGTAGCAACTGGGGAAACCATTGTGCTAGGTATAGGGGTATGGGTGCACATTGTCTAGCAATATAATTCAGTAGTCTTACGTATAGGGATACATTGTACAATTCCTAGTCAATGCAGTGTCTGTGGGTCGAAGACCCTAATTTGATGGTTCTAAGGGGTAAATCATATTAAAGGATGGTTGGGTGTCAGGAGATAGACACGTGTGGGACACAAGTATTTTTTTTTTATTTTATAGGTATGTTTTAGAGCTCTGGTCTATGTTCTGTCCATGGCTGCCAGATCTCTTCAAATTTGCATCTTTGTTTAAGAGTTAACACACTCATGGTTTCTAAATTATAATTAAGATTGAGTCTCTCTACCAAATTCTGGAGGGACGGGGTTACTGTTTGTTTCCAGTGCAGGTCTATTAGATGGCATGCTGCCAAGGAAACATAACTTCTCAAAGCATTGTGGTGGTACGCACTCCATTCCTCTGGTATGAGCAGTAGGTATCTGAGTGGTTCCAGGGCAAACTTTAGAACTGACAATTTGGACAACAATCTGTCTACCTCCTTTCACAATGGTCGCACATTTTTGTATGACCACCATATGTAAAGCATATCCCACTCTTCGACTCCACATCTCCAGCAGACAGAGTGATTGCCGGAATATATTTTATGGAGTCGGGAGGGTCTGAGGTACCACTTATATACCAGTTTTCGGTGTGCCTCTACATGATTATTACAGGGAGTGCAGAATTATTAGGCAAGTTGTATTTTTGAGGATTAATTTTATTATTGAACAACAACCATGTTCTCAATGAACCCAAAAAACTCATTAATATCAAAGCTGAATATTTTTGGAAGTAGTTTTTAGTTTGTTTTTAGTTATAGCTATGTTAGGGGGATATCTGTGTGTGCAGGTGACTATTACTGTGCATAATTATTAGGCAACTTAACAAAAAACAAATATATACCCATTTCAATTATTTATTATTACCAGTGAAACCAATATAACATCTCAACAGTCACAAATATACATTTCTGACATTCAAAAACAAAACAAAAACAAATCAGTGACCAATATAGCCACCTTTCTTTGCAAGGACACTCAAAAGCCTGCCATCCATGGATTCTGTCAGTGTTTTGATCTGTTCACCATCAACATTGCGTGCAGCAGCAACCACAGCCTCCCAGACACTGTTCAGAGAGGTGTACTGTTTTCCCTCCTTGTAAATCTCACATTTGATGATGGACCACAGGTTCTCAATGGGGTTCAGATCAGGTGAACAAGGAGGCCATGTCATTAGATTTTCTTCTTTTATACCCTTTCTTGCCAGCCACGCTGTGGAGTACTTGGACGCGTGTGATGGAGCATTGTCCTGCATGAAAATCATGTTTTTCTTGAAGGATGCAGACTTCTTCCTGTACCACTGCTTGAAGAAGGTGTCTTCCAGGAACTGGCAGTAGGACTGGGAGTTGAGCTTGACTCCATCCTCAACCCGAAAAGGCCCCACAAGCTCATCTTTGATGATACCAGCCCAAACCAGTACTCCACCTCCACCTTGCTGGCGTCTGAGTCGGACTGGAGCTCTCTGCCCTTTACCAATCCAGCCACGGGCCCATCCATCTGGCCCATCAAGACTCACTCTCATTTCATCAGTCCATAAAACCTTAGAAAAATCAGTCTTGAGATATTTCTTGGCCCAGTCTTGACGTTTCAGCTTGTGTGTCTTGTTCAGTGGTGGTCGTCTTTCAGCCTTTCTTACCTTGGCCATGTCTCTGAGTATTGCACACCTTGTGCTTTTGGGCACTCCAGTGATGTTGCAGCTCTGAAATATGGCCAAACTGGTGGCAAGTGGCATCGTGGCAGCTGCACGCTTGACTTTTCTCAGTTCATGGGCAGTTATTTTGCGCCTTGGTTTTTCCACACGCTTCTTGCAACCCTGTTGACTATTTTGAATGAAACGCTTGATTGTTCGATGATCACGCTTCAGAAGCTTTGCAATTTTAAGAGTGCTGCATCCCTCTGCAAGATATCTCACTATTTTTGACTTTTCTGAGCCTGTCAAGTCCTTCTTTTGACCCATTTTGCCAAAGGAAAGGAAGTTGCCTAATAATTATGCACACCTGATATAGGGTGTTGATGTCATTAGACCACACCCCTTCTCATTACAGAGATGCACATCACCTAATATGCTTAATTGGTAGTAGGCTTTTGAGCCTATACAGCTTGGAGTAAGACAACATGCATAAAGAGGATGATGTGGTCAAAATACTCATTTGCCTAATAATTCTGCACTCCCTGTATATGTAGTTACTCTGTTGTTTGGGTTTATTGACCTCATCCATTCCTCCTTCGAGAGGTGAATGCCACAGTCATTCTCCTATTTTCTTTGGAATGATAATTCTCTGGGAGGTAATGTACTTTCTATAGTTTTGTAACTCAGAGAGAGTGTTTTTGGTGTCAGTGGATGTTTCCAGCATTTTCCAACGAACCGGGAAAGGTAAAGCGGCATGACCCCAGTTGAGTTTGTGATGGTAACTAAATGGGAGTGTACCAAGCTTTTAAGTTGTAAATACATGAAGATATAATTTGAAGGGTGGGTAAACATTAGTTGGAGGTTCGGGAAGGCATTCAAGGCTCTGTTTGTAAGTAGTTGGGAGATATAGGTTATTCCCGCATCCTTCCATCTCGGTAGTGTTAGCCATGGCGACAATCTTAGGGACATCAGGGGGGCAGCCGGGAGGAAATATTTCCCAAGTTTGTACTTTCTAAGCATATCGTTCCATACCTGAACAATTTATTTTGTGGCAGGGAAGAAGTTTGGCATCGGAGGAACTCAATATAGCCGGTGTCCAAAGTTTTTCAATTAAGGATAAGCCTTTTGTGCGTTTGGCCTTCATGTCTACCCTACCCAGTGTGCCTCGTCTTGCATGACTGGTCACTACCGATTGTACTCTAGCTGCTCTGTAGTACAAAAGTATATTATGCACCCCCATACCTCCATTAGATGTAGGTCTCTGGAGCAAGGCGAGGGGAAGCCCAGCTTTCTTTTGTGCCCACATGAATTGTGTGAGTAGACGTTGTAACACCTTGCAATATGAGGGGGGTAGATGGATGGGAAGCATTCTGAAAACATACAGTACATGTAGTAATATCATAATTTTAATCATGTTTATCCGGCCTGCCCAAGAAAGTGGTACATGTATCCATCCATTAAGTTCTGTTTCGCATTTTTGTAGAAGCGGGGTATGATTGTGTTTATTCAAGGTAGATGTTGATCTGGTGAGGTTGATCCCTAGATAGGTTATATAGTTAGTTCGCCATTCAAAGTTGAATGTCGATTTGAGATGTGTAAGGTCTATGGAGCACAGGTTAATTGGTAGGGCTTGTGTTTTGGAGTGATTGAGTTTGTAATAAGACAGCGCTCCATATGAGGAAAGAGTGGAGAGGGCTATCTGCATGTCATCTGCAAAAAGTGAGATCTTGTAGTCGGTGTCATTGATAGAGATACCTTTTATGTCTGGGTGGGCACGTATAGTTTGCGCCTTAGTTCTTAGCCCACCTTAGTTCTTCCAAGGCTCGGAAATGTTCCAGCTTCGCCAACCAGGTTGCTAGGGAAGGGGGCTGTGTGCTCTTCCACGCTCCGTCCACTACTGCCTTGGCTGCTGTGAGGAGGAAGTAAATCAGTGAGTATTTGTATTTTTTCATTGATATATCTGTGAGGTGTAGCAGCACAGTTTTAGGCATACATGCAAGTTTGTAGCCAGTGATAGTTTGAATCGTTGTTACTACATGTTTCCAGAATGTATGTATCAGTGGACATAACCATCAGTGGACATAACCACAGTGTTCCAATGTACCCCTTTCCTGTCTGCATCTCCAACATGTGGGTGCGATAGAGCGCCTAAACTTGTGGAGCTTAGCAGGTGTATTATACCATCTGGAGATTAGTTTGTAGTTAGCTTCCTGTAGGGCAGCGTTTCCCAATTGGTGTTACTCGAAACCCCAAAACACAAATGGGGTTCTGTTAAGATATTTTAGGAAACAAAATGGCCGCCGCAATAATTGAGGCATGCGGCGATGGAGCTGAGCAGGGGAGAGTGCTCCCTCGCCACCCGCCTGAGGGAATCCACTCTGTAGTCTGTTTCCTCTAAGAGCCCCTGAATACGTCACCTTACTGTACATATTGAGAAACTTCCCTTCCCCTTGTAAATTGAGCGTGAGATCTCGGATTCCTGCTCCAAAGAATGGGTTGTGAGTTATTGGGTATTTTGGCGATAGGCCTGGTGATATAACTGGCAGTTAGGATATTTCTTTTCACACTTTCATAGTCGCTGTTATAGTCGGGTGGTTGGGTATTACTAGAGTGGGTGAAGATTGCATAAGCCATGGCAGAGCTTGTAATGGTATAGCAGTATGTGCCTGTTCTATTGGCAGCCATTGTTTGGAGGGAGTCGGAGTATTCCAATTTACGATCCTATTCGTGTTCGTGGCATAAAAGTAAAGTAATATGTCTGGTAGCCCAATGCCCCCCATATGTTTTGGCTTGATCAGAATTTGATGAGCTATACGTGGTTGTTTATCAGCCCAATTAAACAATGTGAAAATCGATTAAGGAGGTTAGGGAGGTACAGGAGTCTGGGGAGAGCATTCATATTTATAATATTTACCCTGCCTAACCATCGAAAATGTAGTTTGTTCCAGCTCATTAGTTCTTTTTTAATGGCCTCTAGGAAGGGTGGAAAATTAACTTGGTAATGGTGAGTTAGGACTGGTGTGAGTTTGACTCCCAGGTATTGTATGTGCTTGTCAGCCCATAAAAATGGGAATTCAGATTGTATGATTTGTCCCTCATTGATACCGATAGATTTAAGATTTCGCTTTTCGCCATATTCACTTTAAAATCGGAAAGTGTACTATATGTGTCTAGTTCCACAATAAGTGGGGCGGGAGAGGTCGTAGGATTTGTTATGGTGATTAATATGTCATCGGCAAAGGCCGAGACCTTGAGCTCCCAATTTCCAATTCGTATTCCTCTTACTGCGTTATTGTTCTTTACTGCCTGCAAGAGGGGGTCTAGGATTAGTTTGAAAAGTACGGGATTTAGGGGGCACCCCTGACTTGTGCCATTCAAAATTTTGAAGGGATTTAAGTGTTGCCCATTAATTTTCAATTTGGCGGTTGGTCTTGAATAGATGAATTGGATCCAATTCACCCATGTAGGGCCGAATCTTAAGTGCTCTAATGTCATCTCAAGGAAGGACCAGTCCACCCGGTCAAAAGCCTTTTCCGCACCGTGTCGTCTGTGCCCTAGAGGCGTCTAATTACAAATTAAAGTCTCCTCCAATGATTAGTTCACCTACCACATTTGCTTGGATTTTATGCAGTAGGCGCCTAAAGGAGACACATTGCCTACAGTTCGGCAAGTATACATTAGCTATAGTGATTGGAGTTGATCCTATCTGTCCCATTAAGATGATAAAGTGGCCTGAGTCATCTGTGATGTGTTGTGTGTATGTAAATGGAACATGGAAACCAACCAGTATCACTACCCCTCTGGATTTACTATGAGCAAAATTGTTATAGTATGCATGTGGGTATTTTCGGGAGGAAAGGTTGGGACTGTTTTTGGCTCTGAAGTGGGTTTCTTGTACTTAAGCTATGTCAGCCTTCAGTCGCACAAGTTCCTTTAAAACCATACATCTTTTTTCAGGGGAGTTCATACCCCTGGACATTATAAGAGACTATTTGTAGGGTGTCCATCATACAATATCAGTGTATTCTGTTGACAGCACAAGCTCCAGTTTATTGTTTCAATGTAACAGCCACAGAGGATTGACCTTATTTACCTAGGATCGAAGTTGAGTTTTTAAAAGCAAAGTAATAAAAACAAGGTAACTCAGGGTTAAAGGGGGAATAACTTGGAGTAACAATTAGGCCTATAGGTGACCTATATGTAGGTAATCTAATTTCACCTAGTGAAAGAAAAGAAATAGGAGGCAGTACAGATCCCTGGTGAAACCCAGCTACACTGGGTTGATCGGAACACAGGCTAATGTAGCCTTTGCAGTACTGTACTGCTCAGAGTTAGAGAATCAAGAGAACTTCCTTTAATTTACTTTAATGGGAGGGTGGGCTGTAAATAACGCACATTATTCTAATAGTGTGGATGATTTCTTTGGGCAGGAAGTTTGCTCCCGAATCCAGCAATCTTGTGCTAATATGGTTGTGGCATTTATAGGTCGAAGTTGTGGGATCTCCATACTAACACCAGTTAGTATCGGGATGAGGTGGAGGGAAACATGGGATTTAGCCATTTAAGATTTTTTATTTTATTTTTTGTATTTTTCAATATTCAATATAGTAATGTACTTTGTCCAGCTATGTATTATAATATGTCTGGAGGAACAGACTTTATGTGCAGTATATACGACCTGTCCCTTAGACTCAGGTGGTCTGTGAGTTTTGTCGGTGCCGTGAAGCTGGAACGCCATTTTTCTATAGAGGTTGCTGCCGTTTCCTGGGGCTCGACGACATCCATCTGGACCATTGCAGCAGTGATGGGGGTTGGTGATTCCTGGGTCTGGGACTGTACCAGTCAGGTATCTCAAGCGCCGGCATCCAATGATTTGGCAAGGTCTTGTGCTTCGGCTGGTGTAGTTATGGTATGTTGTTTTCCTCCATGTGAGATGAATAGGACAAAGGGGTTTCCCCAGTGGTACTTGATGTGCCGGTCTTGGAGGTGGGATGTCAGTGGACGCAGGGCTTGTCTCCCCCGTAGGGTTGTCCAGGACAAGTCCTGGAAGATTTGAATTGAGGCATTTTCCCCTCTGGGCAGGGTCATGGTGCGTGACAGTTTGAGGATTTCTTATTTTAGTGAGTAGTAGTGAATCCTGCAGATCACATCCCTAGGTGCCTCTGACGGGATGACTTTGGGCCTTAGGGCTCGGTGTGCCCTGTTGAAGAGTATCTGGGTGTCTTCCAGCCATTGTAAGATTTGGTTAAATAACTTTTGTTGTGAGTGCTGTATGTCTTCGAGACATTCACTGGTTTCCAGTAGCCACCTGATGCGCAGATTGTTTCTTTTGCCTCTATTATCTATGTCATCCATCTGTTGGACCATATATTCATATTTAGTCTCTATGTCCATTTGTCTGTCTTCCAGTTGGAGGAGATGGTGGTAAATGGTATCTCTCTCCTCTTCCAGGTCACCCACGCCGTGCCGGATATGGCGCACATCCGAGCCAGCATGGAGGCTATATCCGCTTTAAAGGGCAGATTTAGTAAGATCTCCCTGATATCAGGACTTCTGGATGGAAAGCCACAAGGCAAAGATGGCATCTGAGAGTCTTCCTCTGTGTCCAGAGAGCGCAATTTGGATTTCTCCCTAAAGTACTTATCCAGCTTTTAGATTTCCTATTCGGAGTCTGGTCCACAGGCTCCTGGGTAGCTGTTGAATTTTTTTGTTCCCCATTATAGCTTATGGTGCAGAAAAGGCTGTTATATCATCTTGGAGTCTGGGAGCTCACTCACAGTTCGTCCGTTCACATTGCTCGATAGGCCAAACCCTTCCGGACACTTGTTTTTTTACTATAATAGTCACCATCTACTGGCTCCCATTTTTTTATTTAAAGGGGATACGAGGAGGAACAGCATGCTAAGAGGAGGCATAAGAGAGGTAATAAACCTCACTCACACTAATGTGGACTTCATATAGACCCCCAGGGGCTTTTTTGGTTCTTGCCCCCTGGCTGATAGGGCTGTCAGTGGGCAAATAGTGAAAAAAAGAAATCATCAACAACTTTTAGCAGTCAAAATTGTAAAGGTTTTTTTTTTGTTAAGGATTATGTATAAATGGAATTCAATCATCAAATGCAATATTCCATGTTAAACACAGAGATGATATTAAAGTCAATAATTATCTATGTATAAATGGAATTCAATCAACAAATGCAATATTCCTTGTTAAACACAGAGATGATATTAAAGTCAATAATTATCTATTTCCATTGAGTATTTAATGGCAAAAAGTATAATCAATCTGAACCATTAAATGGCTTATCAGGAGTTGAAGATTTGCCAATAAAATGTATTGTCTCTAATTAAGGTCTTAATTTGAACTTTTTAAATAAGGTGTTCGAATTGTGTAATATTTTTTGATTAAATCATTCAAAAAAGATATCCAAAAATATTAAATTAAGTCTAAATCAGGTCCAATATTCAGCGCCGGCGCAAACATATGGCGACAAAGATCGCCACCTTAGAGTGCAACCATCCAGGATGCAAGTCCAGGTAACCGGCAGGAGGGGAGAACATCACAGTGTAGTGTGGCAATGAGCACCACAATAGAGGATGTTCTGTATCCATTACCAGGTCTGACTGGAAGCTGCTTCCTGTCAGACCAGGTAAAGGATATATAAGATCCTCTACTACAGACCACGATGGCCACGTTATAAAGGGAAAGTAGGGAGGTATACAAGGAAGAGAGAGGGTGAAAGAGACCAGAAAGGGGGGGGGTAAAGAGACACACAGAGGGTCTGAGCAAGGGAAGAAAAAGACACACACAGTGGCTGGCTGGAGGGAGACAGAGACACACAAAGGGGCTGGGGAAGAAGAAAAAGAGACACACTTAGGGGCTGGGTGCAGAAACAATGTGCTGGGGGAAAGAGACACACAAAAGTGGTTGGGTGTAAGCAGGGCTGCCATCAGAAATTTTGGGGCCCCTGACAAAGCACAAGGTCTGGGCCCCCCCCCTCCCTCCCAGGCACGCCCACGCCCACGCCCACACCCTACTTAGTACACTGACAGTGATGCAGGACTGAATGTGGTGTGTATAGTGGAAGTGAATTAGGATGTGTGTAATGGATGTAGTGTTTGTGTGTATTAGATACTGTTTGTGCAGTCAATAAAGAGTGTGTGTTTGTGTAGCGGGTGCAGTGTGTATAGTGAACGCAGAGTGTGTTTGAGTAGTGGATGTAGTGTGTGTACAGTGATGTAGTGTGTGTTTGTGTAGTGGATGTAGTGTTTGTATGTACTAGATGAAATGTGTTTAGTGGATGCAGTGTCTGTAGTGTGTGTATTAGACGCAGTGTCTGTGTATAGTGAATGCAGAGTGTTTCAATTTGTGGTGGATGTAGTGTGTGTACTGTGAATACAGGATGTTTGTGTAGTGGATGCTGTGTGTACAGTTAATGCAGAGTGTATGTTAGTGTAGTCAATGCAGAGTGTGTGTCAGTATAGTGAATCCAGAGTGTGTGCATAGTTTAGTGAATGCAGAGTGTGTGTTAGTGTGTAATGAATGCCGAGTGTGTGTTAGTGTGTAGTGAATGCAGTGTGTGTTGTGTTAGTGTATGTAGTGTGTGTGTTGTATTAGTGAATGCAGAGTGTGTGTTAGTGCGTAGTGAATGCAGTGTGTGTTGTGTTAGTGTATGCAGTGTGTGTGTGTTGTGTCAGTGTATGCAGTGTGTGTGTTGTGTTAGTGTATGCAGAGTGTGTGTTGTATTAGTGTATGCAGTGTGTGTGTGTTGTGTTAGTGTATGCAGAGTGTGTGTTGTGTTAGTGTATGCAGTGTGTGTTGTGTTAGTGTATACAGAGTGTGTGTTGTATTAGTGTATATTAAATTAATTAAATGTTTCTCCCACCTCCCTGCTTACCTGTGTCCAGGGAGGGGGGAGATTCCATGATCACTGGTGGTCCGGTGGCATGGGGGGCCCCCGGCTCCCTGTTACTGCAGAGGGGGCCCAGGCAGCACACAGCTTCTACTCTTCTCTTCTCCTGTCTTCTAATAACTCTTGCGAGACCCGTGGAGCATTGCCATGATAACCGGGTCTCGTGAGAGTTATTAGAAGAGAGTAGAAGCTGTGTGCTGGGCCCCCTCTGCGGTAACAGGGAGCCGGGGGCCCGCAGCTGCACACATAGATAGCGATATTCGCTATCTATGTGTGCAGAGAAAGAAAGTGGGGCCCGGGACGGTCAGAGCAGTCCTGGCCCCCCAGGACCGCCGGGCCCATGACAACCATCATGGTTGTCACCCCCTGATGGCGGCCCTTGGTGTAAGTGACACACAAAAGGGGCTTAGGGGAGAAAGTGACACAGAAAAGGGGATGGGAAGAATACATTCAGGAGGCTAGGAAGAGTTACACAGAGGGACTGGAAAAGAGAAGAAAAAGTCACACAAAGGGGCTGGGTGAAAGATATACACAAATGGGTTGGGGAAGGGGAGAGAGAGAGACACAAAGGTGCTTGGCTGAGAAAAAGACATGGAAAATGGGCTGGTGTGAAAGAGACAGAGAGGTAGGGAAGAGGAAAGAAATGCACACAGCGTTGCTGGAGAAGAGAATTAAGATACATACAAAAGACCTGGGGGAAAGAGAAACACAGAAAGGTGGGAGAAGAGGAGCGAGAGAGACAAAGGGGCTGGGGGATAAAAAAAACACACAAAAAGGCTGGATGGAATGAGACACACAAGGTTACACAGGGGAGAGACACACAGAGATACAAGGGGGAGAGAAACATAGAAGGAACTGGTTGAAAAAAGAAACACACAAAGGGAGTAAGAGACACACAAGGGGGTTATGAGACACACAAATGGGAAAATGGGGGTAAATATATACTAAACAGGGTAAGACATTCAAGAGAGGAGATAAGAAACAAAAAGGAGTAGAAATTAAAAAGGAGCTCGGCGAGACACACATATGAAGATGCATTTTTGGTTGGGGGGTGGGGGGGAACAGCAAAATGTATCTTTGTCTGTGTAGCCAAAAATCCTTGCACCAGCCCTGATAATATTTAAATATCATGCAATTACTACAAGGGATCATTTGTGTTCATGAGTTTGTATTGAGAAATAGATTATTCAAAACACATACCCACATTTTTATTTTTGTTTGTTATTTCATGAATCAGATCAGTATATAAACTAGAACAGTGGCTTCTTCGTAGATAAAATGATAATCAGTTTTGAATACACACAATATGCATGTAGCTTTATTGCTAAAAAGGCACAACATTTGTCAGGAGCACCTGCAATTATCTGAAATTTTTGCTTACATTGAAGGGCATTTTCCAAGACAAAGGTATTTTCCCTTCTGCGTACCTTCTGCTGTTAGGCACAGCCATCTGTTATTCCGTCATGGCTTATAGCAAGGGAAATCCTTCATATCAGGAAATTAAAAAAATCTCCAGACAGCAGGGACGCCCACACAGATGAACAGCAAATTTCTTACTTTTTATTTTTTTAATTTTTGTTTACAGTTCCTCTGGTACTAGGCTGGGGGCATTCTGTGCGATTAGAAACTGCCAGAAAACCGCTGTCAGATGCATTCAGGGAGAAATTCTAAGGAATAAAACTCTGCTTACTTCAGGCTTACTGAGAGAGTAATTGTAGTGAGAATCTGTAAAATAGAGACGTTTTTTTACGCTATTCATCATTCTTCTGTTTTTATGTTCATGGTATGACAAGTTAATCAAACAAAGACAGCATAAACTTATAGAAAAATATCTATTTTGCTACCAGAAATAAAACAAAAAAATCCTGTGATGATAAATTGCATGACATAGGTGTGAAACATTATTTAAGTAATGTCAGGGTAAATTATTATGTAATCAAACAACAACTGTACTTATTCTGCAGCCCGATACTAAAAATGGCAGATATTAAATATAGAGCTGAGCAAGAATCTTAAAAAGCATTCCTATGTGCAAGCATGTGTATATTGGCAGGGTTATAGCAACTTAACAAAAGCAACTGACTTAATGTTGTTTTTAATATACAATTAAACAAACATTTCTC
This sequence comes from Pelobates cultripes, assembly GCA_933207985.1. NCBI lineage: Eukaryota > Metazoa > Chordata > Amphibia > Anura > Pelobatidae > Pelobates > Pelobates cultripes. The sequence continues at coordinate 245,744,266 of OW240916.1, forward strand.
AAGGGCAAACATGCTCAATTACATACTTGTCATTAAAAAGCAGCCATTAAGCAGCATTCCTGTCAACAACTGGCAGATAATTGTGGTTAAAACACATGACAGGGTCTTCGTCTGTCTTAAACTTCCGCATGCTACTCGGGTCCACCACCAGTGGTACTGACCACCACGTAGGATTTGCAATCAACAAATAACACTATGAACTTGTTGGTGTTAAAGGGACACACCGCTCCACAGATACATCTAAAAACTATTTCCAAAGGTTGCAGATCTCCTTTTCACACAAAACCACAAATCCTCTGTCAACAATAACATCCAAGATAGCAATTATAAGAGGATTTTAAGATGGCATTACTCTCCTGTACACATTCATAAGTTGTTCCCAACCTCATGAGACAGGTGTTGGAGATTTCTTCAATCCAAGGGAATATCTGGTGGCTCTGTCCAAGTATACAAAATTACCGGAATCACATCACCACTTTAATAAACACTATTACTGGTGTCTTACTCCCTGTCAACCCTAAACCATTATTATTTTATCTATTCCAACCCCCAATTCCGAAATCTAAAGCCACCCTAAGTTCACATCTGCTCACAGCCGTCCACTTACTAATTCCTATCTTCTGGAAAAAAATCTACAGCTCTCAGTGTAAGAGAATGGATACAAAAGGTAGATTCTACTAGAGCTACGGAGGCAGGGCCGGCCAGGAGCGCCGGCCCCGCTCATGCTGCAGCCGCCCGAGCACTCTGTAAAGAGCCTCAGGCGGCTGCAGCTTTGCCCGGGCGGTGCGTCCATGAGGGCGGACCGCACCGCCCGGGCGTAGCCTGAGGAGAGGGGCTGACAGGAGGGAAGCGCTGAGCGCTCCCTCCTGTCACTCCCTTTATGTAGCGTGGCCGAGCTCTGTATAGTCGGCGGGTACAGGGAGCATCTGTCTCCTGTACCCGGCCGGACTAACAGGAAGTGCACACAATTGTGTGCACTTCCTGTTAGTCCGGCCGGGTACAGGAGACAGATGCTCTATGTACCCGCCGACTATACTGGGCTCGGCCACGCTACAGAGAGGTAAGGGGGGAAGAACAAATTGGGAGGGGAAGGGGGGGAGAAGGAATTGTCAGGGG
>OW240916.1:245745481-245790820 GCA_933207985.1 Pelobates cultripes
AGAAGAAGAAATTGGGAGGGGAGGGGGAGAAGAAGAAATTGGGAGGGGAGGGGGGAGAAGAAGAAATTGACAAGGGGGAGAAGAAGAAATTGACGGGGTGAGAGTGACGGGGAGGGAGGGGCAATGAGAGTGGGAAGGGGGAGGGGAGAAGAGAGTGACAAGGGAGAGGGGGGAGAAGAGAGTGACATGCAATGCACCCCTTGCACACAGAAAAACACACAATGCATTACACACACAGACACACACACACACAAACAATGCAACCCTTACACACAATGCATCCCTTACACACACACAAACACACAATGCATTCATTACACACACTCAATGCACCCCTTACACACGCACACACTGCATCCTGTACATTCACAGAAACACACCTTGCAGCCCTTACACATACAAACTCAGATTCACACAATGCATTCCCTACACACATATCAGGACATCCCCTACACACTCCACCCCCTGTGAACAAACTCATTGGTGGAACATGAAGGTGGACCCTGGGACCCAGACCTTGAGCTGTGTAAAGGGCCCCCAAAAATGGAGCTGCTTCCGTTCTCCCAGAACATTGATTTTTGTGACCACAGTTACAAACAGCCTCCAGAGAGCCTGTTCTACACCAGACCAGTGGAGCCAGACTGCAGCTAGAGCCCATCATCATCCTCATCTCGTTGTAAGTAGGCAATCTAGTATATTATTCGTGGCACTAATCTCTAATTTACCTCACATTAAAGAAACACTATAGTCCCCAGAGCCACTGCAGCTTAATGTAGTTGTTCTGGTGTCTATAGCCTGTCCCTGTATGCCTTATAATGTAAACACGGCGGCACTGCAGCACTGGCGTTAGTTAACATGGCAGATCATATGGGTGGAGCATTGTGATGTCACATGGGGGGGGGGGGCGGCAAACTTTACTTTTGCCTAGGGCGGCAAAAATCCTTGCACCGGCCCTGTATGGAGGAACTTAACTTCTCCCTTACTCACAGATACTCCTGTTATAGAGATAAATTGGACCCTTGGTTAAAATTCCCCCAAAAGCCCAGACAGGGCTAACAAAGAGTAAATGCTTCTATATAAGCACTGTTTCAAATCAAATTAGGTAACTCTTGCACAACGATTACACTAATTACACCTGCACTCTCGACCAACCTTCTCTCCTCTGAACGGCAATGCACCAGTCTAACTTGCAACATTCTGGCCTTGATGGCCATGACAAACTTATCTGGAAGTTATCTATATATTATCTGGTCAATCTATCAGGCCTGGAATAGACTTACCTTCCCTGTTTGTTATATCCCTACTGAATGTTAACTCATCTTGCATGTTTAATTAACATGACTATGTGTACTTGAAACACAACTTGTATGATCTTGAAACAAAGATGCTCTAATCAATGTTATTACTCTTGTATTGTTTACCATAATGTAATGTCATGATACACACTTGGATATCTATACTTCTATCATTTAGATTGTTGATTATTCATTGTGACTTCACTATGTAAGAGGTATTCCCCTTTTTGTTTCAATAAAAAAAATTGTAGATCTGTTGTCTGAAGCCTTTGCAAACCCTCACTTTCTAACCCAGACTTGACTTTTGGTGGCAGTCCAATCACAGACTTCCCAATGCACAATTCTCAATGAGAAGTCTTTGCAAGGCAGGTGCTCTGAGCAATTGCTGCCTCCTGAGTTTTGCTCCACTGAGATAAACAAACAGGAAGTAAACAGGACCAGCTTTGTGACTTGACCAGGTTGGTGGAACCAGGTTAATTTAAATTTAATTTAAATCTAATTTTAAGGTTAATTTAAAGTAAAGAAAAATAATACAAACTATTCACACATAAAGTACTTAAAGCAAGCTTAAAGCAAGTGCTTTAGAGGTCTGGGGTGTCCCTTTGCACTCACTCCAGTTTACAGCTAGTTCAGCTAGTTGTAAAGTTGAAAAGATAAACTAGTGACCGCAAACACTCAATACATCCTATATGGAATACATTTATCCTATATTTGATAACATTTAAAGAGGTACTGTCATTTATTTTTTCAATTTTCCTTTCCTAACGCCCACTGTATCTTACTGACTATACTAACCTCCTTCTCATTTGGTTTTATTTATATTTCTTTATCATTTCTTCTTTGTGCTGAATCTCAATAACTGGGAGCAGCCACTTTATTCTCCTCTGCCATGATGGCTGCTGTTTGCTCTTCTTTGGGATTGACTTTACTGATGGATTGTGAGTAAATTTGATTAGCAGCTGAAACAGAACCTTACATATTCATACAATTGAAAAGAAATTCAGTTATCCAAACCAAAATTCAGAACAGAGAAGAAATGGGGTCAAGGTGACTCTGACCATTGAACCATGAGGAACCATGACCATAACCATAAGGAACTGCTCATCTCTAGGGATTTGCAAACATAATGGCCTCTAGATCTTACAGAGTGAAGTTCAATATTTATACATGTGTCATTAAGCACAGTGAAGGTGTTGACGCAATGTGGAGAATTTCATGTGTGAACACAGAGACTAAGAGGGGATTAATAACGTTAAGAAACCTCAACTTTGTAGGATCCAGGGCAAGGTGAGAAACATAGAAATATAGAAACATAGAATGTGACGGCAGATAAGAACCATTCGGCCCATCTAGTCTGCCAAATTTTCTAAATACTTTCATTAGTCCCAGGCCTTATCTTATAGCTAGGATAGCCTTATGCCTATCCCACGCATGCTTAAACTACTTCACTGTGTTAACCTCTACCACTTCAGCTGAAAGGCTATTCCATGCATCCACTACCCTCTCAGTAAAGTAATACTTCCTGATATTATTTAAAAACCTTTGCCCCTCTAATTTAAGACTATGTCCTCTTGTGGTAGTTTTTCTTCTTTTAAATATAGTCTCCTCCTTTACTGTGTTGATTCCTTTTATGTATTTAAATGTTTCTATCATATCCCCCCTGTCTCGTCTTTCCTCCAAGCTATACATGTTAAGATCTTTTAACCTTTCCCGGTGAGAATTCTATCAATGCTCCCTACTCCTGATAGAAATGGATTTCAAGAACAGACAGACTAAAATTTAACAGGTGTGTTTGTTCCTTACCTAAAATATGGTTCAAGCTCTTGTGTGTGTGTTTTTTTTATTTTTATTTATGACAAATCTAATCTAGTCATTTATTGGAATGGAATACACTAATAGTGTGTTTGCAAAGTTTCAGTTAAAATACTACCCTCTATCAACTGATATCCAATAAATGTTATCAACAGTTTTATCTGCAAAGAAAACATAACATATTGTTATCTCTGTTTTTCAATGGACAGCTATGTAAATAAATTGTTTTAAAACAACAGATCGGAATACTTGTTTGAATAGAGATGGTTTCAGTTAATGATAAATTACCATAGAAAACAATGCTGAAAATATTGGTCTGTCAAGGTACAAGAGGAAGAACGTATCTAAATCTACTCTAAAGCAAACAACATTATAAATTGTTTTCCTTCCCTTTCTATAACATTTGCCCTTCCAATTTTCCAATTTCTTTCTTTTCTTTTGTTTGTTCTTTCAAATATATATATATGCATACACTTTTTTATTTCTTAGTTCCTTTTTCCATGGGACTTTTGTAGTACTGTGCCAGTTCATCCCCAATCTAATCTCATAATGGAGACAGTTTGCCCTCGTCGTCTAACCTGCAGTCTATGGCTATGGTGTGTCTTTCTCCCTTTCTTTTTTGTGTTAAAATTATAAAATGCAAAAAAGAACAAAACTTTATAAAAGAGAAATAAATGGGCACTAGTAGTATTCAAATTTCTTAAACTATTGTTGGTCAACAACACACAGGGTTACTCACTAAAGTGTGTAGGTATTATTTACGGAACAAACCAGGTCAAACATGTCTTTTAAACATTCTGACTCTTGAGGGACACCACCTGACTCTTAATTAACAGTAAAGAACATAACAAGATGTGAATCCGAAACCTGAGAGGAGAAACTGGTAGTCCAGCTCATACAGGAAATTGATTTATTAATATAGAGATTTCCCAAACCTTGATGCTATGTAAAGAGCACAAATTCTAAAAAGTTGGATACTCAATTTTAGTCTTTCTGATAGCCTTTAGCTTAAATAAATCCTATGGATTAGCTTGATTTGTAATGTTGTTCCTCATTTGAGTCACAGTTAGATGTACTGTTACGATAAAATCATGGAAATAGATAATCAATAGGTTATTGATGGTTTAGTACCATTCTACTCACTCAATAAGACAGATGAGCTCTGGTATTTGCATTGAGTTAAGAGAAGATGGAGTCCTATTACACAGAAAGAAAAAGATATTGTCTTTTTATTTGTGCTTAGATTAGCCATCAATGGCTTACATTCTTTGCCTTAAGTAGGTAACTCTAGCCCCTAGATACCCGAAAGTAGAACTATAGCCGAGATAGACGATAAGAAAGCTAAGAGTCTTAAACTAAGTGTTTACTTCATAAAGGATATCTTATATAGAGAGCAGCCCTGAATTAGGACAATCAATGCCAGAGATAAATGAATGGAAAATAATGACTTTATCATTCAAAGTTTATAAAAGTTTTCAACATAAGAAATAAGAAGAAAAGTCAACTTTCAGTGTGAAAAACAATACAGCAATTAAAAAGGTCAATATTACTATGAAAAACATTGATTAGTAACAGTCTATTTAAAAAAAAACCACAAAATTAAGTAGTATATAGGGTATGGCCTTTGGATAATACCTCTAATACAAGAACTCTTAAACTAGGAGGTAGACCTTAAAGGAAAGTCCTAGGAATTTCAACTGGAAGTGAGGGACAGGAGCTCAACATACTGTGTTTTCTAGAGTGGCTGATTAGATGAGTCTCTGTAGAGGAAAAGGCATTTTGAAGAAAGGGAAGATTAAATACTACAACTGTGACCAGCAGATCTGCTACTTCAACATTCCCAAGTAATTGTTCTGCTGAGATGTCTTGTAGCTATTTGTAATAATCCCACCAACCACAATGAAAAATCATTTTAGTTAGTAATACTTTTAATCCTGGCTACTGATAAACTTCAGTATTGATTGGTTTATGCCTGTAATTATCCTGTGGGGCCATAGGAAAATATTCCTAGAGTAAATACACATGATTCTTTTGCACTTGAGGCCCCACGCCATTTTGACATTTTTGCTGTGTGTGTTAAACTGCAATTTACATCTTTCTCAATTATTGCACACAACATATTACACACCATTTTTAAATAACAAAAGGGGTGTCATATGACATGACTATGAAGATTGGACTATGGTGGACATTGGGGCATTTTAGTAACTCCCATATTTAAATGACTCCATAAATGCATACCATTTGCAAATGTGGACACAATGGGGATTCTTGCATGATATATTTTGACCTTTATTGAGGTGCCCTTTTTTCACCATTATCCTACTTTTAATCCAATTCTTAATCATAATCCTAGCAATGGTGTTAGAAAGATTCCCTCTCCTGATGTCAGCAGAGGAAATCCCTTGCTGGTCCGAATCCTAATCTGAATCCAAATCTGAAATCAAATCTTCAAATTAATTCTAAACATATTAATCCTTAATCTAATCCTAACTCCAAAAGTTCATTTTTTATATCAACAGAGGGAATTCTAAGCTAAAACAGAGTGTGGTACGTTGTTATCATGTGCTGTCTACTTTCAGTGTGACAGACAGATGCTCATAACTCTGAAAATAACACGCCCAATGCATTGTCAGGTGCGTAGCACCAATCAAAATGGGTCTATGCAGACCCTGGGTGTCTCCCAAGCGCCATCTGCACAGAGAGAATTACCATGGCAGAACACACTTGCTCAGTCACAGTAATTTCAATTAATTTAAAGAGCTATATGCAGCGCTGACTTTCAGCACTAACTAAAATTATCCCCAGCAAAAAGATGGGAGCCCCAGATATGAGTATGATTTTACGCAGCATTATAGAAAAGGGGAATGAAAACCCAATTTAAATGAATGTATGCAGTGCTGGATTTGAGCAAGTTTACCCAGTTACCAGAAGGGAAACAGTCCCTGCTGGTGAAATACCGCATGACAGAATTATTTTGTCATAGGTCCTTAAAGGGACACTGTAGTCACTATAAGCATTTCATCTCTTTGAATTGGTTATAGTGCCTGGAGTGCCCTGGCACTGTCCCTCCATTCAGTATTGCACCATGTTCATGCAGTATTCCACAAAATAAGAGTCCCTGGCCACCCACAGTCCGGCCCCTTTAGTTTGTGTAGCTAAGGCAGAGATTACACACTTCCTTGTTGTCATACCCATTCATACCGTCAGTTGGAACTCTGACAGGCTAAAAGCAGTCAGCTGACACTCTCAGCCAATCACAGCTGCCTATTGCTGCTCAGGCTAATACTTCCTTATTAGCCGAAGCAGCACAGAGGAGATGGATTGCTGGGGACTCTTGTTTAGCATTAAAAGTTTAAAAACTGTTTAATGCTGAAAGAAATGATGGTACCAGAGGACTCCAGACACTATAACCAGTTTAATGAGCAGATACAGTGCCTATGGTGTCCCTTTAAGGGAAGGGAAACCATGACTGCATAATTCTGTTGTGCATCATTAAGGGGTTATAATTTCTGGTGTCAATTGAACAACTGAATGGAATATCACAAGGTGACCTGCCATTATTCCCGAAAACAGAAAAGTAAAATATCTGTAAACACCTGACCAAAGCACAGCCGGTAGTAAAGAACATTGTTACAGCAATAACTGTTATATGTATTGTACTATACTTGAAAGAGTGTATTTATAGGTCTGACATTTTGAAAAAGCCCACATTATTTTAATTCAGGGGAAATAAAAAAAAATGCCAGAGAAATGCTTTTTACATACATCCCCATAAAAGGGTCAGAGTAATTTATCTTACAAATATGCTCTATTTACCAAAATCACTGTAAACTCTGACTGTAATTCCATATGCTCTAATAATTTTCATTGGTGACAACTGCATCCATTTGAGAAAGCTCTGTGGAAAGAAATATCTTGTTACATAACATATTAGCTGGGATAAAGGCAGCACTCCTAAGTTTGAATGTTTTTAGAAAGAAAACTGTCTTATTTTTCTTGTGTGATTTATAATGAATGTTTTCTGATAAACATTGAACAAATATGAGACATCTAATCATCCTAACATCGTACACATCTAACTGCTGCATTATATTATTCCAACATATTTGTTACCTTAGTTCAGGGGTAAACATTTATATGCAGCAACATTTAACTATTTCATCTTATACAGAGTAATAAATAGTTCTGCATGTGCATCCAAGTATTCCTGATCCACCTATCTATGATTGTGTTGATGAGTATGTCTATGCTCAGCTTGCCAACTGTAGGATAACACACACACCACAGTTTTGCTGTCAAAGTATAATCAACTTTTGTTTTGTTTTACACCATGATCTGCAAGGCATTGATTTAGTAAGAGATGGCATTGATTTTGTGACATTTGGATAGGCCTCTAAAGTCCTCATTATTAAGCCTTCTTAAATGGTGCTCTCATTCAGTGGTTCGGTTGGAAACATTACAGGGAACCAAACCATGCTGTTAAGATTATTTCTAAATTTGTGTAAAAGTTTGATTTCCCGATTTGATTAATCTGGGGATGAATTAAAATGTTTTTTATTTGGACAAATCATACGAAATAAACTTTTTTTTTACACAAATCTGATGCTTTTGTCTCACAGTGTCAAATGCCACATATTAGAAATAATAAATGTAACCTTTCTAAATAAAGGTTACATGCCTTATTTCAAGCATCTAACCCCTGGATGTTTTCACTTTTTCGGATTTAAATCACAAGCACACACACCCCTCCCCCTTTACACACATTTAAAAAAAAAAGAAAAAACTGGCAAAAAAACTTTGAATGGAAAAAAAATGTTTTGTACACACATATATAGAGTACATGTCTGTTTAAGTATTTGCATATTTCTATGTATGTATGCATGCATGTGTGCATGTATATGTTGTTATATGTATGTGTGTTGTAGTGTGTGCATGTATGTGTGAGTGCGTATGTCAGTGTGTGCATAGAGTGTGTTTTAGGAACAGTGTGGATATGGGTAGTCATCTCTGTAGTAGTGTGGGTGTGAGTTGTAGTAATGTGTGTATATATAACAGTAGGTAGCAGTAAGGGTGTAGTAGTCTATGTAGTTGTGTTTGTGTAACGGTGTGATCATTAGTGCATGTGTAACAGTGTGGGTTTAGTAGCATAACCATTCATCCAGCTACCAATACTTGAATCTATCAATACTTGATAGTTTCACCTTTGCCTGCAAGTACAATTTTGAGTCAGTTAGGGCAAGTCTTATTAGTTTTACACATGTATCCTGCAATATCCAATGATTGTTCTTCACAAAATTGTATAAACTAATATTAAGATAACTGGGGGTCACAAATTCTCAGACAAATTGATTAATTGATAAATTAAAGGGTTACTCCAACCACCATGACCACTTATGCTTTTAGACGTAGTCATGGTGGTAGGAGTCTGTGTGCTGGGGGCTAGTTACAACACTTTGGCAGCCCGAAACTCTTTTGTCAGTAAGCACTGTGCTGGCAACAGGTGTAATGGAAGTTTGTGTGTGCCCTCCCTCCATTCAACCCTCGTTAACCATACAGCCCTTGCTCCTGTAACCCATTAAACTTACTGTAACCTGGGGCTAACCCAGAGACCAATCTAGATACATATGAGGTACCTTCAGCACCTATAGTTTTGCACACTTTTTATGTTCTTCTTTATAAAATAAGTATACTAAATGACAAGGTGACAAAGCCAACACCAGTATGTAAGTGGAGTGTTCAAAATGTGAGTATACAATGTAAAATCACTCACCCTCAGCGGAAAAACTAGCGTGGTGCAGCTGGAAAGGGGGCCCATGCAGTTAGAGCCACCAGACCCTCAGCGGAAAAACTAGCGTGGTGCATGCTGAGGGGGCCCATGCAGTTAGAGCCACCAGACAGTAATGTGTTCTCAGGGGCCTGGTTAGCACTGCGTTCCTTCAACAGGGTGTGCCCTCTTAATTGTATCAATGCTAGGAATAAGGGACAACCAGTCACTTCCTCCAAGAGAACACAGAGAGCCATGCAGGAGAGTCTCTGACTCCCAACAACCTCAGCCAGCTGACTGGAGCCTGGGGAAGCCATCCTCCTGCATCCAAAGGTAGGAAACATGATGATGGCAAGAAAAATAATTAATTTTGCATGTGTGTATGCTTGTGTGTATATGTGTGTCCCTATGTGTATCTGTGTGTCTGTGTATCTGCATGTGTGTCAGTGTGTGCACCTGTGTATCTGTATGTGTGTCAGTGTTTGTATCTGTATGAGTGTCATTCTATGTATCTGAATGTGTGCCATTCTGTGTATCTGTGCTTCATTCTGGGTGTCTGTGTATCTGCGTGTCTGTATATTTGCATGTGTGTTAGTATGTGTCTGTGTATCTGTATGTGTGTCAGTTTGTGCCCCTGTGTATCTTTGTGTGTCCATGTTTGTATATTGTGACAAACTTACTTTCCTGTGTGTGTTTGTCCAGGATCCTTTGGCAGCTGCACAGCCCTCTAGGGTAAGAAAACGAGGCCAAGACAAAGTTCAGTTTCAAAAAGGCCTCTGGCCTATTTATTTTGTGTTGTTGTGAAGTAACAGGATACAATGAACAGCAAATCTTTCTCCACAAACCACCTTCTTTCTCCTCCAAAACACTTCCCTCACTTCACCCTGCTTTAACTGCAGTTATATAGCTGCTCACAGCCCCTACAGGTGAGGCTAATGACCTCGTTAGGCAGTGAGCCAGAACTCTATGGGAAACCTGGGCTGGACTCATGCACAACCACTCTGACAGTGGGTGGAGAATCGGCCCACCCTGCTCTTCCGAATACTCCACCCCAGGGACCCAAATAACAACAGAGGAAAAAACCTACATTTAAACTTAACTTTCCCTGGGGCTGCATGTGCTTACCCACATGTCAGGATAGAGGCTGTGCAAAAGTCTGGTTGCCAGATATACACACCTGACCACCATCCCCAACACTCTGTTACAATATGTATAAGTGTCATTGTGTGTATATGTGTAGCTGTGTATCTGCATGTGTGTCACTGTGTGTCTGATTATCTGTATGTGTGTATATGTGCATCTGCATATGTGTGAGTGTGTGCATGTGTTTGTCTGTGCATCTGTCTTTGTGTGTCTATGTATCTGTGTGTGTGGCAGTCAGTGTCTGTGTGGCAGTGTATATGTATATGTGCATACATCTCTGCATTCAAACTCCAATACTACACACAAATATACTCCTGCATTCAAATGTCAACACTACACACGGACACACCCCTATATACACAGGCAGACACTACCCACAATTAAACCAAATGGCAACAGTACAAAAAAGTACACAATGCTAACACGCAAATACACCACTACACTCACACACACACATATTCCAGTATATTACAATATGCAAAGAAGAAAAAGAAAAAGATACATAGTGCAACACTATGATACAATCTCTTAAAATGTGTTGTACTGTACCCAAATTAGCACACTCACATAGTATAGAGCCCAATATAGACTGACTCAAATCTGATGTGCATGCGTGTCTTAAATGTGACACACTCTCTCTTCTCAGTTCCTAAATGAACATATCCAAAAGATAAAAGATATATACATACAAAGATAGATACAGAAACACCAATGGTGCAGTATAAACCATAAGAATTAAAATATGGTAAAAAGTATATATTATGGAGCTCACCTTGAATAGAGTAACTCAGACCTCAAATATGAATCACATATTTGTTAGACCAGACAAAATTATCCCATAAAATTGTGTCTATCAGGAAACAGAATAATATCAATGGATAGCACTCTAATCCCCCATTTAGCTAAATGAGGATTCTGAACGATATGGCAATGTAAATATCCTGCATTACATTTCATATACTCTATGCTGAATTGCTAATTATGTTCAGTCCTACTTTTGGGAATCTGAGAGTTACATGAGCAATGGCCTCCAATTTAGTAAGATTCTTGGTTTTGTGTGCTGCAGTTGCCTTCTTCAAATCCCACCAGAGATTTTCTATGGTGTTCAACTCAGATGACTGTGATGACCACTGTAGAATTTGCCAGGACTTCTTCTGCAACCAAGCCTTGGAGAAATTTGAGGTATGATTGGGATCATTATCTTGTTGGAAGGTCCAATGACCCAGGATATCCTGATTCTTCATCTTGCCTTCCACCCGCTGCAGGTTTCCAATACGAAAGCAGCCCCAGAGCCACCACCATGCTTAACTGTAGGCAGAGTGTTCTTTTCAGCATATTCTTCATTCTTTTTCCTCCAGGCATACAGCTGATCCATTGGATCCAGAAAAAGAAGTTCCAGAAAAAACGCTCCACAGAACAGAATCCCAAAACCTCTGTGGCCAATTTATACTATTTTAAGTATGTTCGAGCATACTTTTCTTGTTCTTTGGGTCAATAGAGGTGTAAATCTTGGAGTTCTGGCACTGAAACCTTCTGCGTTTAGTAAGCACCTTACTGTACTCACTGAAACCTCAGTGCCTGTTGCCACCAAGTCTTGCTGCAAGTCTTTTGCAGTCACTCAAGGGTTTTTCATAACCTGCCTTCTTTATAAATTATTGCAATTAACACAAAATATCTTGCCTGCCTGCAGAATTCATAATATGCAAATCTACCTGAATCTACCAAAACATTTAACAATAAATAACTATACACATCCTGCACCTATAATGGGCACAGAGTGACCTAAACATAAGAGATATAAAGTAAATCACAAGTGATGTCAAACATACAGTTCCGTAACTCCCAGCAGCATGCCCAGTCACATATAATCCCAGCCCAAGATGTAGCAACAGTAACTAAAATAGCTGCCAGAGAGAAGGGCAGAGTTTATATAGCCCCAGCAATGGTGACTAACATCACAATCTGAGATTCTACTTCTTGGGCATTCTTGATTTACAGTGTATTGCAAGATCTATGAGAACCATAAAACTAATCTACATGGAACTCATGCTTTCTGTGGAATTATTCCGTAGAAAGCAAGCTCTTTTGGAACAGTTTATATATAATTATGTTATTGGATTTATTAAATATGCAATGCACATTTTTTGTTAAAAATATATATTTTTATTTTTTAATATGTACAAACAAAACATGTGGACAATGACTAAGAAACATTGATTCAATGAGGAAATGCTGATTGGCACAGCTCGGCATCTTGCCGCGCTTGTGCAAAAGCCTCCCAGTGCTTTCCTGTCAAATTTGCTGATCTTAGCTAAGGATCCAGGGTCGGAGCAGAGCCAGCCATGGCAGACCAGTACTGTGCTGGAATAAAGGAGAGTTTTCCCCCTTTTATTCAGGGAGAAGTGAGGGCTGGGGCCTAAATGCTGTTTTTAATACTGTAGTGTCAGGAATACAAGTTTGTATTCTTGACACTACAGTGTTGCTTTAATATTGCACTTTGAGCTGTTTAGTACATAACTCTTTAATTCGCTATCCCTATCAAAACGAAAGGATGCAAAATAAATTGGTTGATTTCTTACGGATTTGTTCGTCTTCATTTTGTTTTCCATCGATTCAGAAATTCGAACGCTTTTGAATTTGATACAAACTAAACAAATTGGATTTGTCTAATGCAAATCCATCATAATAGAGCCGTTTCATTATGTTTTTTTGCATATTGTCTAATTTACTATCTGATCGTTGACTCTGTCCCAATAGATTCCTCCTTAATGGCAACATAATGTTTCTCAAAAAAAAAAATTAAGTTTAGCAATATCTGAATTACCTGGTCTCAGTAACAGTTGTCAGGAGTCTTTACATTTGCAGGTTCTAGTAATTATGCAGTAATTATGCAGTTATAGTGCCATCATCACTGTTAAATTGTCTCTAAATGAAATATCCCCTGTGACATTTCTTTGTTTCGTATTGTTTTATGCAAACAATATTTTGGAAGCCCATCAGTGACCTGAGGGATTTAATTAAAAGTTCACTGCAAACACTATCACAACTTTCAATAATTACAAAGTTGATGGGGCAGGGAGATTTGTAAATATCCAATGCAGCTCTAAGCCAGTGTCTCAGAGCTGCCAATCAAATAGTTGGAATTCAACATTCTAGCTGCCAGTTTGACAGCTCAGAGGGCTAGAGAAGGGTTGGTAAGGGGCAATAGTTAGTCCCTTGGCCACTGGTATAGAGAGGATTGTAGGATACACAGCACAATACTAAACTATATTATGTAACTATATTCTTTCATTGTTATGATATTCTAGTTCTGGTGACTGTAGTTTAAACATTTTAATCTAAAAGTAACAAAAGGAGAGGAGTTTGCCAATTCAGTCTCAAATTGGGCTATTTATTTGCAGTTACCCCCTGGCCAAATGTAGTCATAGCCAGCCTTCCCCTGTCTAAGGGACTGGCTTACAGTGAAAACAGTATATTGATTCCAAGATGTGCTACAACTTGAGCTGAGCAGACACATACATAGGCACACAAACACATATACAAACAGGCATACACAGGCACAGATAGCCACACACCAGCACAGACATGTACAGGCAGGTATAGAAACAGTTAGGTATATACAGGCACAGACAGGCACACACAGACACAGACAGATGTATAGAGTCATAGACAGGGACACACATAAATGGACAGCCACATACAGATAGGCGCTCAAGTGATTACACACAGGCACATACAGACCACCATACCACAAGACACACAGTGTCATCCTTTATTTGATTATGATACTCACAGTGACCTCTTTCTTTACTTCATCCCCTAACCAGAGTGTCCCCATCCTTTGTACTCACTTGTCCTCTCTTCTTCATGTCTTCTTTCAAGCAGGCAGAAGCTCCTGGTGTGCAACTAAGGATAGAGAAAGAGGTGGATGTAGTGAATGTAGCAGAAAGGAGATATACCACATTGTTATAAAGACGAAAGTAGCAACAGAATTTGCACTGTGTACAAAGTACACTTGAAGATTCATTTCATTCCAAACTGTAATTTGCCCGAATTTGGGCCGATCAGGTAATCGGTTTAATTCCCAAACTCCGAAGTGAAATGTAACCAAATGTAGACAGATCAGGTTACCTACATTTACTCTTGTGCCTTTAACCCCGTAGTGACCATTGACGTATCAGGTCCAAATAATGGTCGTTAATAACCTTGAACATACCTGATACGTCTGAGGCACATTTGAGCTCTAGAAGTGATCATGATCACTTCCAGCGGCTCTAATGGTATTGCCCCACGTGGCACCTGGCAGTGAGGCAGAGCATCGGAAAGCCATTAGGCAAGCTTCCGATGCTTTGCCTGTCTGCTAAGTGCCTCAAGGGGTCAAGGCACTAAGTAAAATTAATAAAATTTAAAAAAACATTACAAAAATAAAAAATATGTAACTAAACACCCCCTCCCAGGACCTAGGACGTACCAAGTACGTCCGAGGTAATCCTAATTACTTACCCGTTCACCGCCATTCCTGTGTCACAAATCGGTCTTCTTCTCCATGTGTTGTGACTGTCTGAAAGCCCAGACAGTCCCTCCTTGGCAAATTAGGCCCCCGCTCTGAAAGAGCGGTCACATGGCCGCAATAGGCATCCAGGCATCTGCCTGCAGGGGGACTGCCTGAACTGACAGGCAGTCCCCCTGCTAGTGAAAAAAGTTTTAAAAAGTTTAAAAATACGTATATATAATATATATATAATAATTATGCATATTGTATATGTGACGGACCGCCTGGTTCCCGACCAGGAATGAGAATTACCCCCATGATGGCATACCATTTGAAAAACAAGATAACCCAAGGTGCTGCAAATGGAGTGTGTGCATTATTTTTTATTAGCCACTTAGTCACAAACACTGGCCAAAGTAATTCAAGCATTCATAATTGTTTTTTGCATTTTTAACACACAAACAAATACAAATGCTAACTTTGGCCAGTGTTTGTGACTAAGTGGCTACTAAAAAGACTGGATATACCCCATATTGAATACCCTGAGTTGTCTACTTTAATAAATGATGTACATGTGAGGTGTGATTCAGAGCTTTATGACAGATAACAGTGTTACAATGTCACTATTGATAGATTTTAAAAATATATATTTTAAAACAGTAATGGTGCTACTTGTACTTATAGCCCTATAACTTGCAAAAATAAAAGCTAAGAACATGTTAACATTAAGTATTTGTAAACTCAGGACAAAATTTAGAAACTATTTAGCACAGGTGTTTTTTGGCGGTTGTAGATGCGTAAGATTTTGAGGGTCAAAGTTAGAAAAAGTGTGTTTTTTAAACTTTTTTCCTCATATTTTATAATTTTTTATATAGTAAATTATTTGATATGATGAAAATAATGGTATCTTTTGAAAGACCTTTTAATGGAGAGATAAAAGGTATATAATATGTGTGGGTACATTAAATGAGTAAGAGGGAAATTACAGCTAAACACAAACACCGCAGGAATGTAAAAACAGCCCTAGTCCTTAAAGGGACACTATAGTCACCTGAACAACTTCAGCTTAATGAGGTTGTTCAGATGAGAACTATAGCTCCCTGCAGCCTTTCTCATGTAAACATTGTATGTTCTGAGAAAATACAGTGTTTACATTGAAAGCTAGGAACACCTCCAGTTGCAGTCACTCAGAGTGAACCAGAGGGACTTCTGAGTTGATGGAGGCATAATATGCCTCCTTCCACTCAGCTCTGCTGTGCACGAGCATCCTGTGATTCAGTATCTCCTCCCACTGCAGGCAGATACTGAACTTTCCTCATAGAGATTCATTAATTCAATTAATCTCTATGAGGAGATGCTGATTGGCCAGGGCTGTGTTTGAATCATGCTGGCTCTGCCCCTGATCTGCCTCCTTGTCAGTCTCAGCCAATCCTATGGGGAAGCACTGTGATTGGATCAGGCTATCTCATGTCAGCAGACTGCTTGTTTTTCCTGAGTCTAACAGCATGCAGATTTACAGCTTCTTACATAGAAACATAGAAACATAGAATGTGACGGCAGATAAGAACCATTCGGCCCATCTAGTCTGCCCAATTTTCTAAATACTTTCATTAGTCCCTAGCCTTATCTTATAGTTAGGATAGCCTTATGCCTATCCCACGCATGCTTAAACTCCTTTACTGTGTTAACCTCTACCACTTCAGCTGGAAGGCTATTCCATGCATCCACTACCCTCTCAGTAAAGTAATACTTCCTGATATTATTTTTAAACCTTTGTCCCTCTAATTTAAGACTATGTCCTCTTGTTGTGGTAGTTTTTCTTCTTTTTAAATATAGTCTCCTCCTTTACTGTGTTGATTCCCTTTATATATTTAAATGTTTCTATCATATCCCCCCTGTCTCGTCTTCCCTCCAAGCTATACATGTTAAGATCCTTTAACCTTTCCTGGTAAGTTTTATCCCGCAATCCATGAACCAGTTTAGTAGCCCTTCTCTGAACCCTCTCTAAGGTATCAATATCCTTCTGGAGATACGGTCTCCAGTACTGTGTACAATACTCCAAGTGAGGAATACAGTAAGATTTTTACTATATTTATGGAGGCATGAGGGGCCCAGGGGGGCTAGATGGTCATGTTAACACTATAGGGTCAGGAATACATGTAGTTGCACTGGTGACTATAGTGTCCCTTTAAAGGATCACTATAGTCTCAGGAAAACAAAGGGGTTTTCCTGACACTATAGTGCCCTGAGGGTGCCCCCAACCTCAATGTGGGTGGTCTAGTATAGATTTTATTTAATCATTAAATATAAGTTTTAATCTCTTCCCTTCACTTTTTTTCTGTTTTATTATTCATTAAGAAATAATTCTCCTTCCTCCCTTCAATTTGTAACATATGGATTATCCCCCACCTCTGTTTTTTAGTTACTATTGTATTCGCTCAAATACTGCTTTCCTGAATTTCCATGCAGAGTACAAGTCTAGTTCAAAGTCAACTTCAAATTAAACATTTTATAGTCACAAGGTATGATCCACTGCATCCCTCCTAAGTTCCCACACTTAATTCCCTCTACACAATGTTATACAGCAACAGCATGGGAAGAGAAGTTACATATAAATATTTTTGATTTTTACTTAATAAGTCTATAGGACAGGCTTGGGCCTTGATCTTCAGCTCCATTAGCTCCTATGTTAATCCAGCCCTGTTCAGAAATCATAGATCTTACTAGATGTTTGCATTCTTTTAGTATTTATGGGGAAAATGGTAAGGTTATTCACTAATCTGCAACGTGTTGGGAATCCACATGAATTGTAATTTTAAGGCTAGAATAACCAAGCTGGAAATATAACTGTGCCCAACATGACTATTATAGCTTACAATTCGCAAATTCATGCTGAATTTGTTACTGAATAAACCTGTGCTTATTTATAAATAAAAACCACATTCAGGAGGATAGATGATCTGGAGCACTGACTTGGAAAAGTTGCCTAGATTATAATGTTTTTGCCTATATTTTGCAATTGATTTTTCCATTCATCAATGGTCACTACTTAGTAAATTGCAAACTATAAACAAGCTAGCCGAGTTGAAACATAACTCAGTTGGAGAAATGTTCCCAACATTTAAAATAAATAAATCACTGTATAGTGATCATGAGGATTGTCTAATAACAAATAGCATTGTATTTTGTACGGTATGGAAACAATACCCATAATCATTTAACACCTCAATTTATTTAGAAAATAGACCAAATGCTTTAGATTTTACAGATGCAAACACAGCTGATTAAAACACAGAAAGCTTATGTTGTCTTTCTTATACTCTACCTGCAACAAGATGTACTTCATAGAATTGAATGGTATTAATAAATCATATGTCAGCTTGTTCTTCTACACAAAAAATATTCTATGTTTGTATCATAATCACATATTGGAAACAGCTTTGCTTTAGCCATGGCCTTACTGAATCATTTGCATACCATGGGTTTCATAACAGCCCATGGGAGTGCATATACCTACATTGTCAGGATATTTATATCGGCAGACATTTTGTGCTAAAATAGAAATTAAATGTGTATATTGCCAGAGTCACTCAGAACAGAGCAGACTCCATTTTTTCTATCTTCAGGATAACAAAGACACATAATTACCTTGCTTTCACTAACCACTAAGCCTGAGCTAAGGAATGCATTATATAAACACAGACACTAGTGACAGAGAAGAAAGAAGTAATTAATTTTACTTTCTAAATTTTACAAGGTCTCATTGTAAGTAACGGGTGAAATTGAGTTTAGAACTGTCAATTTTAGAAATTACGATCAAAGTAGTTGCCACAAAGACTGAGACAAACGCTTTGAACTGACAGCAAATTTAAGTTACGGTAGTCATTTTAGATAAGCCAAATGACGTCAAAATCGTCATCAGGAAACGTTAACTCTTTCCTGGATAGGAAGGTTTAGTGAGGCGAGACTGCCCTCTATGGATCAAATACCTAAATTGCGATCTGAAGGTTGAACACACCTTCAGTTTCCTATTGGTCTTATCAACTAATGACATACAGAGAGTCTGGCCCATTAAAAGTTAGGACAAAGGGAAGAGAGAGGTTAGTTGGTGGAGTTTGGGCATTCAGATTCGGACATACAGAGAGATTCAGGACACTCTCTGGGACTAACATTCAACTCTAAAACTCTCTTGGACACAACTCAAGAAACACTCCTTGACACTTAGAATTTTACTGATACTTTCTAACCAACACCACTTTTCTCTATTACTCACACACCTCCATACAACCAATCATACTCGCATTTTCCTGGGACTACCTACTTATCTGATGAGATTATCTACATAACTGGTAATTATGCTGGTTTTATTTAATTAATTTAAATTAATAAAAAATGTACTAATAGCATGATATATGACTGGATAAATCACGGTCAGGTTTCAATATTTAGAAATCTTAGTTAACTAAACAATATATAGTTATAAACATTCCATTCTGCAGGTGGAATTAAGAATAATTATATATTAATGTGATAGTATCACGTGTTAGCATACCGTTGTTTTTATCCAGGTGTATTGATTTGCTCTAAAGAAGATAAGATATCTTTTTAGGCAAATTAAAATTCGGCTTATAGAATCTGGTAGATTATTCTTATTGGATGGTTCCAGGAAATGATTATTGAGCTAGTTCGAATGTTATTTTAATTGAAAATTACATGAGAATAGGATATTATATGCCTAGGAGGATCTAGCCAGCATTGAAAGGGTTACTCAGTTGATTTAACTGTTAGCCAAGGTTTTATGGC
The DNA here is from genome assembly GCA_933207985.1 of Pelobates cultripes. Lineage (NCBI taxonomy): Eukaryota > Metazoa > Chordata > Amphibia > Anura > Pelobatidae > Pelobates > Pelobates cultripes. The sequence goes on from OW240916.1 coordinate 245,764,794, forward strand.
TTTTCGCTGTGTGAAGTTTTACTTTCTGTCTGTGAAGTACCCTCATAAATCTTATTAAGTGACAGGTGATGCTGTTAGCCATTGGAACGTGTATAGCCATTCCATTGCATTGTATACTTATGTTATACTAAATATTCACTGATTATTATCGTGCATGCTGCCTAATATTATTGTTATTTAATTTGTCACAATAAATTATATCTATTTTTATAACAAATTGTGATTTTATTTGTATGGAATACATTTCACTTATATGATAACGATCTCTAAGATCTAAGAGAATTGAAATAGTGGGCAATTCTCGACTGTTTAATCTTATCATCCCATAAATATCCCCACAACATTTAAAGGAGGAAACTATTCATATCTTTAAAAAAAATACATATACAGTTGTAATAAAAAAATAATTTAAGCCTCATTGAAAATCAGGTTTTTTGTCAACATTTACCAACTTTCAGCTGTTTGCAACGAGAAAATCAGACAAAAGCTATTGAAATAGCTCAACACAACGAATGCTTTAAGTGGTTTTCCCAAATTCAACTGAAAAAGCAACTTATAATGACTCAAAACCAGTCTCAATATTATTATCATTAGATTATATTAAATATATGTTTAAAAAATGAGAAGGGAAAATGTAATGACAATTGTCCTTTAATCATTGGGGGGAAAAAACAACAACAAAAAATGCATTTATACATTCTTGCTCAAGTCTCACTAGAACAGGGATAGGCAACCTTCGGCACTCCAGATGTTGTGGACTACATCCCCTTTAATGCTCTTACACACATAATGCTGGCAAAGCATCATGGGAGGTGTAGTCCAAAACATCTGAAGGTTGCCTATGCCTGCACTGGTAGGTGGAACTTAAGAATCAGAGTGTTGTGAATGGTTGGCTTCCAGGTCAACCAACCACAGCACTCTTACAAAGATTCATGCTTGGGTAAGAATTTTGACATTGTGGGTTGAATTCTGTTAAGAGAGTATGGATTAACTGTGCTTGTTGAATAGCAATTCAACCTTTCATTGGAAAAAAACTGGTACTCAGCAAGCAGAATAAATCCTTAGAGAATCCAGCCACTTGCATGTCTTTGTCATCTGCGATTAGCATGCTGTGTGTGCTGACACAAGATGGAAAAGGTGCACAAAACTGATATTGTCAACCAGGAAGTAAGTGTTCCTTCTGGCTGATTGGCAGTCCAGGAAAGTGGTCCTACAAATTAAACATTGTAAAAAGAAAGGCAACAAAAAAAAAGGTCTTTGCATAAAAAAAATAAAAATAAATACACTTCAGAAAGATTTATTTTTATGCTACTTAGTGACTCTTTAAATGCATACTATGGTACAGTTTAGCAAAGTGTTCATTTGATTATTTTTTTTGCTTGAAAGTTTTTTATTTTGATGAACATAACTTTACGGACCAACCAAAAATCCATAAGCCTTGTAATTTTATGTGGCAACATAAACATGTTGCGAAAATGTAGAAATATTTAATTACTGTGTTTATTTTCAGCTAATGTATGTAAGCATGAGGTTATTGGTCTATATGGCTATGTAAATTTATGCAAAGTCAGTAACGGGGAACAGGGTGGATGATCTGGCACAAAAATGGAAATAAAAGCAAAAATATGGGGATGAAGAGAAAAAGCGAGAGAAAAAGGTGGCGTAGGGGGCTTATATAAAGTAAAGATTCCACACATTTTTCCATACAAATATTTCTCACATTTATTTCACGTTATCAGTATGAGTTTGTCCAACAATACTAGAATGAGAATACTGGGTGGAGGTTAATTTGTTGCCACCTCTTAAAAACGTCTGGAGTCAGCCTTTAATACGACATTAAACTATTCTCCTTGCATGAAGTTGCAATATATATATATTTTCTGTTACTCTACTTTTTAGTCTCTAAATTTCCAAGCAACAGCATTGAGGTTTTCTAAGAAAAAACTAAATAATTAAAACCTTAGATGGTGCCATTAAAACATATTCACATTTTATAAGATCGTGTCACTAGGTTTAAAATATTTATTTTACCCAAAGTCTCAGTCTGGCAAACATTCGTCTTGTTATACATACTCCAAGAGATTCTTCAATTATGAAACAGGTAACAGGAATCTCTTAATTTTAATTGCTTTTGATGGTGAGTGGAGCGAAAGTACAGTTGCTGCCTGACCATAAGACTTCGGCAGAATGGAATCCATGTATTGTGACAGATGAGATAATGAAATAGTGATTTTTTTTTTTAAATCTATCTAAATCATTTTAATTTCATTATAGACGCACAATCTAAACAGGACATGGGAAAGAAAAAATGCAGAGATTGTTCTAAAACACAGGGACAGAAGAAGAAAATATGCAGGCAAATAATTGTGCAAATATCACAGAAATATTTTTTTTTTTTAAGAATTTGGATCAAGCACTGAAGGATTTAAACATTTGTGACATTGTTTCATCTATGCCGTTTAAACCCTTAAAGGAACTCTATAGCATTAGGTATACAAAGCTGTATTCGTAAGGCTATAGTGTCCCTAGTTTTCTTGGTTCCCCCATTGGCCAACTAAAAGGTTAAAAACCCTTTTTCAACTTACCTCTTTCCAGCATTCAGGCTGCCTCTGTGCTTGCTAGTTCTCCGCCTCCCGCGACATCACTGCAGTGGTGGTACCTAATGCCCATGTGCAATAATCGCCAAACACACATTTAAGCTTCCCCATTAGATGCCCTTATAAGCTGTCCTAAAGTGTGAGGACATCCAACATCGATAAACAGCGTAAAACTCAGCTGACCCGGAGTGGCTGTCTAGAAGATAGGTACTAAAGGTATGTAATTATTTCAGTTTCTCAGAAACTGCAATGTTTTACATTGCTGGGTTAAACAGATGGAGCACTGCACCCAGACCACTTCAATGAGGTGAAGTTGTCTAGGTGCCGTCAGTGTCCATTTAAGGATGGAGGCAATTGTCCAACATCTGAACCAAAAAAAAAAACTTAAAATTTGTGCTATATATTTGTTCCACTGTAATTTACATTAAACAGTTAGTTATAGTTTATGTTTGGCATGCTTAGTCTTAGTTTTTGGAAGAAAAGCATGTTTTACAAACATTTTAACCCCACATCCTCTGTCCCACCAACCCCATTCCAAAATAGTTCCTTCTCCCTTATTCTGGTAATAAAGCCATACATGGCATTATTGTTGTAAATAAAAGAGATAGATAGTTAGATGTAATTATTCACCTAGTTAATTATTACAATTACGAAATACAGCAAAGGTAATTGTAGTAATTGTAATTGTAGTTCACCTAGCAGGTGTTATAAACAGAAATCTGATACCTGAACTACAAATCAAAGATAGCCCTGCAACAGGCAGAACTGAGACTGTAAACTGTGAATTTTGATTTCTACAAATAATCCTCTTTCTGATACACAAATTTTGTAGTGCTGGATTAAGCATGTCCAACAGGTTTGACTCCACAGAGCAGAATTTAGAGGATTCTGAGTAGCCAAGCTTTTTACTGGACTAGGCAAAGCTCTTGTTGATGTGTGTGGTAATTTTGTTAGATAAAGAAACTAGGTGGCAAATAGACTGGGCTTCAACTCCCAAATAAATTTGATAGCCCCTCCTACATTTACCACAAGCATTCCCAATGCAAAACTCAAGCGCGAACCAATGGACTTCACCGCAAGTCTTTAGAAGATAGATGGATGGATGGATAGATGGATGGATGAATGAATGAATGATCGATCAACCGATCGATCGATCAAGTGATCGATCTCACTGCTGGCCCATGAAGGAACAACCAACCCATGAAGGGACAGATCTCCCTCTTTGGGAGTTGCTGCTTGGATACACTACTGAGTAGGGAGACATACATACATTTTGCAGTGTATTACTGTTAACCCTGAGTCCTCTTTTCTGGCTAGGTAAAGAATAGGGGACTCAGGGCTAACTGTAATAAATTGCAAAATTTATATCAAGGACTTGTTAGAGGCCAACTCTGGGCTCTTGCTCAGTCAGCCCATCCCTGCCAACTCCCCTGAACAACAACATTTTTATATGTGATTATTATTTAGGATTTGTTGTTTTTGCATGAAATTGTAAATATATTTTCTGTGCAAAAAAAGAAATGGGTCAGTTCTAGCGTGGAGTTCCCCTTTAAGGCAGTAGTTGATCCAGTGGGAGCACAAGGGCAAGTGCTTCCATAGAGAAGCCTACAAGTCCTTGAAGCCACCAGCTTAATTACTGCTTACCCTAGTTGGTATAAGTGCTAGTGCACTTTTATGGGTTCCACCTGACACCCACGTTGCAATCATCCACATCTCGTCTTCTCCAGAATGAAAGCACTGCTGAAACAATACCAGCGACATTCACTGGCTGCTATGAGCTGAGCATGGCCTGCGTCAGCTGTACTTTACTCTGCATGGTCCTGCTTTGCTCTACAGACCAATCCAGATTCTCGTTCTAGTGAAAGAACCTCATTACAAGTGCAGTGAGTTCCTTAAAATATAAAGTCACTTAACTGTAGGCACGTTTGTTGAATAAATAAAAAGGAGATGATGATGAAGCTCCACATATTAGAAAAGTCAACGATTCTGACGCAAGGTCATCAATATACAATGAAAAGGGGTTACATATTGATTTTACATACTTTAAAATGCTAATATATTATACAGCTGTAAGGTTTAATATACGTATACGGGTAAGCTATGTCTAGTATACACCACGTATTAATATATGCTATGAGGACAAGTAAAATTAACCTTCTGTTGAACTTATATTGTGTACTAATTTGCTTTTCTCAAGACTTAATTAAACCTCAAGGCTAAACGGAATATTCTTTCTCATCTCTTTTATACCGTAACTATGTTTGCAACAATTTTTAAACGCATGCCAAGTATTGTTACTGATGTATTTTCTTATAAAAAAAATATAAAAGGGAGATGATGATGAGGTTTCACATATTGGAAAAGTCAATGATTCTGGCCCAAAGTCATCAGTATGCTATGAAAAGGAGTTACATATAGATTTTACACACTTTAAAAATGTACATATATATATATTATACAGCTATAAGGTTTAAAGGACCACTCTAGGCACCCAGACCACTTCAGCTTAATGAAGTGGTCTGGGTGCCTGGTCCCTCTAGGATTAACCCTTTTTTTTATAAACATAGCAGTTTCAGAGAAACTGCTATGTTTATAAATGGGTTAATCCAGCCTCCAAAGCCTCTAGTGGCTATCTCATTGACAGCCGCTAGAGGCGCTTGTGTGCTTCTCACTGTGAAAAACAGTGAGAAGACGCAAGCGTCCATAGGAAAGCATTATGAATGCTTTCCTATGAGACTGGCTGAATGCGCGTGCAGCTCCTGCCGTGCATGCGCATTCATCCAAAGAGGAGGATGGGAGGCGGAGAGGAGGAGGAGAGCTCCCCGCCCGGTGCTGGAAAAAAGGTAAGTTTAACCCCTTTCCTCGCCATCCAGCCCAGTGGGAGGGGGACCCTAAGGGTGGGAGCACCCTCAGGGCACTATAGTGCCAGGAAAACAATTATGTTTTCCTGGAATTATAGTGGTCCTTTAATATAATTATATACGTAAGCTATGTCTATTATACACCATGTATTAATATATGCTATAAGGACTAGAAAAAAATCATCTTCTGCTTAAATGAAACTCTAGTCTAGGCTAACCTAACTAAACTTTCTTTCTAAAAGCACTTTTCCAACTATTTTTGTAACAATTTTGAACACACGCCAAGTATTGTGGCTAATGTATATTCTTGTATATAAAAGAGAGCCTACTCTCCTAATAAACAGAGGAGTTTCTCTTATTCTTTTCTCTAAGCTTGTATGCCGAGATCCTGATTCCAGTTGACATGAAACTCTTGTCTAGGTCTCCAAAACCCAGCTATATTTGTCTAAATTATGAAAAGGAGGTATTTTGTAACAAAAGTCCCAAATGTATGCTGTACAAATATATATAAATATAGGGTGGGCCAAAATTCAGAGTAGGATTTGACAAGTAAATAATTTATTTGCTGGTAGTTTAATTTTTTGTTGCAGGTACACATTATGACTTTGCAGAGTCATCATGGGTAATTTCACGAAGGAAGAATGCGTAAAACTAGTGGAATTCTGTTTTCAAAATGGCAGGTCCGTTATTTTGATGCAAATAGCTTACCGCTGCGACTTCAATGTAACCCACCACGTTTCACTCGATCTATCAGCTCCTGATTACTTCCTGTGGGGATATCTGAAGGAGCGGGTGTATGTGAACAAACCACGTGCACTTCAGCAGCTCAAGGAGAATATCCATGCAGAAAGTGCTAAAGCCTCAAACATTAACTATGTTATGAACAATGCAATCAAAAGAGCCCGACTTCGCCCAACCACACGAGACTCCATATCAAACGAAAGCCGGCTGACGAGGTCGCCTAGAGTAACAGCTGACACAAACAGAGTGACTCAACTAGGAAACAAACACATAACAAAGCACTCGTAGTAAACTGCCACAATAAACGAACGCCGAGGACTAAGGGCCTCCACACATACCCGACCTGGACACCAGTCCCTTGGGGAAGCAGCCCAAAGAGGGGATGTACGCCACATAAGGGCCTCCAACAGCCCAAAGGAGACTGTCAGGGTGGGAGCAACACCCAACTCGAACCTAGTCGGACACCCCCTTAAGAGACGGACGTACAAGATGCCTGTAGCCAACACAGTACGACACCAACCAGATGTGTTAACAAACATATAGGGCACACCATTGTAAGAACCAATAAGAGTGACATACAGACGACCAAAATAACGATAAAACAGCCGGACGGACATTAGGACCGCAATAGGTTAACGGTTTTTTATGATATATAAATGTAAAACGCAATGTAAGGAACTAGTTTTTGTTCATGTTTGATCTTGGGACCGGAAAGGCCCTAAAATTGAAAAACAACACCAAAAGGCTCACTACAACCGGATTTCCGGACATACTTTTCAATCTTCTCTGTATAACGACCTATAGTATATGTTGCAGACTGGCCCCTGCGAGGGCCACTTCTTGTTGTTCAGTGAGACTTGGTGTTGACACAAAAATAAAGAAATTAAAAAAAAAAAAGAGCCCGACTTCGCAAGGCAGCAATGGAGTTCTTTAAAAATATATCATCTTCCGTACCTAGTGAAAGAAATTTCCACACATTAAGCATTCATTGTATGTCATATCTTCGAAATTGGTTCATTAATAAAAACGTTATTTACTCCTCAAACCCTATTCTGATCTTTGGCCCATCCTGTAGTTGAGTTCATGAAACAAACTAGAAATTAGCAGATAAACTGGTTGTTCGGTCTTAATTAGGTACCTTTTCAATTAATGCTTTAACTACTGAAGATTGCAAGCACTGATGGAGCTAATTAAATATTAATACAGAGTGGGAGCTGTTATTTTTTTTTAATTGATGTTATACAGTGTTGGTGAGAGTAGCAGGATGCAGGTTAATGTTGCTTGCTTAATGTTCTCCTATTCCTTTCCTTGGCTTTGATACTGAAGTGTTTGCATAATCATGGAAAGTTAACCTTGGAATTACTCTTATTTTCAATTCTGCATGAAAAATTTGGATAAGTACATCTGTGACGAGAGCAATCTCGCCACATTGCATTAGAGAAGCCTGGTTGCTCGTCTGTTGCCTTTAGACTATGGCCCCATGTCGAAACGCTGGATTTTCCCCTGCAAAGACATGAAAGCCGGGTCATTTGGTGCTTGCCCTGTTTGAGCGGTGATACCCCAGATAGCTATGCCATGGAGCCCATTCGTATAATGAAAGACTATGGGAAAGACTTTGGCTCCTTGGCAATTGAACTGTATGTGTGTGCTCTGAGCGCCATTCAGTAATAATGTGCGCTCAGATCTGAGCTATCTGGGGATATGTTGAATGTACCTGTTTTGTGCAATGGCTGCACAGTTATTTGTTTTTATGTATTTTATTGTCTTTTGCTGCCATGTGTTCAATGGAGTTTTGCCTCTGTGCTTGGAGATAATTGGATTACTTCCCAATTATCTCCAGGATAGAAGACTCTGTGGAACTGGTTTTGGGAAGAAAAACAATGCTTCCTTTGGTCACAAAGAACTACGATCTATCTTTTGAACCATTGGACCAATTTGTATGAATTTGACATACGTTTGTATTTGGAGTATGCTGATTCTGAAAATGTAAGTTTTATGTGAATGTGATGCATACTTTTCAAGTTATGAATAATGTGGAAAATTTGTATTTCTCTGCTTGTGCTAATTACATTACCCATTGTGTAAGGTAATTGAATCACAGGCAGAGGGGAGGAATTTGTGTGGGAGTGTCTGAGTGTATTGTATGTGTTTATTGGTTGTGTTCCAAAACCCTGTGGGTGGTACTAATGTGTAAGAATGTGTACATAAGCACAATAAACCCACAGCTCTGACTGTTCACTGCTTGACCCTCAACACGGAGCTTTGTCTCGTTCTTGGGGGGATTTATTGTATGCTGTTCCAGTTCGACTGCTAGGAGTGTAAACCTATTTGTATGGTTTTTCCTATTCGGCTGTTTACAGCATTCATATGGTTTCCTGTTCGGCGGATTGGTGTTCTGCAGTAGCTGTGCCTGTGTCTCTGGAAAGGGGACGATCGCCTAAACGGTTTTAACCCCTTGTGTGCTGAAACGGTCTGTTACAACATCAATCAAAGCTTGAATGTTATTCAAAGCAAATCGATTAGAAACTTTATTCTCCAGAACCACAATCAGAAAGGCCCTTGCTTCTTAGCTCCTTACTGTTATAAGCATGAAAAGAGGGGACTCTCTATAGTAACGTTTTGAATAGGGACATAAGATTATTTTGTAATAGCATATATAGAGCCAATCACATTTATCAGGAGTTCATTTATCAGTTTAAAACCATTAAAGTACATTCATTAAAAGTTTATCGGGATTCAATAATAATCGGTTTGAATAAACTTTCGATAAACACTGAATATTGATACACATACTTTACATTTAAAATATTGTCTTGATGATTCAATTCCACTTATATGCATAAGTGCAATATAATATTTATTTTTGATATTCACTTCCACTAGGGGTCACCTCCCTGCCTAGAGTGTACCTTGGCTGTACTCCAATAGTCTTTAATTACCATGTGGAAAGGGTAATTACCATTTCTGTTTATGCATGCTTACCTTTTGCACTGCATTTTATAGGTGAATGTTTTTTTTTTGTTTTCTATTTTATTATTGAGGTTTGGTCTGCCTCTGTCCACTTTAAAACCCTGGTTCTAAAGGGAGTGCGGTGTTCCTATTTCTCATCTGGTGCTAGTCATGACAGATGCAATGTATGTTAATGTTGACATAATATCATTGCCAGTTTTATAACAATAATTAATGCATCAATAACATCAATTAAGCCCCTCCACCCCCTCCCCTAGTGGTCTATCCTCACCCCCACCCTTAGTGGTCTCTCCTCATCCCCACCCTTAGTGGTCTCTGCTCAACCCCCTCCATCCCTTAGTGATCTCTCCTCACCCCCTTCCCATAGAGGTCTCTCCTCCACTCCCCTTCCATGGTGGTCTCTCCCCCACCTCCCTTCCCTCAGTGGTCTCCACTCTCCCCTCCCCCGTTCTCCTCACCCTCCCGCCCCACCCCCTATCTCTGTTGTAGCATGACCGGGTTCCAGTCCAATCCGCGGTACAGGATCATCTGTTTCCTGTACCCGGCCGGACTGACAGAAAGTGCTCACTTCCGAGTGAGCACTTCCTGTTAGTCCGGCCGCGTACAGGAAACGGATGTTCCTGTATCGCGGACCGGAGCTCGGCCATACTACACTGAGGGACTGACAGGAGGGAGCTCTGTATGCTTCCCTCCTACCGATTCCTCTTTTCTTGCGTGCCCGGGCCGGTGCACCCACATGGACGCGTTGGCCCGGGCAGTGCTGCAGCCGCCTGAGGCTTTCCATAGAGCACTCAGGCGGCTGCAGCATTTGAGGGGCTGGCGCTCCTTGAAGCACCGGCCTTGCAAGTTCTTATGTCTATTCCTCTTGCCAAACCTTACTCTGTAGATCAGATGGCTATTTTAGCTTTTTCATCTTGATTGTTTAACACAACTACACCATTACTTTCAAAACCATCTGCATTCATATGGGATTTTTTTTATTTTATTTTTATTTTTTGCAATTGACATTCACATCATAGCCATATGTAAATAACCCTCAAAGAAGGTCAAGTTCAACCCCTCCCAAAAATCTAAATAAAAAATAGGAAATAAAGGTTCAACTTGCCTTCTTTTCCAACAAGATCAAGTTCCTGCATCTGTTCATAATGCCATCTGTAACATCCTAATGCAATGCTCCAGCACTGGGGACTAAAAGCGCATGCGTAGAAGTGTTGCACTCCTATTGGAGGTTAGTTATGATAACAAAGATTGGCTTGGTTCTCACAGCGGAATGCTAAATGGCAATGCTTTTTTTATTGCAAGATTAAAAGTAAAGGGCACTTACACACAGAACACTTAATTGAGATGAAGAAGCCTGGATTCCTTTAGTGTTCATTTAGGCACGCAGGAGATGAAAAACCCCCATTGGAGGGGTCCATTCTGAGGACTGCCCTTCCTTCTGGACATTAAAAGTTATTATGATATAGAGCGGGTTACGGGTTTAAATGGTAAAGGAGTAAACAAATTGCTACATTAATTTCTAGTGTAGTTAATTTTCCAGAAATGCTTGTTTCCTGGAATGGTATGTTTAGATAGGTAACAGACATGTACTGCTTCTGAACCACGCCAGACTACTGAAGCTCTTGAGTTAACATGCCTTCCTGTAAAAACATCCTGCGAAAATGAACATGTATGTGTAATGGGCTGCAGTGTCTGTGTAGTGGAAATATGTGAATCTTAATGACCAGGGCCACAAAGTAATATGTTATATGTTTAAATGTGTGTTTGCAGTCAGTTATGTATATCAGTATCAACAAATAAATTTCAGCTAATGCACATTAATATGCATTTGTTTTCGAACAGCCAAATCGTTTATTGTGTTTGATTGCTTGCATTTTGGCTGGCTTTAAGTCCAACTACAATTTAAATTCAGTAAGCTTCACAAAATTGTGTGGTGTTAGATAATATATTTTCTACTTGTAGACTTGGGTCATGGATCATTATCATTACATTTAACCCAAGTCGCTTCATGCCCGCCTGAGCTGCCTATCCTATAAATAAATTTGTAAAAAATCTAAGCAGGTATAGATACATTCGAGTAGCTCACTGATATATTTAATGTATGCAGCAAGATAAAGATATTCTTATCTAGCAAATTGGATCCAATGACCAGGTTGAATGCAATAACGTGCTCTAGCAATCCAAAACGTCACAATTCATTAAAGATGAATACTGATTTGTTTTTTTATTTTTGTTTTTTATTTACTTCTTTTTAAAAGTTTCTGACTTGCAGACAGTATTGTGTGACAGATTTCAAAGTCACTTCACAAACAATTTTTCTGCTAGTAATTCCACGAAAATCTGAAAGTTTATCGAAATCAGACCTAAACTGTGATTTCATCATGAATCTTGCGATCTGGGGCTTGATACACCCATATTGCGAGGTTAATAAGGAAATTATTTTCATTATTGAGAAGTTTTCAGTTACATCACAGGTACAAATGGATCTTGAGAGCCATGATGGGCACCATATAACTGCCACAAACAGGAAGATATCTTAGATACGTGCATGACAGCAACTGGAAAAGCAGTCCAAAAAGTTACGTAAGCAAGTGATGGATAGGACTGCAGGTAGAAGCAATGATTGTGGAACACTGGGAGTTCTAAGGTGAGTGGGCTGGTGAATTCTGGTGAACAAATGGTGCATGGAATTGAGAGAGGTCAGCAATAAGAGGGAAATGGTGATGGACTGCCTAGAAAGAGCAAGTAATAAGGGAAATGGTGCAGAACACAGCAGTAAGAGAACATGGACAGTGGATCAAGTGACTGACAAATGTGAGAGACAACATAGGATACAGAACATTGAGGGAAATAGTAATAAAGGACAAATTAAGGCCTAGGAGCATGGGACAGTGGGTTGGGTGAGAAACTGCAGGCATGGGAAGAGGCACAATAAGAGACATCATGAGTTAGATACAGTGATAAGAAGCAGTTAGCATGAAAGACAACATGGGAACAGTCGCATTTGAGAGCAATACTAAGAAGAAAATGGTATGGGGAGAGCCAGCATGCAGAGTGGAATGGAGATAGAGGGACTTCAACAAGAAACAGAATTACAAGTGGGACAGGGAGGGAGAACATTAACAGGGCTATTTACAAATGTGAGAATTTAAAGTGAATTCAAGGTGAAACTAAAATGTAAGGCTTTCCCTTTAGTAAATAACAGTGTAAGAGTCAACATGGAGAATAATTACATGGCAAGAAGCATTATGGAGGGAAACAGTTTTAAGACAGTGTGGAAATGACAGCATGTGAGAACCAGCAGTAATATAGTATGTGACAGCAAAGTGGCTTCTGTAGTTATAAATATTTTTTTATGGCACGGGGATGGTAAAAAAAGAAAAGAAAAAAATGAGAACTCAAAAGCTTAGAGATAGACTCGATAACTTGCCCTTTAGTAAATCCCCAATCAGGTCTCAAAATAGTTTTTGCTCACTTGTGCCATTACAGAGAGAACATATCTGAAGCATATCAGACTGGTCTCACCCATACGGGCAGTCCAGATCTGAAATGCCAGCAAGTTCCCTCTGCACGAGAGATACAGCAACCCCAGACGACCGTTTCGGCCTTCTTTTGGGCCTCGTCAGTAAGGTGTAGCAGATATCCCTCTAGGCACAGTGAGCCCAGGGTCCACATCTGGATTACCCTTTTAACTTGGGGTGAGCCAAGTTAATGCTTAAAAGCAAAAATTAAAGGATGAAAACGGGCAAAAGCTTAGAGAGAGCTTAGATCCAGTAAAAAAGGGATAAAAATAAATAAACTAAAACAGGCAATACTGGAGCGCTTAATATTGAGGACTTATAGGGGTAGTAATCTATCAATAACTTTATCTCTACCCCTATAGAGTCCTCAATATTAAGCGCTCCAGTATTGCATGTTTTAGTTTATTTATTTGATTTCCCTTTTTTACTGTCTGAGCTGCTGTTTAAAGAAATTCCATAATATGGACGTTTTTAATAAACGAATGGTCTTAGGTATGGACATAGAAAATAAATTTAAGAATATGTCCTTTAATCATACCAATGAACAGAAAAATGATGAGAAACTAGGAATAAAATCAATATGTCGTAAATTAGAAACCTTGTTAGCAAAAGAACTTAAAATAAAATTGGAAGTAGCCACTTTAGAAAAATATATTACAGACAAAATAGTTCCAAGGGGCCTAAGATATGGAAAGTTGCCTGCGTTTGATAGAGATGATGGGGAATTTATGGAGGAGTGGTATACGTTACTGGATAACCTCTCCTTCCAGACCATGACCTTCATCATCAAACGCAGGCAATTAACCCTACGTAAATTGGATAAAGACATTCTAGAACTTAAAAGGGAATGTGAGGAATTTAAAAGTGAAAAAGAATTTATAGAAAAAACATATGATAGGTGAAAAAATTAATAAACTAGAGCATGATGTGATATTGGTTAAACAGAAAAAGTATTATCAAGATCAAAAAGACTATATGACCAAAACGGCCTATGTTAAAAAACATGAAAATGAAACTTTCAAAATTTTCAGAATAAACCTCCGAAAAAGGGAAATAATAATTTTAATCTTAACTCCAAAGGTTCAGATCCCTATACAATACAGGATATATAAACTACAATAGCCCCCACTTTAAGGGACGACTTTAGGAGACAGAGGGATCAATCAACTAATGAGACAAAAAGAATGGACCCTCATGAACCCAAGAGATGGGAAACCCAAAAAGGGAATTATCATGAACAGTATAGGAGAATTAAGAATCGTTTTGAACCCTTAAGAAAAATAAATGATAACCCCATTACTCCTTTTTTAGAGAAACAAAGGAGGAATTGGGAATTGAGTCCACCCCCTATTTATACCAAAAGAATCAAAAGGAGGGGAGATGGAGAAACAGAGGGGGGAAAAGAACGAAAAGAGGTATAAATACGTATAAAACTCAAGTAGAGCCAATAAGAATATTTAATCTGTCTGACAAACAACTAGGGAAGGCGCATATTTCATTACTTAATAAGGGTCTAAAATTTACCCTCACAAAGACTCTGGACAAATTTAAATTCTTTGTGGATTTGAATAAATTCACAAGAAAACTTTGTCTTAAAAAACACTTTTATAAGAACGCAGAGATCCCTAGAGCTATAGATGAACAACGCGATGCAACAAATGAAGGGATAATACACACTTCATTAAAAGAAAAATCTTCTTTTTATCCCAAATGGTTAGTGTCTGAAGGGATAACCACCTTCCAAAATATGGTCAACTCAGACATACAAAAACTAAAGTCTTCCAATAGATTAGAATTAAATTTAACTCCTCAAGAACATGTAGCATTGAAGGACTTGAGACAAGATACTAGTATAGTGATTAAGCCAGCTGACAAGGGGGGGTGGGATAGTCATTATGAATTATGAATACTATCTAGGAGAATCAAATAGACTACTTGGAGATGGTTTTACGTATAAAAAGTTATCCCAAAATCCTACACAAGAAATAAAAAAGAAATTCTTTGAATTAATTGAGAAAGGATATAAGGAAGAGGTACTAAGTAAAAAAGAAAGAGAATATATAGAGATAAAATATGAGAGAACACCAATATTCTCCTTTCTTCCAAAATTACATAAGGATAAGTCCAAACCCCCGGGTAGGCCCATAATATCGGCATCAATTCAATCTTGTGTAGACTTTCAGAGTATGTTGACCATCTATTACAACCCCTAGTGAAAACGTGCCCATCATATTTGAAGGACACGAATAGTATTCTACAGGAATTACAGAGAATAAAATGGGACAATGATTGGCTGCTAGTTACAGCAGATGTAACGCTTTATATACAAATATTGATCATGAACTTGGCATTCAAGCCATAAGATGTAATTTGGAACATAAGTCTCTATATCCTGAAAATCAAATTTTGTTTATTTTAGAATCTATTGAGTTTATTTTACGGAATAATTTTTTCTGGTTTAACAACGCTTTTTATCTACAAATCTGTGGCATTACAACGGCACCAAGTTCGCTCCCAGCTACGCAAATCTATTCATGGCCCGTTGGGAATCCCTCCATTTTGGAGGAAACAGTGGCTGGGAGTCGAACTTGGTGCTATACAGGCGCTACATTGATGATTTGTTCTTTATTTGGCGAGGAGGGGAAGACCTACTCAAATTGTTCATTCAGCAATCTGTTGATGTAAACAGCTACATAGAAATCAGCAGTTGCCATTTTAGCCCATGGCTCTCTGATATTACGAAGGGCCAATTAACTAGAACAAAAAGAAATTGTACGGACCAGAATGTTTTTTTACATCAAAGTCAACGGATTTTGTCTGATTTTAAGGAGAGAGGCTATCATGATCATATTTTACGTAAAGCTGTAGAAGACACCCAACATTTAAACAGAGATAACCTATTGGAGTACAGAACTAGGGAAGAAAACACAAAACAAGAAAAAAGCGTTCCCTTTAGCTGTCAGTTCTCAGGACCTCAGAATAAACAAGTCAGAAAAATCGTCTCTGAACATTGGCACTGGCTACTAAAAGATCCAGTTCTAGTGAAATTGTTACCACCTATCCCAAAAATAGTACACAGAGGGGTGAAAAATATGAAGAGAATTCTAACAGGTAAAATTCCAAATAAAAAGCTAAAAGCTAAATCTAATTTTATTAATCAATTGAAGGGATTCTTTAGATGTGGCTACTGTAATGCCTGTCGCAATATGGACAGTGATAAACAAGGTATTAAAGAGTTTAAAGCCAATGGAAAGACATACAAGATAAAATAACTCATAACGTGTCAAACAAAAAATGTAATTTATATGCTATTTTGCCCATGTGGCTTCAGATATATAGGCCGTACGACTAGATAATTACGAACAAGAATATGCGAACATACATACAATATTAAGAAAAAGTATCAATTACATCAAGTTTCCCTACATTTTGAGGAATTACACAACTCTGATCCCTCCCTTTTAAACTTTATAGGGATCCAACAGGTTAAAAATGACTGGAGAGGAGGAAATCTGATCCAGAGTTTAGGCCGTATAGAAATGAGATGGATATTTGAACTGAATACTCTTATTCCTAATGGAATGAATAATGACTTTGAGATCTGTCATTTTTTATAAATTTTTATAATTTATTTATTTTATTTTATTTTATTTTTTATATAATTTGTAATTCTAAAAGATATAGATTTTGGGAGTTATACCCCTTTAAAAAGTTCAGATATCCACTCAAAATTTAGAGTGTATCTGTTTATCATGATACTTTGTTTCATATCATGACACTGTGACTGTATCACTTTAAAGGCTACTATTACTGTGTCATCTTAAATGTCACTAAAATCACAGGGTTAAATAATATTTATATGGTGTTGAATTAATACTAACACATGCTCTCTTTTTCTCCATATACTGCATATGTTGATTCAGCTGGAATTTAGATTTAAATGAGATCCTATGATTAAATAATTGTACCTCGTATTGCAAAGATAACTGTATCTGTATTCTGTACAAGCTTATTGATAAATAGGTACACCTCTGCTGCAAGTGAATGTTGTCCGTTTAATATGGGATGAAGCAGACATTAACTGTGCATATAACAGGTCTGCCGATCCGGACTCCACACATATGCAAATGAGGTGCACCTAAATGTAATAATGATAAGTAGGAGAACGTGTATAAAAGCTCTCCGAGAGTGGGGAGTAACTGAGCACTTTGACGTCCTGACGACGCCGTCTGTGAACGGAGAAACGCATAGACAACATGGAAGCACGTTGACAAGGGGGCGGAGCTTATCCAGAAGCCAGGCGTTTTTGAAAGTGTAACAGCCGAGTTACACGCTGAACTAGATGACTGCAATAAAAGGAACTCCATTTGATCCCCATCAACTTTCTAATACAGGAAACACCTCCCAGTGTGGGAAAGCTTGGCTGTGAGTAACGGGTATACACACCGTTGTACTCACCATCAGATCTAGTAAGCAGTTATCTGCTATATAGCCAATTTTCAGTGATGTGTTTTACTTTTGTTTTATATCTGCTTTATGGTGTACAGATTAAGCAATGAGCTGTTCTTGGTATATTAACTAAGCAGTGATATACTCTGCATTTGTGTTTTAATTGCTATTACAGCCTGTTTTTTTTTTTATACTAGTTTTACATTTGTAATAAATGTATTAATACTCAGCTGATTCACTATAGTATATGTGACATTTAGCACTATTTACAGAAGTGCAAATTAATGTAACAGATCTGTTCTATGATCATTTTTGTTTTTTTCTTTTACACGCTGAGCATCAATTGAGATACCATTCAGCAAGAAGTATAAGTATATTTTTAATTTGATGATTTTGCTGCATGCGGGATAGGGGTGTATTGCAGTTTGATATCGCTCCACTTCGCAATATCATATTTTCTTTAATTTATATGTGGTGAAGGGATCACTTTGAAGTGTGGTAGCTGGTATTGAATTAATATTTTATATAATCTATCAATAACTTTATCTCTACCCCTATAGAGTCCTCAATATTAAGCGCTCCAGTATTGCATGTTTTAGTTTATTTATAAGGAAACTAATAGTTCCATGTTCTCAAAGGTACCTTCCTCCCAAATAAACTGCAACTCTCCATACAGTCCCTCTGTGCACAATGGGGCTCTTGGTGAACTGTTGGTAGCACTGCCCATATGGTGTAAGTGGTGGTTTTTGTTACCTGATAACATATAATTCTAAGAAGGCATCTGACGATTTAAGAAACCCAGTTTGTAAAGACCAGTTTTCGATTTTGATGGAGCACCATCTGTTGGTCCAGAGTCTGAGCGTGCCAAGATTGGGATATATATATATATATATATATATATATACATATATATATATATATATATATATATATATGCATATTTTGTAAAATTCTTGTAGAATGCTCCAAGATTTGGATTTCTCCTCTCATGATCCCCTGTGTGACCTTAAGTATTGTATTGTATGTTTATGTTGTATGCATTGTTTTGAATCCTTCACTTATAAGTTAAATGTAGCATTGTCAAAGAACCGTTCCAGTGCCTTTTGGAACAGTGTCTGAGTGTGTTACTTTCCAGGAGCCCTGTGACAGAGTATAAGGTCATGTATTTTGCCTGCACTACTCCATTTGGGGATCAGCTACAGACTACAGAAAATGACTGGGCAATGAGATGGGTTCCTTCCTAGTAGGATTGTGGGGGCAGAAGGAAAAAGTCCTCCCTAAATGGAAGGAGCAGGAAGGGAGAACAATTCCTGCCTGAGTTTGAAGGAGCAGGCAGAGGGATTAATTCCCACCTGAAACACGATTAGGGTGCCTGGTGCCAGAGGAGAAAGGATGGACAATGTAATAGGACAGTTCTGGATCCCATGTCGAAGACCAGTTACCCTAATTCAGTTTCATTACCTGTTACAGTTCCCTTACTAGATATTCTTACTACATATAATCTTACTACAATATAACTAAGAGTTAGTCTGCATAGTCCAGAGTTATCTTTCTGAAAATGGACAATGCACAGAACGGATTTGTGAAACTGTGGTTCACATTTAGATTTCTTTTTTCCAGTATGTTCCATATTTGACACTGCATATCAGGCAAGAGGCAAGGGTTCATGGCGCTTGAACGAAGCATTATTAGATAATAAAATGGGAGAAATAGAGATTAGGAATACAATCAATCAGTTTTTCAAAGAAAACACTAATCATGATACATCTATAGCAGTTACATGGTTAGCTCATAAGGCTACAGTGAGGGGAATACTTATAAAACAAGGTGCAATTGCAAAACGAAAATTTGGGGAGGAAAAGGAAAAACTCTTTAAATCTATAGGAGAAATAGAGAAACAATATAAACAAACTTTAAATAATTGTCTACGAAATAAACTCTTTAAACTTAAAAAACAATTAGAAAATTTTGAATTGAAGGTAACGGAACGTAATTTGAGAAAATCCAAATTTAAATATTATACACAGGGTAATAAAGCGGGCAAATTATTGGCATCTCAAATTAAACAGAAGCTAACACAATCAAAAATTCCATATTTGATAAACCTAAAAGGTGCAAAACTGATAGATCCAAATCAAATTGTTAATGAGTTAGCATTATATTATGAATATCTATATAATTTGAAGGAGGATTCAAATACAACCCAACCTACATTAAATATGATTTCCACTTTTCTAAGAGATGTTGAACTACCCTGCGTGACTCTGGAAGAGGCGGAGATCTTGAACAAACCTTTTACAGAGGAGGAGGTCTGGGAAGCTATAAAAACAACTTCAAAACATAAAGCACCAGGCCCAGACGGGTTTTCTAATTATTATTATTTTAAATTTGCAAAGGAACTGATCCAAAATCTAACAATACTTTTTAACAGCATTTTAGATTCAGGTGAGGTACACCCGGAAATGTTGGAAGCTATTATAATAACACTACCAAAACCAGGAAAGCCACCGACCAGCTGCGTTAATCTAAGACCTATATCTTTACTTAATGTAGACATAAAATTATTTGCAAAAGCAATGGCACTAAGACTGAAACCACTACTGCCCAAATTGATAGGGGCAGAACAAGCAGGCTTTGTGCCAGGCAGACAGGTGGGGGATAATACCCGTAGATTTATAGATGTACTGGAAATAATGAAAAGACAGAAAACTGAGGGATTATTGCTGGCACTTGACGCGGAAAAGGCGTTTGATCGCCTACATTGGCAATACATGGAGAAGGTGCTAGATAAATTTCAACTCCCAAACAAATTTAAACAAGGCATGCTCTCATTATATACAAATCCAACGGCTAGAGTTATTAATTCAGGTTTTGTGTCTCGTAAATTGCACCTATCTAATGGAACAAGACAGGGATGTCCCCTCTCTCCATTGATTTTCATTATGACCCTTGAACCCCTAGTACATAAGATAAATAAACAAGTTCAAATAACAGGGTTAAATACTCACATAGGACCTCAAAAAGTGGCTTTATTTGCGGACGATGTCCTGATAATACTAACAAATCCAGATAAAACAATAATGCCGCTGATGGATTTATTGAAGGAATATGGTACAGTGTCATATTATAAAAATAATATTACTAAAACTCAAGCTTTACCTATTAATATGCAAGAGTCAACTATTCGAAAGCTGAAAGATGAATACCCATTCGAATGGAGAAATAAATCTATAAAATATCTTGGTATTCATCTTTCAGTTTCAAAACAGGAAATGATAAAAAATAACCATAGCAAATTATTAAGAGAAGTACAAGATACACTAAAACACTGGGACAAGAGCACCAGATCATGGGTGGGACGGATCAATTCTGTTAAAATGTGTATAGTACCACAGATTTTATTTCTTTTTAGATCCATACCAATAATGATCCCCAAATCAATTATAACAAATTTTCAAAAAACAATAAATGCTCATATTTGGAAACGCAAACCCCCAAGAATATCACTGAATACAATGAGTTGCAAAATGACAGAGGGTGGTATGGGAGTACCGCACATTCAAAAATATTATATAGCTTCCATACTGGCACAAACAGTAGCACTAATAGATACATCTAGTATACCCCTATGGCATGTATTAGAACAATCCATTGTCCCACAATATGAGATATTGGATCTCATATGGACAACACATCGCGCTCATCTTAGAAATTATAATTTCCTATCCACAACACAAATAGCTCTGAGGTTGTGGAGTTACTGGGCCCCTAAACTTCTGGGGAAAGGCAATTATCTTTACTATGGAACTCTGCAAAGTTTAACTTATTACACAAAAGATTTAAATATAACAACATGGAGAAAGAAAGGATTAACAAAAACGCGTCATCTAATAGCAGGCTCAACATCAATTCCCAGATATACAAATTAAATACGATCTTCACAACAGGGAACTCTATACATATCTCAGAGTGAAACACATTTTAATGAAACTTCAAGTGAAGGAGGTGGAAAATTCTAGGGTGAATGACTTTGGAAGGCTATGCTTGGGGAGACGACCCCAAGATAAACCTCTATCAATAAGCTACAGAGGAATATTAAATTTAACAAAACCAGATAAATTGCCTTTCATGTTAAATTGGGAGAAGGAGCTAAACAACGAGTGGGAGCCCTTTAAATGGTATAGGGCTATGAGATCAACTAAGGCTGCCACACATAATATACAACACATAGAAGCAACATACAAAATGTGGCTACGGTGGTACATGACGCCACAAAAACTGGCGCAAATATATCCAGAAAATGTGGGGACATGTTGGAGATGTGGGGAAATGGAAGGATCTATGACTCATATATTTTGGCAGTGTAAAAAAATTATTGATGTATGGAAACACATACAACAATTAATTTTTAAAGTTACAAACACATTGATACCCCTGCAACCAGAAATATTCCTACTACACATTATGCCAGAGAGAATATTGCCACAAGAAAAAGTGTTAATTATACATATTTTGATGGCTACAAAAAATTCTATAGCCAGTTTATGGAAAACAAAACAGGTACCATCATTAAGTATAATAAGAGAAAAGATCTCTACTACTAAAATTTATGAGGAAATGGCATATAGGCTAAAAGGCAAACAACACATTTATGAAAAAATTTGGGTGAGGTGGAAATGAAATGAGAGGAAATTAAAAGAAAATAAGGGGAATGAAACAAGCAAAATAGTCTCATTAATACAGACGGTAAATAAAATTTAGGTGGTACAAAACAAATGAAGGAAGAGGGAAGGGAAGAGAGACGAGGGAAAGAGAACGAGAACAGGAAAAAACAAAACCAAAAAAAAAAACAGATTGATATAGACGTTTGATATGGAATTCTATAAATTAAATAAAATTGGAAATGTAGACTTATAAAAGGAAGAATTACTATAATTGTACTTTTTTATTTTTAATTTATATATTTATCTATATATATATATATTTTTTTTTTTTCTTTTCTTTTTCTTCTTTAGAGAGGGAGGGATAAAAATTTACTTTATACATATCCTGATTCTTGTAATAAATTATCTCAGAGGGAAAAGGAGAAAGAAAAGAAAAAGAAAGGGAGAAAGGAGAAAAAGAGAAAGGAAATGTTTACTGTAAAAAATAATTCAGTGAAAAGATATAAAAAGCTGTGTTACTGAAGCCGAAAATAAGTTAGATGAGATTGTAAAAGATAGTAATAGAATATCTCGAATTGTGAATGGTATCTCTCTATTTCTGTATATTATTTTTTTTATTTTTTTTTATCTCTATTTTTATTTATTTTTATTAATTTTTTCCTTTTTTTTTTGTTATACTGATGCACAGTGTTGTGTTTTCTCTGTAATTTGAAAAAGTGAAATAAAGATTTAAACATGAAAAAAAAAAAAAAGATTTATTTTTTCCAACTATTTCCAATTAAATGCAAAATGGTGATGTCTATATACATCGAATAGTATGCATCATATGATTTATTACTGAAAGATTTAAGGTATTTTTGTTCCAATAGTTTTGATTATTGATCACTTAGTAATTGCATTACATGTCATCATGTCTGCTACTAGTGTATCCCAGGAATACAAACTGCTCTATCAATCTGGAAATTCTTCTCCGTTTGGGCAAAAATAATGTAATTTTAAGGAATTGGTTCTTGGTCCATTATTTTTCTGAGACCTTAACAATAGTACTTGTTTAGGCTCTGGTTTTGGTTAACACAGTTACTCAATTCTTATTTCAGTTTTTCATCTTAACTCCTAACATTCCTCTGTCTTCAGAGTGTGTTACCAGTTCTACACATTTTGAAAATGTAAAAACTCGGACAAGTAAGTGCAAGAGTGTTTTGGGATTTTTTTTTTTGCTTTGAATGTGTATATTTAAATATGTACTTTGCACTTAATGTCTCATCTGCTATTAAAAAAAAAAAACCTTGGTCCTTAATCTGTCATAAATACAACAAAAAAAATAGAGACTATGGATGGATAGATGAATGTTTAGATGATAGATAAAACGATTCACACACAAACGGTCATTGAGTACATATTTTCTTAATCTAATCTTGAATGTTGTTAGTGTTTATGATATTTCTGCTTTAAAAGCTTCAACCTCTTTGAACCTCTGGTGAACTTTAGGTGCCAGGCTTCTTTGTGACATCCAAAAAAGCAGGCAAATTGATAGGTTCATGACCTGTACGAATGGATGAAACCTTGCTGAAATTACATTACTGCTGACATTGAAGATAGACTCCTCGAATCCTCGTAACTTAATACAGATTACTAGGGCAGCACTAACTCAGATTTTATGGGCTTTTCATGACATTTTAGATTGACTTCATTTTTATTTGTGTAATCTGTGTGTGTTCTTTTTAAATCATTTCACATATCATATTTTGTCTCTTAATAGGGGTTTTATATCTTGATGAGACATAGAAGAAAAATTTAAAACAATATGGTAAAAGATATCAAATATGCTTTTGAAAATAAATTCCAAGTCTGCATGTATTTTATAGATTAGAATAATGAAGAAATTAAGGAAGTTATAGATTTAATCCAAAACATTAATGCTCCTTACTGCATAAGTCCATACATTTGCTATTTGGCCATGAAGAATTTGAAAGCTTGTTGAGTTCATTAGTTTATATATATTTAGTTCCTAGCAAAGTGGCAGGATATGCTTCATAGATCATATTTGTGCAAATAATGGTATAGATCCTGGAACATCAATTAACTAGTTTGATATACATGGCCACATTTGGCTTAAATGGGCCCATATCAATAGGATCAATGGTTTCCAACATAAGCCCCAATTGCTTTCTATTGGCTAATAATGAACGATGTCCTCCTATAATTCTTTATAGCTCCCACCTGCTGCAAATAAGGGGGACATTAGGTCTGCCACAGTTCTTAATAATTTCCACTTGCTACCTATGGGTGAGGCTGTGGGGGGGGGACAATAAGTCCCCTCACATTTGTTTATTAGAACCCCCACCTACTGATCATGAGTGGAAGCTGGGGGAGGGAGGAGAAGCCATGTGTGAAAAACTAAGTACACACTTGCTGCTACCATAAGAATAAGGAGGCAGACATGTGCTGCTAATCAAATACCCTTGATTAATTGATCATTACCTTAAGAGACTTTAAGAGAACTGTGCATAAACAAATGTCAGCAACAAGTTTGTTTTCCTGGCGCTATAGTTTCCCTTTAAATAAATCATTACACAATGTCATGTGTTGTTTTTCATGTGAGGTTGTATTTACCTAATTTTTAGACCTGCTAAGGAACAGATGATTACTATTATGCCCTGATATGTAAGAATGGGGACCATTAATATGTGTATTGTCTACCAGCTGATCTACAAAAACTATAGTGAAATTTATATTTTTTCTTTTACATTGAGGAAGGATTGATTCAATACCATTATCACATGAATTGAAAACAGCTATTTCCATACTCTTCTATTCTCTGCATTTGACAGTAAGAAGAAAAAGCCGGAGAAAATAGATGAGGTTTACCTTGGGTAAATTTTAATGGGTTACTTCAAACAAATTCACTGATTTGATGTGGTTATGGTGTCTGTTATCTATGTATTGGCATTTTGTGCTGCACATAGAGAGTTTAAACCCTTTGCTGTCAGAGGTGTAACTCCACCTTCGGCAGCATCTTTGGGGTGTCGTTAGTCAGCCCGAGGAATAGATCCATGAGCCCACACAGCTTGCTGGCAACAGACAGTCAATCGTGGCATCCCTCCCTCTGCCTGCACTCCTTACATATTTCTCCCTTTAGCAAGGGAGGGTGACATCAGTGGAGGAGGATCAGGTTGAAGGAGAATTTGGCCACCGTGCTCGAAAGGAGAATTTTAGTTAAATTAATTTTTCTAAAAATAGTGTTTTCTGAAAATACAGTTTTTTGGCTAGAGTAACCTTTAAAGAGATCCGAACAATCGTATAAAGGCTCTAAAATGTGTGAGTGGTAATCTTATGGAGCTTAAATATATTTAGAGAAAACATTTCTTTCCATTTTCTTGTATCATTTACACTATTACTTGTTATGTTTTGCTTTTATTTAAGTTATTTGAAAAAAGACCCCAGACTGCTTGTATTGCCTGTAAAGTATTATATATTGACACTTTTTCTGAGAAAGTGCTTTTTTATTTTTGACACATTGACTGTATGAACTCATGAAAGAGCTTTTGAGATTGTGAAAGTTTGAAAAGTGACATATTTACATTTTACCATCTTGATAGATTCAACTGTATCCTAATGGACATGCTAGGAACCCTAAAGAGGCTCTGCCACCTTAAACATACCTTTCCTCAATTGATTCCAGAAAGAGAAAGCAAGCAACAGAGGGAAAAAGAGAAGAAACAGCAAAAAATATTTATATATTCATATGTTATATATTATATTTATCCTCTTTTTATCTCTATTGGTCTCTTCACATTTGATTGGTGAGTCGAATCAACATTTAGTGACTGTCTCCAAGCCATCAATCATCTTTTTTCCCATCAATTATCTCTTTTTTGGTGCCACTAGTGGAATTCAGAATCGCAAATCAAACAAACATGCACAGTCATTGCACATTTCATTTATTTCAAATTTTCAGCTCAGAGTCGGAAATTCGAATCATTACCCGACTGTCCAAAGATGGAAGAATAGTAATTTGTAATGAAACAGAACTTCAAGTTTAGTGTTAGACAGCTTCTGATATACAGCAAATGCTTCTAACTTCTTTCTTTGCTGCTTTTCAATCAGATCTCATCCCTGAAAGTACCTGTATCATCCCTGGATCTCTTGTCAAAGACTACAGTCTTATAGGAGAATCAAGGCCTCAAGTTCCAAGACACAGCCTCAGTGGCAGGGAGGAAGACC